>CM064555.1:17912376-18314876 GCA_032716605.1 Paralithodes platypus | reverse complement strand
GGTACTAAACCATAAGAGGAGGACCAACATGGAGGTAAATAAATATAAAATGGTGATCACCTGGTACATGACATGACTGACTTCCTTAACTACAGGGACACATGCCAAAGTTCGTTCCCTTTCAAAGGCAGTCTTCTAGATACGTGTAACGACGTTTACTTTACCTAGAAATAGACAATTTGGCCAGGGAAGAATCAAGGTACATTTCTTCTTTATCAGAATGACCGTTTGTGTTAGCAAAAAGGGTTTTTATCTCGAGTGGAACGCAAATGCCCGCTAATGCGTATATGTACAGCTGTTGCCGGAGACCACTAGGTTACGAACTACTCGTGTGAGTGTGTATGTTACATATATGTGTATCTGTGCTCGCGACTATGTGTGAATGTGATCGCACATGCGCTAGAAATTGTATAAGCGTGAGTGGGTGCTTGTGCTCGCATATACCAGCCGGATATTATATGTGCGTATCTGTACGAGGAGATGTAGGTGTGTGTGTTGACGTGAGGGGGAGATGCAGGGTAAACAGTTAGAAATAGGTGCAGGGTGGGGCAGCAGGGAGGAAGGGTAGGGGACTCGGGGGGGAGTGGGGGGGGGGGTAAAAGTAGGTCGGGTCGGGACAGGAATATGTAGAACAGGGGTGTGTGGGGGCAGGGGGATAGGAAAAGACAGGGAGTGGGATAGCAGAGTAATAATTATAGGTGAAACAGGAGTAGACAGAGGAGAGCTAGGAAAGGTGTTAGGAAGTTTGGTTTTCCAGATAAAATGGTTGAGAAGTGGAATGAGTTACCAAACGACCTAGTGTGTGCACAAAGTATTCAAGCTTTTAAAGTAAAATATGATAAGTTAAAGGCTGACGGGACACGACGAGAGTAATCTAAATCCTGTAAAATACAATTAGGTAAATACAATTAGGTAAATACAATTAGGTAAATACATAGAACAGGAAAGTATACATTGGTGTAAGGAAAAGGCAGACTGGGGTAGAACAGATAAATCATTCCCAGATAGTGGAGGCGTGTGAGGAAACTATGCAAGAATATAGGAGTGGGACATAACAGAGTATATAATATTATAAACATTTATGGGACAGAAAAGTAAAGGTAAATATAATTATGTATAGTTGATTATATTTCAGCTCACGGCAAATTGAATCCCTCAGTAATTGATATTTCCATAATTAATGGAACAATATCAAATTACTATATCTTTGCAACATACAGTAATAGTGCGAAATTTTCATAATTATTGAATATATTTCGCTACTAAATATTCTTAATAGCTGCGTAATAAAGACGACGACATGGCAATTTACCATCAGCTGGAGAAAATACCCTAAATAGACTATAGTTCAGGAGCTGAAAATAAAGGTAAGGCCATCGTACACGAGGTGGATCAAGGAATGTAAAGATGGCAAGAATGAAGGAGAGTTAGAGTGGGTTAAGGGGATTTTTTTTTCTGGACCGCCTTCTCCCTCATGTTTAGCCCCATTCGTGTTGAGATTATAAGATCTTCTCCCCATTAGTTAGGCAATTTTAAGACCTTTCGCCTCATTTCTTAGTCCATATTAAACGAACTGAACTGGACTAAACACGAGGAGGATCAAGAACCAGTGTGGGAAGAAATGTGAAGAGGACATGAAGGAGGGAGAGAGTTATGAGGGGGTGCCGTCCTTTTAACTCTGTTCTTTCTGCTATTAGACGACTTTCTTCAGTTTAAAATGGGCGTCTAGCAAATTAAAAGGCTTCCAACTATCTCACTTAACCATTTTTACTACAACAGATCCTTCTTAAACTGCAAAAAATCGTCTAAATATAGCTTGTATGAAAATAAAAAGACGTCGCTGGTACAGAGGGGGTTAAGGAGAGGTTTATTTTTCTGGCCCCCTTCTCCCTCATGTTTAGCCCCATTAGCTTTGAGATTAAATTTAAAGACGTTTTCCCCATTAGTTGGACGAGTTTAAGACCTTTCGCCTCATTTCTTTGTCAATATTAAACGAACTGAACTAAACACGAGGATGATTACCAGCCAGTGTGAGAAGAAGTAGAAAGAGGGCAGGAAGGAAGGAGAGAGTTATGAAGATGTCGATTAAGGGGAGGATATTTTCTGGACCCCCTTCTCCCTCATGTTTAGCCCCATTAACTTTGAAATGTTAAGATGTTCGCCCCATTAGTTGGGTGACTTTAAGACCTTTTGCCCTATTTCTGTGTCCGTGTTAAGACCTGTCGTGCGATGCATGTGTAGATTTTTTCCTGACGAGCGATAGCGAGCCCTTAATTTAGGAGGAACCGGTTTTCGACCGGGATATTATTCTACCGAATAATGTACAATCTTAATTCGAAGGGGGGTCTCGGGGGTGTTATGTTGTTTACCTTCACAGAAGTCTAAGGAGCAAACTAAAAACCTCCTAAAAAAAAATATATATATATATATACCGGTATATAATAATATATATATATATATATATATATATATATATATATATATATATATATATATATATATATATATATATATATATATATATATATATATATACCGGTATATAATAATAAATAAATAAATAAAAAATAAGAGGTGGAGCAGAGCGGTCGGACAACTCAACCAGTAGCTCTCAAACAGTATTAACTTAAGGGGAGATTTCCACCTGAGGGATTTTTTTCTGGATCCCTTTCTCCCTCGTGTTTAGCCCCGTTGCTTTTGAGATTTTAAGATGTTAGCCCCATTATTTTCTCGATTTTAAGAACTTTTGCCCCATTTCTGTAAATTTTAAGATCTTTCGTGCCATTTAGGTATCGATTTTTTCCTGGCGAGCGATAGCGAGCCTGTAATTTAAGAGGAACCGGCCTTCGCCCGGGACATTTTTCTACCGAAAAATGTACAAATTTATCTTGAAAGGGGGTCTAGAGGGTGTAATTTTAAACTTGATGGAGGTCTAAGGAACAAACTAAACACGTCCCCTTAACCAGTACTGTTAAGTTAGCTTAGTTTATATGTTGGCATTGGTAGTGTTGGCACTGCATGGCTGGGGGTGTTGGAAGAGGGAGGCGGTAATAATAACATACCCCCAGTGATTCACCTGGTTATATTTACTCACAGATATGTCAAGCATAAGGAGGGTCACGCAAGCTAAGATAAAGCAGTAGAGATTAAGGGGAGGTTTTTAGTGGGTTTCCTAGACTTCCATCAAGCTTGAAATTACACCCCCTTGACCCCCTTTCAAGATAAATTTGTACATTTTTCGGTAGAAAAACGTCCCGGCCGAAGGCCGATTCCTCTTAAATTGCAGGCTCGCTATCGCTCGCCAGGAAAATATCGACACCTAAATGGGACGAAAGGTCTTAAAAGTTACATAAATTGGGTGAAAGTTCTTAAAATCGCCAAACTAATGGGGCGAACGTCTTAAAATCTCTAAAGCAATGGGGCTAAACATGAGGGAGAAGGGGGAAAAGAAAAAAAATCCCTTAAGTGGAAATCTCCCCTTAACCCTTTGAGTACCAGCGACGTGTGTTATATTCTACTTATATTCAGACGATTTGTATTCAGCTGAGGAAGGACCTCTAGCCATAATAATAATAAGGCCTCGAACTATCTCAACCAACCCTTTTAACTACCACAGATCTTCCTAAGCTGTATGATATCTTCTAAATATAGCTACACATAACATATAACATACGTCGCTGGTACTCAAAGGGTTAAGCCGGTATCACACGAGCGTTATTTCCCTCAACACTGGTCTGGCAGCTTATGAGGTCAATATTTAAAATATTTCGGTTACCTAAATTCATCTACGATCAGTCTAGTTTCCGATACCAGTGTCAAATATTCCAGAAATGTTGCCAGAAAAACGTTGATCATCGAATGTTGACTATCAAAGCGCTCGTGTGATACTGGCTTTAAAGGGGTATGCCAGAACAGTAGGATAGGATAGGGAAAATAGAAAGAAGGAAGAACTAAACAAAAGTAATGGCTACAAAAAAAAAAAAACGTATCAAATCGTGGCAGAGGACGGATAAGTATGGTAAATTTAAGAGGAGATAAACACAATAATAGCAGGAGACGACAGACGACAGCAAAAAGGGGGGGGGGGGAGGAAGAGGTGGGGTTGTAAGGGGAAGAAGGAGGGAGGGGTGCTGTAAGGGGGAGGAGGGAGGAGGGCTGTAAGGGGAAGGAGGAGGGAAGGGGGGTTGCAAGGAGAAAGAGGAGGTGGGGTTGTAAGTGGGAAGAAGGAGGGAGGGGGGAGGGGTGTAAGGGGAAGGAGGAGGGAGGGGGGTTGTAAGGGGAAGGAGGAGGGAGGGGGGTTGTAAGGGGAAGGAGGAGGGAAGGGGGTGCAAGGGGAAGGAAGAGGTGGGGTAGGGGGGGGAGCAAGAAGAGGGATGAGGTAGTGAAATAACATACCCGAGTGAGTCACCTCGTCCTGATTTAACTATACCCTGTCTCACCACCTCAGCCCCTACTAGTCACCGTTTACCCTGCCCTTTATCATGTACAGGAGTCGTGATTATTACCAGTACCCGTGGAATATGTGCCATTAGCTTTTGAAACACTCAGCTTATCATTTAAAAACAAAAATTGCACCTAATGAATACCTCCGTTACCAGCTCCCATCAACACAAACCTCTCAGAACCTCTCTTCATATCTCTCCATCCACTGTCTTCATCTTACTCTATTCTATCCACCATTCCTGCTTTTTGGAGGTACTCCCACACCCCTAACATTCTCCATGGTTCCCCCTCTACACAGTAAAACATTGTGTGTTCAAATACAACAAACGTTAAACGTAAAGTGTTTGACCCGTTTATGTGTGCTAATTTTGAACACGTAATCGACTGAAACGCTTATTGTGTGTTATTATGGCTACATTTGAAAGCAGATTTTTAGTTTTACAGTGAACCAAGGTCCACTAGTTGTCAGGCCTTCCCTGAGGTCCTTTCCCTCAATCCCCGTAAACTGCACGTTAAGGCCCATCTTCTGCACCTTACCTCCACTCATGGGGGTCCCCCCCCCCCCCCACAGGTTTTCCTCGAACCCTTAGTGGTCCCCACTAATATAAAGGTTCCAATTCGAGCATCCCAAACCACCTCTTCCACGTCACCCCTCCCATTTCCTCTTCGTAAAACACGGTTATTCACATAATCAAAAGGATGAAAAACAACGAAAGAGGCTCAAATATTTAATCTCACCGTTTTAAGATGATGATTAAATATCTGAATTACGTTCAATGAATTCTAACTTTCTGGCTATGAACAATCTTTAATATACTGAATACAAATATTTACTGTCAGCCAAACTGAAATTAATAACATACAAAAATTCAGTGATTGTGTTACTATGATTGTCTAAACACAAGTTTCGTCGAGTATGAAGACAGACAAAATATATGGTACCCGTAAGGTGATCATTTTTAAGAATAGTTTCAATATACAGATGAGAAACTAAAATAATTCTTACTCACTTCAGACTCTCGTAACCTACATCTGGCTCTGGCTGTAAAGTTCGAAGACTCCCTTACATAACATCAACAACACTATAAGTCAGTCACGTTGCAGAAGTGTTGTCAGCTGTTATAATAGTTATGATGATAAAACGTTACTAGCATCACTATTATTAAACTACATTGACAATATATGAGTAGTAATGTTGATGTCTGTCCTAGTAATACCTAAATATATACCTACATAGAGGGCCGCGGAGTCGGACGGATCCTAAGTTAAGTGGTCAAGCCTTTAAGGGGAGGTTTCTAGTTTGTTTCCTACTCCTCCAGCAATCTTAAAATGTCACCCCTTGACCCCCTTTCAAGATAAATTTGTACATTTTTCGGTAGAAAAATGTCCCGGCCGAAGGACGATTACTCTTAAATTACAGGCTCGCTATCGCTCGCCAGGATAAAATCGACACCTAAATGGCACGAAAGGTCTTAAAATTGACAGAATGGGGCGGAAATTCTTAAAAATCACCAAACTAATGGGGCAAACGTCTTAAAATCTCAAAAGCAATGGGGGGCTAGACATGAGGGGAAAAAGGGGTCAAGAAAAAAGTCCCTCAAGTGCAAATCTCCCCTTAAAGACCTTAAATAAACTGGCACAGGTTGTTCTTCTCATATGAGACAGGTCCGCTTGGGGGCGTTTTGTGCATGGTAAAGCTTCATAAAGGAGAGTAATACGTGTGGCAATAGATAAATAAACATATACCCTCATCATCTATACAATTGCCTATACGATAATATCCTAATAATCAATGGACTTGAAACCTCCAAAGTACGGTATTTTCATTAAGGGGAGATTTCCACCTGGACGATTTTTTCCTGGCGAGCGATAGCGAGCTTGTAATTTAAGGGGAATCGGCCTTCGGCCGGGACATTTTTCTACCGAAAAATGTACACATTTATCTTGAAAGGGGGTTTAGGGGGGAGTAATTTTAAGTTTGATGGAAGTCTAGGGAATCAACTAAAAACCTCCCCTTACTGTAGATATATTTCATGTAGATTTGTGTTTTGTTTTTGTGTGATAGTGGTTTTCTGTTGTGTTTTGTGTTGTCCCTGTTCTTGCTCCGTCTTGAGTCCCCCCCCCCCTCCCCCCCCAAAAAAAAGGGGGGAAAACAAAGGAAAAGTGGGGATTGGGCCTGAGTAAATAGATAGATAGATAGATAGATATATTGCATGACAAGTGTAGGACATTTGGTGACATACATTACTTAGCGCATCAACGGCAGCCCTATCAATGTCCCCACTGTAGTAAAGTCATCACATGGAAGCACATAATGACCACATAAATCACCCCTAGCGTCCTATGGAGAACTGGTGACACGTTTCTTTATTAAAATTTGGCTATAATTATGTGATTTTCTTAAGCTTAGGAAGAGTATATAAAAGTCAAAGGGTTTATTATGCTATTCCTTACCCCTTTGATTCCCACAAGTTCTTCTTAACCTGCATAAAGCCGCTGTCACACGAGCGCTTTTTACGTCAATTTTCCATGAGCAAGTTTTTTCTCGTATTATTTTGGGACTTTATCGCACTGGTATCGGCAACTAGACTGAAGGTAGAATATGTTAGGCGGCCGAATTCTGATAAAGTGTAATTTTTTAGGCTTCCAGACCATAATTGCCCGTAAAAATTGCTCGAAAAAAGGCTCGTGTGACTCCGGCTTAACATCGTCTGAGCATAGGCAGAATATATGGAAAAGGGAGTCATTGAATACTGGGAAAAAAAAAAAATTAACCCTTTGAGTCTATTCATGGATATGGTAAATTCGTCCAGTGTTAGCCATAATGATCTTAATAATTTAATAATCTTAAGTCTTTCTATTGAGCACCAGTAGCGATTTTAAGACCTTGCACCCAATTTGTATGTCAATATTAAGACCTTACGTGCCATTTAGGTGTCACTTTTTTTCCTGACGAGCGATAGCGAGCCTGTAATTTTGAAGGAAGCGGCCGAAAAATGTAAACATTTATCTGGAAGGCGGATCTTGGGGATATTTCTTTAAACTTGATGGAGGGCTAGGAAGGAATTTAAAACAATAAAATGTAAACAAATAAATACGACCCATAAATATAACCTTCCCCTTAAAGAGTGTATATACTATAAGAATTCCACGAGGCAAACTGCGCCTGACATTTGCTCTATATAACATTCTCAGAGACGACTATAGGTTGGTTGGTTGGCGCAGACACATATACTTACTTCCTACTCTCACTCTCACTCACTCACTCACTCACACTCTCTCTCTCTCTCTCTCTCTCTCTCTCTCTCTCTCTCTCTCTCTCTCTCTCATAAAAAACAAATTTATATATATATATATATATATATTGTTATACTGTATATATATATATACTGTATAATTATATACTTTCACTTGCTCTACAAACATTCTCAAAGACGGCTGCTATAACTTGGTCGGTTGGTGCAGACACATATACTTCCTCTTCTCACACTCACTCTCACTCTCTCTCTCTCTCTAACACACACACTCTCTCTCTCTCTCATTTCATTTGCTCTACATAACATTGTCAGAGACGGCTTTGAACGGCTAAGTTAGTTGGTTGGCGCAGACAAATACACTTCCTCTTCTCATTAATGTAATCTCTCTCTCTCTCAATACCCACACCCACACTCACGTACGCACTATCTCAATCTCTCTCCCTCTCTCTCTCTGACGGCTCTCTCATTTGTTCTACATAACATTCTCAGAGACGGCTGCTACAGGTTGGTTGGTTGGTTGGTTGGCGCAGATACATATATACCGATACTTCCTCCTTCTCTAGCACACACTTTCTCTCCCCTTACATGGCACTCTCCACATAGATGACACTTTCTCTCATCTTAGCTGACACACTATCTCACTTTATATGGCACTTTCTCTCCCGTTATATAACACTTTCTTTCCCCTTAGATGCCGCTTTCTCTCCTTGTAGCTGCTACCTTCCTCCCCTTAGATGACACTTTCTCTAACCTTAGTCTAGATGTAACTTTCCTCCTCTTAGTTGACACACTATATCCCCTTAGATGGCACTTTCTCTCCCTTCAGATGGCACTACCCCCTTAGATGGCACTATCTCTCCTTTCAGATGGCACTCCTTCCTCCCTCAAAAATTGGCACTCCTTCTCCTATCACATAGCACCCACTCACCCCTTACTGCAATACCAATCTTTAATCTTACCCTCATCAGATAGCACTCAGCCCATCCCGCTTCTCTCTCTCTCTCTCATCTCATCTCCATGCCCTTCATTTAACTCTTAGATGGCACCTATTCCCTTCACTCAGCTGGCACTCACACTTCCCTTAGATGGCACTCCTCCCTCAGACCCCTCTCTCACTCAACCACTCCCTCACTCTCTCCATCCATACCCTCCGTTAACGCCTAAGATGGCACTCTTTCTCCCTCCCCTCAGATGGCACCTTTACTCCCTCCCCTCAGATGGCACCCTTTCTCCCTCCCCTCAGATGGCACCCTTCCTCCCTCCCCTCAAATGGCACCCTTCCTCCTTCCCCTTAGATGGCACCCTTCCTCCCCTCACATGGCACCCTTCCTCCCTCCCCTCAGATGGCACCCTTCCTCCCTCCCCTCATATGGCACCCTTCCTCCCTCCCCTCAGATGGCACCCTTCCTCCCTCCCCTCAGACCTCTCTCTCACTCTGTCCATCCATCCCCTCCTTTAACCCCTCAGATGGCACCCTTCCTCCCTCCCCTCAGATGGCACTAACCCCCCGTGCCAGTGCCAGGTCGGGGTGGGGTGCCAGAGAAAGTGACAGCGGTGGTGGCAGAGTATAAGTTTGGCACCGTGTAAACTATATATAAACCCCCCCAGCCAGCCCGAGCAACCACCGCCACCACCGTCTTCTTGGCTTCGGCACCCCCACAACCCAGGAGATCACGGCGACGCAACATTTCGGCCCGTTCATCCAACCCTTCTCAATTACACCCAATCCCACTCCCTCTACAACCAGTAATCCCTCTCTTAGCACTCTAGGGAAGCCATACACACCTATTACCTCACTCCCACACCAGTTATTAGCCAATTTGAGTGAGGATAATGAGGTTAGAGCCGAGTTTGTGATGCTCCGAATGTTGGGTAAAAAGGCTGGCAGCTGCTGGGGCCCTGAGAATCCGCTCACACCACACCACACCAGGTCGAGGACACCGATGCCATATAGTTGGGAGAATTGGGTACTATCGACGCCATATTGTTTACCTATTCCGGTCTTCCTTCTGCCTTATTCCATAGTTGTATATAAACAAATACTAATACTAATAATAAAAATACTAATAAAAATAAATAAAATAATAATAATGATACAAAAAAATCGTCCTACACTAGCTCAGAGTGGAGTCAAAATAAATACTACTGAGAGGTCCAGACGCCTGAACAACTGATCACATTAGTAGGAGAATATTGGTTAACCACTATAAAGTTGAAAGACGCACTCCTATATATCATTACGGCTATTATTACACATTTTATACAGCTAAGGAAAGACCTCAGCAAGCAAAAAGAGTAAATTTATCTCGCCTGTCCTTCTGACTCCCACACACCCATATTAAACTTAATAAAATCGTCTAATAACACCCCGAACTACAGGGGCACTCGGGAGAGCGCATTGATCCGCCTACGCCGTCGGAGGTATACGATCTACCGATCGTCTCCTAAACGGAATCACTTCTGCCTAGGTGAATATCCTATCTTCCCACCAAATTTCGTAAACATCGGTACATAACTTTTGTTGATATCTTGTTTACAGCAAATGGAGGCAAACACATAACCTCTGTCCAACTTCGTTAGCAGAGGTAATAACATGAGAGAATGTGCCCTGGTATACTGAAAGGGTTAAGAGACAGCCACTGCTTGAAGTACACGATAAGTTCCCAATCCAAGGAATACAACAAGGACGGCTACTGTAAATAAATTGGTGTTGATTCTCCCTACAGACTACCCAGTGCCGGTACCTCAGACCCCCAGTTATGATAAGTCTGATTATTAACTAAATCTTGGCTTCATGGAGATGATTTTATTATAATTCTTATTATTATTAAATATTACATGACGACCAAATTGAACTAAAGGGTAGATCTTCCTCTCTCTCTCACACACACACAAACTCCCTCTCTCACTCACACACACTCTCACTCTCTCTCTCTCTCTCTCACACACACACACAAACTCTCTCCCTTTCTATCTCTCTCTCTCACTCACACACACACTCTCTCTCTCTCTCTCACACACACACACACTCTCTCTCTCTCACACACACACACACACACACAAACGCTCTCCCTTTCTATCTCTCACTCACACACCCTCTCTCTCACACATTCTCCCTTTCTTTCTATCTCTCTCACTCTCTCTCTCTCTCACACACACAAACTCTCTCCCTTTCTGTATCTCTCTCACTCACACACACACACTCTCTCCCTTTCTATATCTCTCTCACTCACACACACACACACTCTCTCTCTCTCACACACACAAAAACTCTCTCCCTTTCTATATCTCTCTCTCACTCACACACACACTCTCTCTCTCTCACACACACACACACTCTCTCTCTCTCTCTCACACACACACAAACGCTCTCCCTTTCTATCTCTCACTCACACACCCTCTCTCTCACACATTCTCCCTTTCTTTCTATCTCTCTCACTCTTTCTCTCTCTCACACACAAACTCTCTCCCTTTCTATATCTCTCACTCACACACACACACACTCTCTCCCTTTCTATATCTCTCTCACTCACACACACTCTCTCTCTCTCACACACACACAAACTCTCTCCCTTTCTATATCTCTCACTCACTCTCACTCTCACTCTCTCACACACACACAAACTCTCTCCCTTTCTATATCTCTCTCACTCACACACACACACACTCTCTCTCTCACACACACACACAACTCTCTCCCTTTCTATATCTCTCACTCACTCACTCTCACACTCTCTCTCTCTCTCACACACACACACACAAACTCTCTCCCTTATTTTCTATCTCTCACTCACTCACTCTCTCTCACTCACTCACTCACTCTCTCTCTCTCTCTCTCTCCCTCTCCCTCTCTCCCTTTTTTTTTTTTTTTTTTTTTCTATATTCCAACTTACTTCCTCTCGGGCATAGGCTGAGAGCCTTAACATTCACCGCTTTACAATGAACAGTGAAATGAAAGAAGACTCATGTAATTAGCCCACTGCATCCTCCTCTGAGAGTCAAGGGTAAAAACCTATCGTGGGTAACGCCTCTGGTCCAATTTTAATTAAGGGAGGAGGAGGGGGGGGGGTTTCTAGGGATAATTCTTATATTTTTATGTTTATGTTTAAAGCTTGATGGAGATCAATCGGGGAAGCTAAACAAATAATAACAAATAATAACAAATAATAACAAATAATAACAAATAATAACAAATAATAACAAATAATAACAAATAATAACAAATACATAAATAAATATACCAAAAAATAACAAATAATAACAAATAATAACAAATAATAACAAATACATGAATAAATATACCAAAAAATATACCCTACCCTCCTTAACTCAAAAAGGGCTGGAGCACAAGGCCTGTAAATTCCACATCTAATCCCTGGCAAACTATTTCCTAAATGGCAGGAATATTACCTCGATGTCTCCAGTCGTGTGTGTATAAGTAACACCCCGTTCTTAACATTAATCAGCCATTACAAACCCCAATGTACTTGAATAAACTAATGAAAGCATATGGTCCTCCCGGGATTCGAACTCGGGACACCACACCCAGAGCATAAGCATCTAAACCATTACACCACCAACACAGTAAAGGGGAGGTATTTAGTTTCTTCCCTAGAACTCCATCAAGCTTAAAATGACACCCCCTAGATCCCCTTTCAAGATAAATTTGTACATTTGTCGGTAGAAAAATTTCCCGGCCGAAGGCCGGTTCCTCTCAAATTACAGGCTCGCTATCGCTCGCCAGGAAAAAATCGACACCTAAATGGCTTAAAATTGACAGAAATGGGGCGAAAGTTCTTAAAATCGCCAAACTAACGGGGGCGAGCGTCTTAAAATCTAAAAAGCAATGGGGCTAAACATGAGAGAGAAAGGGGTCCAGAAAAAAAATCCCTCCAGTGGAAATCTGCCCTTAAAGGTAATACAGAGGTCAATGTTCAGGAGTTTTGGACTACCTATTTGAAACAGGGTATAGTTGTAAAGAGAGAGTACAGTACTGCAATATGGTTCCAGTGCGTGTTATTGCAATTACAACAACTAGCGTATCATATTAAGGGAGCCCACCTCGCTTTTTGTTTTATCTTTCTCTCCCTCTCTTTGGCTTTTATCCATTCGGCCCCATTCAGCCTACCTTTTTAAGACGTTTACCCCATCCAGGTGTCAATATTTTCCTGGCGAGCGGTAGCGAGCCAGCATATATGTATTTTTGTTTTGACAGCAAGCTAAATTTGTACATTTTTCGATAGACAAATTTCTCCGGCGAAGCCGGATTTCTCCATATAATGCTGGCTCGCTATCGCTCGCCAGGAAGAAATCGACACCTGGATGGGGATAAACGTCTTAAAACAGTTGGCTGAATGGAGCCGAATGGATACAAGCCAGCTAAAGAGAGAAACGGAGAGATAAAAAAAAAGCCGGTGACCCCCCCTAAATAACTGTCTACGTGGTGCGATGCATAAGGTGTTGATTTTCGGTGTGAGCATCCTGGATTCGAATCCACGGACTGCCACATGTGTTTGTAAATTTCATTAATCGATTTTAGGAGTATAGTTGGTTGTTGGAAGGAACATAATAATTAACTGGCTAAGAACTACGACACCGACAATGATGGGATTTATCTAGGAATAAGGACCAGAATGCTGCATACCATATCATTAGACGATTTGAAGATTTCAAGATAGTTGTAGTTTGTAGCCCTTTCATTCTCAGAGGTACCATCGTGATCAGGAATACTGTACTTGAACTCCTAATGATAAAAACAAAAATGTGCTAAGTGTAAAAATGTACTAAAGTCTATTCAAGCTAACCTGGCAGAAATTGGTAACGATGCCATTCTACACATTACCATAGCTAAAATAAATAAATATATAATATAATATAATATACTGTATACAGTATATATATATATATATATATATATATATATATATATATATATATATATATATATATATATATATATATATATATATATATATATATATATATATAATATAGCGAGAGAGCGAGAGAGAGAGAGAGCGAGAGCGAGAGCGAGAGCGAGAGAGAGAGAGAGAGAGAGCGAGAGAGAGAGAGCGAGAGAGAGGGGGGGGGGATTACAGATCTTTAATAGCTCATAAAGTATAATTTCCCATATCCATATTACCACTTCTGGCTAACATGAGTCAATTTCCAACAAGCTAGTAAAGGAGGTGAGGGTTGAAGTGGGTAGAGCTACACACCCGCACCTACACCGCCAAGTCTGGGATATAACTCAACCGATCAACACCATTAGTCTAATATGACGTGTGAGCTAAACTATCGCTGTTTAAAATAGATCAAACAAGAGATCCAGAGAATTCTTTGATCTTGAACTGGGTTTACCTTGGCTTCATATGTAGTAAGACAACGTTCCATATTTAAAGCACTTGCTACGAGGGAAAAAATATATAATCCACTATCGATACCCTTCTATCTTTTTATAATAGTTTGAGAGGCAGTTCCCTTGCAATGCATGAATTTGTATTTATAGTGGTCACTTGATGGCGTTCTCCATTTGTTTAAGGGGAGATCTCCACTTGAGGGATTTTGTTGTTGACCCCTTTCTCCCTCATGTTTAGCCCCATTCCTTTTGATATTATAAAACGTTTGCCCCATTAGTTTACCGATTTTAAGAACTTTCACCCCATATTAAGACCTTTCGTGCAATTCAGGTGTCGATTTTATCCTGGCGAGCGATAGCGAGCCTGTAATTTAAGAGGAACCGGCCTTCGGCCGGGAAATTTTCTACCGAAAAATGTACAAATTTATCTTGAAAGGGACTCAAGGGGGTGTAATTTTAAGCTTGATGGAGGTCTAGGGAACAAACTAAATACCTCCCCTTAAGAGACAATGCATGGAGATAACAAAGATAAAATATAAACAGTCCATGTGCCTATACAGTAGGTATCCTCCATTCATAAAATTTTTGTAACTGGTATTCAATCAAATTAGCGTATACTGAAATTTGGTGTCCTCCAGGGATCCGTGTTAGGTCCTCTTCTCTGCCCTCGATAAAGGGATAACTAGCAAGATTAGTACCTTTGTTGAGGATACTAATACTAAGCTAGAAAAGTAAGTCATTATCTTAGATAGTGGTATTGAGGCTCTTCAAGAATATTTCAAACATTGGAGAATTGACTGGGTTCTAACCTATTGAACTTGACAACCTTTTTCGAAACCAAATAATAATAGAAACAAACTTGCCATTGTAGAAGCACACCAAGATCGAGGGAGCTTAGGTTGGAGATATAACTCACCATTACATTACGAAGCACACCAAGATCGAGGGAGCTTAGGTTGGAGATATACCTCACCATTACATTACGAAGCACACCAAGATCGAGGGAGCTTAGGTTGGAGATATAACTCACCATTACATTACGAAGCACACCAAGATCGAGGGAGCTTAGGTTGGAGATATAACTCACCATTACATTACGAAGCACACCAAGATCGAGGGAGCTTAGGTTGGAGATATACCTCACCATTACATTACGAAGCACACCAAGATCGAGGGAGCTTAGGTTGGAGATATAACTCACCATTACATTACGAAGCACACCAAGATCGAGGGAGCTTAGGTTGGAGATATACCTCACCATTACATTACGAAGCACACCAAGATCGAGGGAGCTTAGGTTGGAGATATAACTCACCATTACATTACGAAGCACACCAAGATCGAGGGAGCTTAGGTTGGAGATATACCTCACCATTACATTACGAAGCACACCAAGATCGAGGGAGCTTAGGTTGGAGATATACCTCACCATTACATTACGAAGGCTTTGTTTGAGATTAATTATGGCTATTATTAGACCATATTTTGGGGGGAGGACATCTAGAAAGAAAACCAAATATATATAATAATAAAAACAGGAGAAAAGGGTAAAATATCTCCATCAACACTAACTCCAAGCAGATCATTTCTCGACCTGACCGGATGAAGCCCCATGCGAAACGTTGTCAATAAAGTGCTACTCCTCAAAATATGATGTGGGTGATGGTTAAGGGGAGATATCCACTTGAGGGATTTTGTTCTTGACCCCTTTCTCCCTCATGTTTAGCCCCATTGCTTTTGAGATTTTAAGACGTTCGCCCCATTAGTTTGGCGATTTTAAGAACTTTCACCCCATTTATGTCACTTTTAAGACCTTTCGTCCCATTTAGGTGTCGATTTTTCCTGGCGAGCGATAGCGAGCCTGTAATTTAATAGGAACCGGCCTTCGGCCGGGACATTTTTGTACCGAAAAATGTACAAATTTATCTTGAAAGGGGGTCAAGGGGGTGAAATTTTAAGATTGCTGGAGGCGTAGAAAACAAACTAAAAACCTCCCCTTAAACCATTTGGTCTGGTAGATCATGTAAAACTTCTTTGATCTCGGCTTGGATTTACCATCACTTCCTTAGAGATAATAATTCTGACATACTTAATTTGCTTAGCTGATATCTCTCTCTCTCTTATAATTAAATGTTCTGGCCCTCCTAATCATTAACATTAAAGCTACAACCACTTAGCTACGCACAATAAAATCCGGAGATACCACATCGACATCTCACTCCATCAGTTTCACCAAACGAATCATGGCTCCAGAGTGAGGTTTGGCATCCTCTACTCAACATAAGCTGTTTCTGTCTGTCTCTTTTACTGTCCTACTTTTCCTTCTGGGGGCATGAGGCTAGGAATCCTCCTCCCCTTGTATAATTCTCCTACGCGAAGAGACAGTGAAACGGGCGAGGGAACGCGAAAGTGGTCCCGGACCCTGAGAATAGGAACTTTAAATGTTGTTTCTGTTCGGGCTCTGTCTCGTGTCGGCCACCCTCAGCAGTGGGATGTGTGCCTGAGTATATACATACCGTACATACATACATTATACATAAAAAAATCCGAAGCTACGTATGGTTCCATTTTCATCTTACACCTCTTTATCTTCTTCCAAAACAACTTGAGGGGAGATGGGCAGATTTTCTGGTCCCCCTTCTTTCTCAGGTTTGGCCCCATTACTTTTCAGATTTTAAGACGTTCAGCCCATTATTTTAGCGATTTTAACACCTTTCGCCCCATTCGTTGTCAATTGTAAGATCTTTCGTGCCATTTAGGTGTCGGGTTTTTTTCCTGGCGAGCGATAGCGGCCTGAAATTTTAAGAGGAACCAGCCTTCGGCCGGAACATTTTTCTACCGAAAAATGTACAAATTCATCTTAAAGAGAAGTCTAGGGGGTGTTTTTCTAAGCTTAATGAAGGTCTAGCGAGGAAATAAAGGAATAAATGAATTAATAGACCAACACACCGACCCATCTCCTCTTAATGCAGATATGGGGTACAGCCATGGACGGGAATACTGAAACACTTAAGAGGGAGGTAGTCGCTTTTTCTGGACCTTGTTTTCCCTCATGTTTAGCATATTAGTTTTGAGATTTTAAGACGTTGGTTCCGTTAGTTTGGCGATTTTGAGACCTTTCGCCTCATTTCTGTCAATATTGTGACATGTAGGTGTCGATTTTTTTCCTGGCGAGCGATAGCGAGTCTGTAATTTTAGAAGGAATCGGCTGGGACATTAATTTTTCTATCGAAAAATGTACAAATTAATCTTGAAAGGGAGTCAAGGGGTGTTTTTCTTAGCTTGATGGAGGTCTAGCGAGGAAACTAAGAAATGAAGGAATGCATTAATTAATAGTAAAAAAAAAAAAAAAAAAAAAAAAAAAAAAAAAAAAAAAAAATCTCCCTTAATGCAGACATGAGATACCAGCCATAGACGGGAATACTGGACCACTTAAATCACCAAGCTAAAATATATATATATACAGTGACGCTGATAAGCTAAATTGTTATGTAAGCTAAACTAAGGTGTCATCCAATTTCTTCATTAATACATTATCTATTATTTACAATTCGGGGGTTCTGTTTGGATTTACAAGCACTCCTAATTGGCCCGAAGTAATGTTGGGGAGTCAACAAATTGCAAATAATCCCTAATTAGGACAACAGGGTTATTCCAAAATCTCCGCCGTAGTCCCCTCATTAGTCTGTCTGTCAACCTGAGAGACTATTACTCAGGTAGACAGAATAGTATAGCGACAGTAGGTAGATTAATAGCAGGGGAAAACACGTCCCTGCTAAAACTCATTATTATTTACTATTTCCAAAGTTTAAAGTTGCAGACATTCAAGTTGCAGTTAGAGTGAGAGAGAGAGAGTATATATATATATATATATATATATATATATATATATATATATATATATATATATATACTGTATATATAGTGTGTATATATATATATATATATATATTTTGCACTGGAGTTAAATGCGCTTCAAGGTGTACTGTGGGAGGAGCTAAAGGATCTCCACTTTCCTCGCCTAAGATCAAATTCCCGCTACGTAAGAATGGCGGAGTGCCGAGCAGGAATCACACCAGCATTTGTTCTGGCAACTTTTAGAAAGCAACTATTTAATATAACAAATATCCAGGACTAATGTCCAATGTTATCGCCGCTTAGCCTGAAGGAAGTTGAATAATAGATGCCAGAATAAAATTAATGAAGGATTAAGTCAGCTGTCACCGAGAAAAGTTGCCTGAAAACGGACTCGTATGACCCCACCTATACATAATCTCCTCCCCCACCATACATACACGTACACACACACACATATGCACACACAACAGCCCCCCAAAAAAAAATATATACAACTAGTGCTCCCCCCATACACACACACAACAGGCCCTCCCTCCCCCCTCTAATATATACAACTATAGGTAGCGCCAACGAACTTGACAATAATATTGACCCCTTAACTTCTTATAGCTCAAAATTAATTAAAGCAATTGGGCTGAAATTCCTATCATTTCTATATGAGTTCACCAGGAAATAGGTGTGGATATTTACAGCCAGTTTACTCTAGACCCTTTTGAGTTTCGAAGAGGTCAGGGATCGAGATTTTCGTCAAGTTCGTTGGCGCCACCTACTGTATAGTGCTCCCCCCATACACACACACACACACACACAACAGCCCCCCCCCCCCCCCTAATATATACAACTACGGCAGTTTTAGCCTTGAGATTGAGCTGACTATAATAACAGGAGTAAAACATCGCCTCAGCATGATTAGAATTGAATACATAATTACTGGACAAGATATATACAAATAAATACAATCACACACGCAATAATATATATATATATATTATGACTCAAATCTATTCTAAATTATTAATGGCTTAAAATAATTTGTCCCCGAGTGTTGGTGTTCAAATGTATAATCACCTTCACAAAAAGCTGGTAGATAACTTAATTTATGATAAATTCTAGACATCAGTAAAGTCTATTCACTATACTTAGGCGAAAATGTTGACACCTAACCTCTTGCAGCCTAGAAAGGAGTATAGTATTCGAGCTAATATTCCTACCATCTGAGAAGCGTCAGCCAGGAGATAGGTGTGAAAGGTTATATAGCCCATTTGCTCTAACCTTATTAATTTGAGGTATAGAGGTTTGAGTTTATTTCTGGCCTGCTTACACTATAATGAATAGACTATATCATCATCACTGGTCAACTGCATTACCGGCCAATCCCCAAGAGGACGACAACAGTTTATACTATAAATTCAAATTATCACCTACCCACCAATATACTTAAATTAATATTTAAAACTTGCAAACTAAACAAACCAAAACTGGGACAAAGACAATATAAAGTCAAATCAACTTATCAAAATCGCTGTGTGGAAACAACGCTTACTAAAATAAAATGTATGAAATAAAAGAACACAATCCATTACAAATAAATTTAATTAATGAAACCAATGAATACATGTAGTACTCCAAGGATTCGAACCTAGGATAATCACACTGAAATTCCGCGCACTATACTCTATTTTTCCCCAGCTGATGGTAATTTGAATCCCTTAGTAGCTGATTTCTCGATATTTAATGGAAATATATGAAACTGTTATGGCTGTGTCGTCTTAATGCCAAGTTTTCATAATTAACAGCATATTTCGCTACAAAATCTACCTTATAACTGAGTAACCAAAATAGAAACATGGCAATTTACCCTCAGCTGGAAAAAATAGACTATAGCCATTACGCTATTATCATCACAGGTCAACTGCATTACCGGCCAATCTCCGAGATGACAACGACAGTTTATACTATAATATTATATAATGAGAACCACGGTGGAATATTCCGGTTTGGTGTGGTTGTGTGTAAGGTGAAGAAGGCTTGTGGAATATAGCTGTTCTGGTTAGGTTAGATTAGGTTAGGTTAGGTTAGGTTCCAATCCCGTATGGGCTCAATTCCGTATATGCCGTATGGGCCCAATCCCTATGGAACCCTGTTATGTATACCCTTGTAATATGTCAGTGGGTTCGACACATTATTAGGGATTGGGGTTTAGGGCGGTTTTATAGACCCCTCCTCCCTCATGTTCAGCCCCATTAGTTTTGAGACTAAGATATTCGCCCCATTAGTTTGGCGATATTCAGACCTTACGTGCCATTTAGGTGTCGATTTTTTCCTAGTAAGCTATAGGAAGCCTGGCATTTTAGGAGGAAACGGTTTTCGGCCGGAACATAATAGTGTACTCGAATACTGAAGGGGTTAAGGTTCTCTTATATTCCGAGGACTGTTAACCCCTTCTGTACCGGCGACGTCTTTTTAATTGTACTCTAGTTTTATTTAGACGATGCTGTGCAGTTTAAGAAGGATATGTGATAGTCAAAAGGGCTAAGAGAGATAGTTC
The DNA here is from genome assembly GCA_032716605.1 of Paralithodes platypus. Lineage (NCBI taxonomy): Eukaryota > Metazoa > Arthropoda > Malacostraca > Decapoda > Lithodidae > Paralithodes > Paralithodes platypus. The sequence goes on along the minus strand of CM064555.1, from coordinate 18,294,412 downwards.
GAAGCCTTTTATTTCTTGGAGGCCCTTTTTAAACTGAATATAATCGTATAATAGTAGCCAGAATAGAGTTAAAAGGAAGGAACCGGTACGGAAAGGGGTAATACGCTCCGGCATCCCCCTGAGGTGTATTGTGGGAGTAGTGGCTGCTGCTGACCTCGCTACCCCAGCCAAGGTATTTGTGGGCACCATCACACACACACACACACATACAACTCTCGTCATCACATTGTTATACAGTATTTCAACCTTTTAATCCGTTCAATCTGGTGGACCATAGACTACAGTAGATCTGGACTGGACACGAAAATGGAACTTTGCAGTAAGGGACCCATAATATGAGATCGAACCCCCAAGTTCGAACCTCAAAACCGCGAAAATATCAAATTTTCGCGGTTTCGAGGTTCGAACTTGGGGGTTCGATCTCTTATTTTGGGTCCCTTACTGCAAAGTTCCATTTTCGTGTCCAGTCCAGATCTCCTGTAGTCTATGGGTGGACATAATAATTATGTGCTCTTAATACCGCCACACCATTATATTAAAATGTATTATTTGTGGATACCCTCACGCCACTACTTTCTACACCCCATCAACTGCATAACTCATTCAGTTAGGTGGTTATAGTATATACTCCTACTACAGCCACACAATTATAGTAAGCTTAAAAAGGACCTCTCGTAGTTAGAAGGAAGTTAAAGACGCTTAGGTATCTGAGAGGTGTATTGTGGGAGTAGCTGACCTCGCGACACCAGCCAAGGTATTTGTGGACACCCTCAAAAACACCGCACCCTCTGCACTACACTGTATATTTGAGCTGCTTAACCCATGTGGGTCAATCTTACAACCAACACGTTTTAAAAATCTACTATCAAATTATTATATACCAACACATTTACAATCTATGGTCGACATACCTAAATAAATGAATCACTGAAACATAGTGCCCTCACTTGAATGTGTGTGTGTGTGTGTGTGTGGCTTTTTTATTTTTATTTTGTTAATCCTTTATAAGAAGGGGCATTTGCATCCCCAGAACTACACGAATAAAACAACAGGAACGAGGTTACAGAAGCAGAATTTGAGTAATAAGATACCGTAGTAGTCACAGATTTACAGTAATATGAAGAGCATACACAATGTTGGAAGACCCCCCCAAAATATATCACTATGGACCATAGACGCGGAATCAGAGGACACCACCGGATTAACAAGGGCCGCGGAAATTACAAGGGTTGAGTGCCACCTGCAGGAAACCGCCATACTGCCACAGAAGAAGGGTGCACCAAGAACAACATGCATTAAGACGTATGTATTTCCAATCGCCAGATCGGGACCACCGTTGTATGGGTGAATATATATATATATATATATATATATATATATATATATATATATATATATATATATATATATATATATATATATATAAGCTCCTACTATATAATGTATATAGATATTCGCGTTTGCCAGTCTTCCAATTTCTACATCTAGACAAACTGGCTGGAAGCTTCACGACCGACCAATCAGAATAACACCCCTCCTATTCTTATATCATGATTACATCTCGTAAATACGGTGCACTATAATCACTACTAGCAAGTGGGTAGCATAGTGACTGAGAATACGGCCCTATACACCGAGCCAAAGGAGCCACAGAGAACTTGAGTGCCACCAAGATTCAAAGTGACCCTTAGAGTAACAGGGGTGTAAAGCCACCAAGAGCCACATATATAGAAGTAGAACCAAGAACACAGACACAGAGCCACAGGGATATATTTACACAGACACAGAGCCGCAGGTATAGAGAAGTGGCACCAAGAGCACAGACACAGAGCCACAGGGATATATTTACACAGACACAGAGCCGCAGGTATAGAGAAGTGGCATCAAGAGCACAGACACAGAGCCACAGGGATATATTACACAGACACAGAGCCGCAGGTATAGAGAAGTGGCATCAAGAGCACAGACACAGAGCCACAGGGATATATTTACACATACACAGAGCCGCAGGTATAGAGAAGTGGCACCAAGAGCACAGACACAGTTCCACAGTTATATAGTGCCTTATAGAGCCACAGGCACAGAGCAGTGGAACACAGAGTACAGATACAACGCCACAAGGGCATAGTGCCACCTAGAGCCACAGTGGTATGGTGTCATCTAGAGTCACAGGAGTATAGTGCCATCAATAGCCACAAGGGTATACTGCCAGCAAGAGCCACAGGGGTATAGTGCCACCAATAGCCACAAGGTTAAAGTGCCACCAATAGCCACAGTCACAGGAGCTTAATGCCACCAAGAGCCACAAGGGTATAGTGCCACCAATAGCCACATACACAGAGCCACGAGGGTATAGTGTCACCAAGAGCCACATACACTGAACCACAAGGATTATAGTGCCACCAATAGCCACGAGGGTAGAATGCCACCAATAGCCACAGACACAGAGCCACGAGGGTATAATGCCACCAATAGCCACAGACACAGAGCCACGAGGGTATAGTGTCACCAAGAGCCACATACACTGAACCACAAGGATTATAGTGCCACCAATAGCCACGAGGGTAGAATGCCACCAATAGCCACAGACACAGAGCCACGAGGGTATAATGCCACCAATAGCCACATACACAGAGCCACGAGGGTATAGTGTCACCAAGAGCCACATACACTGAACCACAAGGATTATAGTGCCACCAATAGCCACGAGGGTATAATGCCACCAATAGCCACAGACACAGAGCCACGAGGGTATAGTGTCACCAAGAGCCACATACACTGAACCACAAGGATTATAGTGCCACCAATAGCCACGAGGGTATAATGCCACCAATAACCACAGACACAGAGCCACGAGGGTATAATGCCACCAATAGCCACATACACAGAGCCACGAGGGTATAGTGTCACCAAGAGCCACATACACTGAACCACAAGGATTATAGTGCCACCAATAGCCACGAGGGTATAATGCCACCAATAGCCACAGACACAGAGCCACGAGGGTATAGTGTCACCAAGAGCCACATACACTGAACCACAAGGATTATAGTGCCACCAATAGCCACGAGGGTATAATGCCACCAATAGCCACAGACACAGAGCCACGAGGGTATAGTGTCACCAATAGCCACAGACACAGAGCCACAAGGAGTATAGTGCCACCAAGAGCCAAAGACAGGGCCAGAGAAGCCTTTATGTTGGCACCGGTGTGAGGAAGGTTCAGCCGGTCACCCTGGCTGAGGAACTATACTCTGTCCAACCTAACCGGGCCAACCTGCTCCCAACCAAATACCACACAAATACGAGGGAAGAGTCACACCAACGATTTTACTGGCGAATTTTGTTCTGTAATCTCATCCCCTTCTGTACCGGCGACGTCTTTTTCATATTATTCTAGCTATAATTAGACGATTTTGTGCAATTTAAGAAGGATATGTGGTAGTAAAAAGGGTTACGTGAAGCCTGTTAGTTTCTCAGAGGCCCCCTTTTAAACTGAATAATAGCGTCTAATAGTAGCCAGAATAATGTTAAGAGAAGGGGATAATTGAACACTCATAATAACTCAGCCACTTAACATACTCTAACTTCAATATAATTCGTTGCTGGTACTCTCTCTCTCTCTCTCTTTTACCTTGCTTGGTTATTACGTACCATTAATTTCAGAAAGTATATAATCGTCTATTGCATACTTTATTACCCTGTCAGTAATAGAAGTGAGGATAATTTCACATGACAGGAACGAACATTTGAGAAAATGTCATTAAGAACATGTACATTTCAATCACTTCAGTTTCGCAATAAGACAAGAACATTGACATCGGCAACAAGTCGATTGATCCTCAAGCGGGCCGACCCATTTACACCAAATCTGAGCACTATGTATGTATGTATGTAATATGTACAGCATATACCCAGGCACATACCCCATAGCTGGCGGTGGCCGACTCGAAACGGAGCCTGAACAGAAACAACATTTAAAGTTTCTTCTCTGAGCAGTACACCTTTTTTTTTTTTTTTTTTTTTTTTTTAAAGAGACAATGAACGGAGGAAGGAAAAACACAGATAAAACAAAAAGGTCCATGTGCCTAAAGGCATCCTCCATTCATAAAATGTTTGTAACAACTGGATTTAAACATTTGTAGATTGTAAGTTTGTGGAAAGCAACCCAATCCCTTAGTTAATGATTATACCCAAAGGAGTTACTGACCAAATGTGTGTATGTGGGTAATACAGTGCTATAGGTGAGGCGAGAAACAACACACAGAACGGGCCTTGAGTACCCAGTATTGTCTCAGTAAACAACCCGCAACGAACTCCACACCTTACCTTCCACATACCAAGTTCCTCAACATGAATATGAGCAGTACAAACAGTGTTGTCAAACTAGCCACTTTCCCGCTGGATCTAGAGGTATTTACTTCGATCTAGAGCCAAATTTTGCATCTAGTGACATTAATTCTCATGATACTCTGGAGATTTGACCTATTTTAAAGCAATTGTGTAAAAATTGTGGCATTATTCAGGTGTCAATTTCTTCCTGGTGAGCGATAGCGAACCAGCATTGTATGGAGAAACCCGGCTATTTTTCTATCGAAAAATTTACAAATTTAGCCTGCTGTCAAAAACTTTAAACAAAATATGCTGGTTCGCTACCGCTCGCCAGGAAAAAATCGACACCTGGATGGGAGTAAACGTCTTAAAACAGTACCCTGAATGGGGCCGAATAGATACAAGGCAGAGAAAGAGAGAAAAGGAGAGACAAAAAAAACCTGTGACCCCCCTTCACATAAATCCATTATGTATTTGTCATCGTGCATAATCCCATGCATACATATACGTACTTTATACCCAGTAGTAGCGGCACCCACCTCCTATACCCCCTTCCCTAATAGAGAGGTAATGGTAGAGTGAGCAGTGGTAGTGGTGAGTTAGTGACAAGTTAGAGGTATGTTGACTATCATTACACTACACTATACACAGCAAAGTAATGGTAGAGTGAGCAGTGGTGTTGTGTGAGTGCCAAGTTAGAGGTATGTTGACTATCATTACACTACACTATACTGTACTACAATGTACTACAATACACTACATTACACTACAATACACTATGCATACCGGTATACACAACACTGTATTGGTAGTGTGTGTAGTGGTGGTGTGTGTTAGTGCCAAGTTCGGTGTATGTTGAATTATTACACTACACGAAACTACAAACACACACACAACATTGTAATGGTATGTAGTGGTAGTGGTGGCAGTGTGTGAGATAGTGCCAAACTAGGGTATGATGGGTAAATACACTAAACTACATTAAACTACACTACACTAAACACACACAGCCAACAAGGTAATGGTAGAGTGAGTAGTGGTCGTACATGAAACAGTGCCAAGTTATAGGGAACTGTTGGCTCTCACTAACCTAAACTACACTACACTATACCTTCACTCCACACTACACTACACTACATCTTCACGAATCACTCCACACTATCAAAGACAGTGTATTTGATTACACTACAGTATACCTTCATGGAACATTACTCTATTATTATGTGTTTTGTACACCAACCAACTTCACATCTAAACTCATTTAATAAAATCAACAAATACATGTGGCACTCCGAGGACTCAACCCAGGATACTCACATTGAAATTCCGCGCACTATGCATTACGGTATCAAGACCAATAACTAGATTGTCTTTGATTACACCACCATACCTTCACATATCTCTATACTACACATTATATTACATCATGCATTCTGGGAACACTAGGCCTACACTAAACACCAAACTACATTACAATTCATGCTCAGGGCTGTTCGGCCAGGCAGCCTAAGGAACGACGACGACGACGACGACGACGACGACGACGACGACTACTACTACTACTACTACTACTACTACTACTACAATGCACTCTACACCATCATCATCTCCGAGGCCTTGCTTCCTCCTGGGAAACCCCGGATAAAGGATGGCTATGGCAGTTTGTCTTCAATATAGTGTCCCCACCTTCCTCCATGCATCTCTCTTGGTATTATGTTATAACCTATTGTTTGAACATGGATAAATCACTGCAAAGTACTTCTTTGTATCTACTAAATCACTCCACATGCATTACCCAAGGCTTGTTCTTCCATTTAAAAAAATGTATAGGCCTAATCCTTATTACTCAGCAGATCTAGCCTATTCACACTGGCTGCCATTCTGAAATAACTCCTCTCCACAGCTCTCAGTTCAGGTAGGCTCTCCGCACTTCCTGACCATGGTTCACGTCTATACGTGAGTGTTGGGAGCAACACACAGTCCCAGGTAGAAATGTGTACAAGCAAAATACCGCATAACTGCCACGGCGACACAGACATTACGTCATACAGTAAAAAAACACAGTTCCTTCTTTCATTACTGAGTGAAGTAAAAAAACATGGCTAATAGAAATGGTCATCCATTCATTATAGGTAGGCCAGAAATAATAAACCCTAACCTCTGTAACTCAAAAAGGGCTAGGGCAAATGGGCTGTAAATCTCTCCTCCTATTCCCTGGCTGACCGTTCTTATCTATCTATCTATCTATCTATTGTCCGACGCCGTTCCTAAATGGTAGAAATATTAACTCGTTACTCAAGTCGTTTATGAGCTATAGAGGTTAGTGGTCAAGTTATTTGGCGTACCTATAATAAATGGACTATAGATTGCTTGAGCAGCAGTATCTCTACTGCCTCCTTCCCCTCCCCCAATATGTCGATACAATTGTTCAGGGTTCAAGCTTTCGATGGGTCTGGTTTTAACATCTCTCAGAGTAAAAATGGGAGGGAAATTTGGATTTTGACTAAACTCATGTGTGTACTCTTATTCAGCTATGGAAACACATTTGACAGCGAATACGCTTAATGTTAACTGATTAGATTTAATTAATATTGCTTGCATCAGTCTATAATAGAATACATGAAACATGCACATGCTGTATATAAATATCTTGTTATTAGAAGGATTTCCGATTTGGCACGTCACAGGCTGTATGAGGTCAATGACTGACAAATTAATCTAGCTGACAAGAGAAAGTAATACATAACATAGTTGTACAGTATAATGTCCGCTATATAAAATAATAGTGTATATGGTTATACACAAATGGTAAAATGAATGTCCCGTTTGTAACGAACCGTACCTAAATTGGTTATATTGTAGTACTAAAAACTCGGTACACTATAATTGATTTACCTATTATTCGCTATATATATATACTGTGTATATATATATATATATATATATATATATATATATATATATATATATATATATTGCTCTCCTACCGGTACATTCACGAGCTAAAATATGTATACACTCCATTTAATTTGTATCAAACCCAAGTAAGATAAGACAAAACTATACAGGGTCCCAAATGCTTCACAGTTTGGCTTCAGGATTCAATTATATAAATGGACATATATTTACTATAGTATGTGAGTATACTTAAGGGGAGGCTGGCCGTTTGTTTGCTCTATTAATTCATTTATTCATATATATTTTTAGTTTCCTCCCTAGACCTCCATCAAGCTTAGAAAGAAAAAACCTAGACCACCCTTCAAGTTAAATTTGTAATTTTTCGATAGAAACATGTGCCGGCCGAAGGCCGATTCCTCTTAAAATTGCAGGCTCGCTATCGCTCGCCAGGAAATAATCGACACCTAAATGGCACGAAAGGTCTTAAAATTGACAACGAAATGGGGTGAAAGGTGTTAAAATCGCCAAACTAATGGGCCGAACGTCTTATAATCTCAAAACTAGTGGGGCTAAACATTAGGGAGAAGGGGGTCCAGATAAACGGTCTGCCTCCCCTTAAAAATTTATAAGTTGTTTGATGGTCTTAATGTCTGACTCTCTCCACCTGTCATACCACACATGTCATGCTCTACTGTCATACCGCTGTCAACCCAAATGGTAGTAAATGACAGATGTGCAGTACAAGACAGGCCACTTAGTCGCTACGATGAGCCCTTTCTACATTTCATTTTGGTTATCATCAGATTATCTAATTCAATTTAGGAAGGATATGCAAGTGTGAAAAGTTTAATTGTGATAGTTTTTACTCTCCAAATCTATCTAGGCTGTTCCTAAACTGATAAAAGATTTATAGTGTTATCCAAAATATAATTAAGGGGAGGGTTTTACTTTGTTCCCTATATTTCCATCAAGCTTACGATTACTCCCCCTAGACCCCCTTTCAAGATAAATTTGTACATTTTTCGGTAGAAAAATGTCCCGGCCGAAGGCCGGTTCCTCTTAAATTACAGGCTCGCTATTGCTCGCCAGGAAAAAACCACCTAATTGGCACGAAAAGTCTTAAAATTGACAGAAATGGGGCGAAAGTTCTTAAGATCGCCTAACTAATGGGGCGAAAGTCTTAAAATCTCAAAAGCAATGAGGCTAAACATGAGGGAGAAAGGGATCCAGAAAACAATCCCTCAAGTGGAAATCTCCCCTTAAAACTATGCTCTCTAAATTAATTAATGGCTATAATAGGCAAAGGCTACAACATGCCCCTCAACTTTCTCTTCATAATTTTTTTTTTTTTTTTTTGTTTTTTTTTTTTCTATATTCCAACTTACTTCCTCTCGGGCATAGGCTGAGAGCCTTAACATTCACCGCTTTACAATGAACAGTGAAGCCCGTGAGGTCTTGTTCCAGTCTAGGGAGTGAGACATGTGAAGCACGTAGAGCACAACGAGCACCTGCCATCTTGCCTTCACATGAGGCACGGTGCTCACTCATGGCCCGAAACGACCCCATCTCTGAAGCCACCTCGTTCCCGTGCTTCACTGTCTCACCACCTACACTCGGACTCTCACACTTACACACACACAACGCCACCTGTTGAGCAGATAACTCACCAGGAACAGATAACTCACCAGATAACTCACCATTGCTGAGGGGCACAGGGCCTTGGGCGGGGCTTTGGCTTTCCGGGTGTTTCCTCACCCTCCTCAGCTCCCGCCATGGAGTGGCTTCGGTCACCCAGGTTTATTGTGGTCGGCAGGGAGGGTTGTGTGGGGGGCGCTCGGTTATGGCCTTGGCCTTGCTCGGGGCCTTGGGGCTGTTCGGCCAGGCAGCTTGGGGAACAGCAACAACAACAACAACAACATAACCGCGAGAAAACTATATTAAAACAAGATACAAATCTATAGATAAGCCGAACAAACTAAGGAGGGGGGTTTCTAATCCCCCTTCTTCCTCACGTTTAGCCCCAATAGTTTTGACATTTTAAGACGTTCGCCCCATTAGATTGGCGATTTTAAGACCTTTCGCCACCGTTTCTAGTAAATTTCAAGACCCTCGGGCCATTTAGGTGTCGATTTTTACCTGGCGAGCGACGGCAAGCCTACAATATAGGAAGAACCGGCCTTTGACCGCGGACATATTTCTACCGAAAAATGTACAAAATTATCCTGAAGGGGGGTCTTGGGGGTAATTTTGTAAAAGCTTGATGAAGGTTTAGGGAGAAAAGTTAAAAATAAATTAATAAATATATAAATTAAATATAACATATAAAACCCCTCCCCTTAACCCCTTGAAGCTCTGACGCGTTTTAGCAGTTTATTTTGGCTGTCATTAGACGATTTTATGCAGCTTAATAAGGGTCTGTGGGTATCAAATGGGTAAAGACTCTCTCAATCAACCCTCTGACTTCCATATATATACCCTTCCTAATCTGAATAAAATCGTCTAATAACTACCAGAAAACAGAAAATAAATGCATCTTGGATCTTGAAAGGGTTAACACGTCTTAATGTAAGGAACGGAGATAAACATGATATAAAAACCTGTTACATAATACAATAGCCTAAAAAGGTATACACAAATATAATAAATGAGAACGCCACAACAACGAAGACAGGGATTCACAAATTGTAAGGGGTCTTTAGTCTAGAGATCCTAAAGAAATATATATAAATAAATCTATCTATCTATCTATTGCCTGACGCCGTGATCCCCGAAGGGGTGGCCACGAACGAACCGCCCCCATGCACCTCTGTCCCCAGTCAGTCGACGCCCCTCCCCCCAACCAGCACCGCCCTCGTTCATGTACTTCCTCACTCCATCCTTCCACCTCATATTCGGTCTACCTCTCCCTCTCTGTCCCTCCACCTCGCTCTCGTACACCCTCTTAGTCATTCTCTCGCTTTCCATACGTTCCATATGGCCGAACCATCTCAAGTTGTTCCTTTTCACACTTTCCAGCACATCTACCTCCGACCCCCAGGTATAAATAAATAATACATAATAAATAAATAAACAAGAATATAAAACTCTCACCTTAACCCTTTGAAGATTATGACACATTTGGACAGTTTATTCTGGCTATCATTAGACAATTTGAGACTGTTCAGGAAGGATATGTGGGGACTATAAGGGTAAAGACTATCTCAATTAACCCTCTGCCTTCCATATACCTTTCCTAATCTGAATAAAATCGTCTAAAAAAGCCATAAAACAGGTAAGAAATACGTAATTGGATCTTAAAAGGGTTAACAACTGCTGTCATGGTATGGTTTTGTCATCACCATTACCTTTGGCAGGAGGTCAAATCTCTCTGGCATTCACTTCCTCAAAATATCATTAACCAGACTTAAATTGCTGTGGGGTAAGGAGCATAAATCGCGACACAACCAATTGAATCAGTATCGAACGCAAATGAGACATTCCAATGATTTATTTAGACCAGATTCAGAATTTGTCTTTAAAAGTTCAAAGATTCGAATAGGAGTAACTTATAAAAGCTCACGACTGTACAATTACCCCCAATTGCATCTTAGAACCTTTAAAGCCAAGTTCGGAAACATCTGAGATACCGTATAATAAACCATTGATATGTCTCGTTAGGTTCGATACAGATTCAAATAGGTGGGTACTTAATATGGTTCAAGACGGTACAATCAATCAATTAATGGGGGCATACGCCGTGACATCGCGTAGCCGCACTCACCCTCCAACTCCACTCTGGGGGATCCTCCCTGGCATGACTTCAAGCATCAGCCCGGCGCATATCAAGAATCCTATCCAAAATTGGCCAACCTTCCTCAACCATGAATTCAGTGGTCTTCCCCAGGGCCTCCTCCAGTCAGAGTTGTCTTCTGTACAGACCACCTAATGAGCAGGGCCTCCTTCAGGGAGGCAAACCACATGCCCACATAGCCGAAGTTGGCGTTCACGGACCATGCAACAAATATATATGGAATCAGTTTCACGAAATACTCGCTGGTTTGAGGAGCAATCAGCCAGCGATAGCCCATGATCCTGTGAAGACATTAGATACCAAAGGAGTTGATGCGTCTCTTCAACTCACTGTTAAGTATCCATGTTTCACATCCATAAAATAAGACAGGGAGCACCAGCGACTAGCAGATCTGCAGCTTTGTCCTTCTGCACAGGTATCGACAACGCCATATACTTTTGTTGAGTGAATCCATAATTTCATATACTAAGCCGAGGCGACAATTTTAACATCGTAACCTGACTCACCATTATTATCACTCACACTACCAATATAAGTAAATCAAAGATATTTAAGTCCTCACCACATGTATGAACAAAATGCACTGCATCATCCAACAAGTCAACAAATGCTTGAATTTTGGTCTTAGTCCAAGATAACTTTAAACCCAATGGCTCCGACCCCTCGTAGAGTGCTTCAAGGGCCAATCTGAAGACATCTAACGTTTCCGCTTGGATCACAGTATCATATGCAAAATCAAGATCAGAGATCTTGAAATTTGTTAAACAAAAACCTAAGACACTATGCGGCCCAAACACCCGAGTCTCCCCCTACAAAAACCAAGTGGGAAGCCTTTAGGGAAAACGCGGTCATAGCACACCTGCCTACCCCCCCCCCCCCCTCGCCAAAATCAAAACAAACTCTCCCCCCCCCCCCCCCCCATGCACAAAGCCGGCCTGGGAGTGGCCGACCAGAGCAGCGTCTCCACCACCCAGCTGACCTGCTGATTGGTTCCGGGAGGGGGTCCGAAAGCGAATCCTGAGGGCCTTACCACTACTCTACCCACTACCCCCGTCGCCGGAGAGACAGGGACCTATGTCGACAGTGGAAAGGGCCAAGGTCGCCCTTTTTCCATGCAGCCAAAAAGGGCCGAAGAATATCTAAAAAGTTAATAGGTACTCAGACCAGGTTAGGGAAAGTATGTCGGAAATGGCAGATGATACCCATGCCAGCGAGGAGCCTCCCCAAACGCACCCCTGTCGACCTTGCCCCGGCCAGTCTCTTTAGCAGCTAAATCAGAAAAACCATCAGGCAGTTCCAGTGAAGACTGGAAACTTTTTTCTCCCACTAAAATTAACTTCATCCAACTTATTCTTGCCCTATCCCCACTTCCCTCTAACCCCCTTTCACTACTATTTTTTATTGATTGAGGGAAAGTATCTCACCTTTCCTCCTGAGTCTGAGTGTCCTATAACCTCCCTAGGTGTTTAAAACCCTAAGCTCAGTATGGCTGGAATGTATTTTTATAAGTACCCCACCTATAAACGGCTAATCCCGATAGGTGTTCGTTACGAGTATCTAAGATCTCCTAGTATCTCTGTCAGCCTCACTCAAGAAGATACTGCTAGCTTTTTGACGGTAGGCCAGGAATCGTGAACCTTAACCTCTGTAACTAAAATAGGGCTAGAACAAATGGGCTGTAAATGTCAACACCTGTTCCCTGGCTGACCCTTCCCCAATGGCAGAAATAATAGCTCAATTATGCTAGTCGTTTGTGAGTTATAGAGGTAAATGTTCAAGAGTTTTGGCCTACTTACTTGGCACAGATTATAGTATACAATTAGTCAGGATCTCGTGACTAACCAAAATTAGTCAGTTATATGAATTTTTTGACATTTCTAGACCAATAAATGTTTCCCGTGAAGGCGCTGATTGCAAGGGTTGACTTGGAAGTTTATGACCATATTAACTCATACTGTTTTTGGAGGGGGGGTAGTTAAAATCAATCGAAAGGTGCTTGAGGAGAGAGAGAGAGTGAGTGCGTGTGAGAGTGATTGTGTGAGTGTGTGTCTGTGTGGTATGTGCGTGGTGTGTGCGTGCGTGCGTGCGTGTGTGTATGTGGTGTGTGTGTAGTAAGTCACCCCCACACACCCAGAATAACACACCAGACTAGGACTACTGCCAAACACTCACACTCACTCTCACACTCTCTCTCTCGCTCTCGCTCACTGTCACTCTCTTTCTCGTTCAAAATTATTCTCTTTCGCAATCTCACTATCTCTTTCCTCCCTCTCCCTCTCACTTTTACTCACTCACTCTCACTCTCTTTCTCACCTCCCTCTCACAAACACACTCACTCACTCTCTCTTACTCATACACCCACTCTTTCCAAGAAGAATTCCAATATTTGAAGGAATTTATGAAGCTAAGTAAAATAGTAATTAACAGACTGAAAGAGCAATAGGTGCGGTAAACTAAGGGGTAGAGTTTATTTTTTGTCTATTTATATATTTATTCAGTTATATTTGTTCATTGTTTTCTCTAAGTTGCCTCAGTGTAGAATAATAACTTGTAGCGTATTACAGTATAGAATATTTGTATAGGGTTACGATATGTATCGCATTTCTAATTGGTCACCATTAAACGACTGGATTTAGATCACGGCTTCAACAATCAAATAACCTTAACCCCTTCTGTACCAGCGACATCTTTTAAATATTAATCTAGCTATATTTCGACGATTTTGTGTAGCTTGAGAAGAATCTGTGGTAGTAAAAAGAGTTAAGAGAGGTAGTTCGAAGCCTGCCAATTGCTTAATAAAATCGTCTAATAGTAGCCACAATAAAGTTAAAAGGACGTCGCGGGTACAGAAAGGGTTATATAATTAAATTGTTTTATTCTAACTGCTATCAAACTAATCTCTTCATCTTAGGAAGGACCTCTGGTAAAAGGACCTCCGGCTACAATGTATACCGTAGTGTCAAGGTGAATTAATAGGCCTGTGGTGAGTCACTGGCATTATATTTCAGTTTTGAGCAGCTCAGTTTCATAACGTAGGTGTTGTTTATCAACGTTTAGCGTCGCTGTACAACTATTCGCAGTTTTTAGGATGTGGCGACGTAGAAAAATAATAAAAGAACGCAGCATTGTTTCCAAATATGTAAGATTAGGTGCCAAAATATCCGTTCTCCTACAAAATAAGGTGTACGATGAAACAGTGTGTGTATTATAAAGTGCTGCTGAAATAAGCCAAAACTAAGGGTGCATATTTTGGGTGCCATAATATAGGGCGTCCCAATATAGGGTGCCACAATATAGGGTGTCAAAATATAGGGTGCCACAATATAGGGTACCACAATATAGGGTGCCACAATATAGGGTGCCACAATATAGGGTGCCACAATATAGGGTACCACAATATAGGGTGCCACAATATAGGGTGCCACAATATAGGGTGCCACAATATAGGGTACCACAATATAGGGTGCCACAATATAGGGTGCCACGATCTAGGGTGCCACAATATAGGGTGCCACAATATAGGGTGTCAAAATATAGGGTACCACAATAATAGGGTGCCATAATATAGGGCGTCACAATATAGGGTGCCACAATATAGGGTGTCAAAATATAGGGTACCACAATATAGGGTGCCATAATATAGGGTGTCAAAATATAGGGTGCCATAATATAGGGCATCACAATATAAGGTGCCACAATATAGGGTGCCACAATATAGGGTGCCACAATATAGGGTGCCACAATATAGGGTGTCAAAATATAGGGTACCACAATATAGGGTGCCACAATATAGGGTGTGAAAATATAGGGTGCCACAATATAGGGTGCCACAATATAGGGTGCCACAATATAGGGTGCCACAATATAGGGTGTCACAATATAGGGTGCCACAATATAGGGTGTCAAAATATAGGGTACCACAATATAGGGTGCCACAATATAGGGTGTGAAAATATAGGGTGCCACAATATAGGGTGCCACGATCTAGGGTGCCACAATATAGGGTGCCACAATATAGGGTGCCCCAATATAGGGTGCCCCAATATAGGGTGCCACAATATAGGGTGCCACAATATAGGGTGCCCCAATATAGGGTGCCACAATATAGGGTGCCACAATATAGGGTGCCCCAATATAGGGTGCCACAATATAGGGTGCCACAATATAGGGTGCCACGATCTAGGGTACCACAATATAGGGTGCCACAATATAGGGTGCCACAATATAGGGTGTCACAATATAGGGTGTCACAATATAGGGTGTCACAATATAGGGTGCCACAATATAGGGTGTCACAATATAGGGTGCCACAATATAGGGTGTCACAATATAGGGTGCCACAATATAGGGTGTCACAATATAGGGTGCCACAATATAGGGTGTCAAAATATAGGGTACCACAATATAGGGTGCCATAATATAGGGTGTCAAAATATAGGGTGCCATAATATAGGGCATCACAATATAAGGTGCCACAATATAGGGTGCCACAATATAGGGTGCCACAATATAGGGTGCCACAATATAGGGTGTCAAAATATAGGGTACCACAATATAGGGTGCCACAATATAGGGTGTGAAAATATAGGGTGCCACAATATAGGGTGCCACAATATAGGGTGCCACAATATAGGGTGCCACAATATAGGGTGTCACAATATAGGTGCCACAATATAGGGTGTCAAAATATAGGGTACCACAATATAGGGTGCCACAATATAGGGTGTGAAAATATAGGGTGCCACATATAGGGTGCCACGATCTAGGGTGCCACAATATAGGGTGCCACAATATAGGGTGCCCCAATATAGGGTGCCCCAATATAGGGTGCCACAATATAGGGTGCCACAATATAGGGTGCCCCAATATAGGGTGCCACAATATAGGGTGCCACAATATAGGGTGCCCCAATATAGGGTGCCACAATATAGGGTGCCACAATATAGGGTGCCACGATCTAGGGTACCACAATATAGGGTGCCACAATATAGGGTGCCACAATATAGGGTGTCACAATATAGGGTGTCACAATATAGGGTGTCACAATATAGGGTGCCACAATATAGGGTGTCACAATATAGGGTGCCACAATATAGGGTGTCACAATATAGGGTGCCACAATATAGGGTGTCACAATATAGGGTGCCACAATATAGGGTGCCACAAGGACGCATGACGCCAGAGAGCACCAATGTGGGTAGCTCGGGTGCCAAGGATGACGTGGAGTGCCACCCTCTCTCTCTCTCTCTCCCTCGTTATCTATCTATCTGCTATCTATCTTTTTTTTTCTTTTTCTATATTCCAACTTACTTCCTCTCGGGCATAGGCTGAGAGCCTTAACATTCACCGCTTTACAATGAACAGTGAAGCCCGTGAGGTCTTGTTCCAGTCTAGGGAGTGAGACATGTGAAGCACGTAGAGTACAACGAGCACCTGCCATCTTGCCTTTACATGAGGCACGGTGCTCACTCATGGCCCGAAACGACCCCATCTCTGAAGCCACCTCGTTCCCGTGCTTCACTGTCTTACCCCCTACACTCGGACTCTCACACTTACTATCTATCTATCTGCCTGTCTCGATCTATCCTTAATTTTGCTATTATTTTCTTGCACTCTTTTTTTAACAATTTCTACTAGAATATAATCCTGATCAATTCACTGGTATAGCAAGGTCTGTGTGGTCAGTGCATCTCCATAGCGCACCCCCCCCCCCCCTCTCTCTCTCTCTCTCATAGCCGGGAATGTCAAGGAATTCATCCTCACTCACACGCCTTGTACCCATAGGCAACCAGTACCCTCATATTACAAATCATCATTATTATTATTCTCACCTATAACATTATCTTCCTCATTATTATTAGCATTACTATACCCTATTCCAAGTAAGTAGGCCAACACTCTTGAACATTAACCTCTATAACTCACAAATGACGAGAGTAATCGAGCTAATAGTTCTACCATTTGGGATGGGTAATTTAGGAAATAAGTGTGGAAAGTTACAGCCCATTTTCTCTAGCCCTTTTTGAGTTACAGAGGCTAAGGTTCACTATTTCAGGACTACTTACTTAGAACAGGGTATAGATATATTATTCCCGTCAGTAGCAGTTGGGAAATGTAATGTGACTGATGTTGTGTCTGTCTGCCTAGGATCTCTCTCTTTCACTTTCCTCTCTCTCTCTCTCTCTCTCTCTCTCTCTCTCTCTCTCTCTCTTCCAGATGTTGAACATTTACAAACGTTTACACGGCAAAAATATAAATGCATGGCGACTGCGTTCAATACACTCGTCAACATCCAACACTATCACGTTAATTTACTATCATTATCATCACTATCACCACTCCATCACTGCCAAAATATACCATTATCACCATCATCATCACTATTTCACTCAACATCCAACACTATCACCTTAATCTACTATCATTATCATCACTATCACCACTCCAACACTGCCAAACTAGGCTATATCATTATCACCCCATTCTCTCACCACTCTCCTCTCCCTTTCACTGTCATCACTATCACCATTATTATTATCATCACTATAACTCCAACACTGCCAAAATATACCACCATTATCACCACTCTCCTCTCCCTTTCACTGTCATCACTAGCACCATTATCTCTATCACCACCATCATCAAGGTCCACTATCACCACTCATTCCCTCATCACTCTTCCCTATCATCACCCCCATTATCTCACCACTCTCCTTTCCCTTTCACTGTCATCACTACCACCAATACCTCTATCACCACCATCATCACCACTCACCACAGCCACCACAATAAATAACAAACCCGCCATAATTCTATCTTCACCATTCCCACTCCTGTACCATTAATATATTAGGGGGAATGATTGTTTTTTGGTCTATCTATTTACTTATTTGTTTATATATTCTGTTAAGTTTCCTCACTAGACCTCCACCAAGCTTAAAAAACACCCCTTAGAACCCCCTTCGAGATAAATTTGTACATTTATATGAAGAACAAAAAAAAAACGTCCCGGCCGGAGGCCGATGCCTCCTAAAATTACAGGCTCGCTTTCGCTCGCCAGGAAAAAATCGACACCTAAATGGCATGAAAGGTCCAAATATTGACAAAGAAATGGGATGAAGGTCTTAAAATCCCCAAACTAATGGAAAGAACGCCTTAATATGTCAAACCTAATAGGGTTCCCCATGAGGGAGAAGGGAGTCCAGACAAAGCAACTTCCTCCCCCTTAACCAATAAAACATTTCTCCTTCACCCATCCGAATCCTCGTAACCCTACCCCCCACCCTCCCCCCCACCCAACCCCACCCTTTCTAAACAAAAAATACATAAAATCAATAAATATATAAATAAATATTAATAACAATACTAAACGAAAGAAATAATTATCCCCCCCCCCCCCCTTCGAACACAAATCATACAAATAAACAAATATATATATAGATTAATAAATAATAACAATACAAAAAGAAAGAAAGTAAGAAGTTAAGTCAATAACAATAAACACATTACAATAATTATATAAATATTAATAACAAATACATCTATAAAGACAAATAAGTATACAGTAACAAATATATTCCATTCAAGGGTTGAGGACTCGAATCACTAGAGCGATTCCGAAACACTGTTCTAACCTCGTAATTATTATCCACGTGTAAACAAAGCCTTTCTGCCCTGCGCTAGCTTTGAAACATTCGTGTTTACCCCTTAGACTGCATTATTGTGTATCTATCGATAACTTTCGATGTGTAATATCTCCGTAATTATAAATACTCACCCCGAACGTCATGGAATAAAATAGTCTTATAAATACGTCCGGTCACTTATGAAAACGTCAACTGAAACACCCTATATATATATATATATATATATATATATATATATATATATAGAGAGAGAGAGAGAGAGAGAGAGATTGAGAGAGACAACCAGAAGTAAATTGTTCACATATCGTAAAGAAATATGCATACCCAATCGTACTAATTTGACTTTTAAAGGCAATTGTTGACTAAAATGTCATTATACTGTATAGAAGTTAATGAAAGTTATGTTATAGCCATTGTAAAGTATTTAGAGCCCAATATATGTGTGATGGTATGTGTCTTGCTATGATCCCAGGAAGTGCAGTGGACCCGAGCCAGTAGACATCAGGTGGTATTGGCAAGGAACCTCCACCTAAATCATGGCTCACACAATACTCTCACTTACCTGCAACCAAGTATCACCACAATTTATACTGCACGGGAAGTTGAATTTCATTAATTTGAAAAAAAAAAAAAAAAAAAATACAGGCCTACTATATGAAGCTGAGCAAAATGAAAGTGTGTGATTGTGAAAGTTTGAGTGTAATTTGTATGTATACTTTATGTGTGCGAGTGTTTATGTGTGTGTATGTGCCTATCGGTGTGGTGTGCGAGAATTATTATTTGTGTGTGTGTGTGTGTGTGTGTGTGTGTGTGTGTGTGTGTGTGTGCCTAAAAATGAATATACTGTACGTTTATACATCCTTAGAAATACAATGCTACAACCATAGCAAACCCTTTGAACCACCAGCACCCTATTAAAAAACCTGAACATTCCTGAACATAATACTTTACTTCTTGTCAGTCATATACAAAAATAACTCTCCTGGTAGGAAAGTAATGGAGGTTTGATGACACAGCGGCCGGGAGGGGGAGGGGGGGGGGGGGGGGGGGGTAAAATGGGGTGGTGGTGGTGGTGGTGAAATATAGATGTTACTTGGTGAGCTTCAGGATATATAGGCCCAAGGAAAGGGTATACAAAGTCCATTCATTATCGTTGGGCCAGAAATTGTAACCTCAAAATGGGCTGGAGCAAATGAGTGAAGAGGTATACTGTATATATCGCATCCATAATAGGTGGGCCAATAACTTGTAACCCATAACCTCTGTTACTCAAAATGGGCTAGAGCAAATGGGCTGTAAATTCCCACACCCATTTCCCTGGCTGGCGTTTCCTAAATGGTGAAAATATTAGCTCGATTACTATAGCCGTGTGTGTGTGTGTGTGTGTTTTTTTTTTTTCTTTTTTTCTTAGGTTAGGGGTCACGATTACTGGCCTACCATTAAGGGGGGTCACCGGTTTTTTTTTTTTGATCTTTCTCTCCTTTTCTCTCTTTCCCTGGCTTGTATCTATTCGGCCCCATTCAGCCAACTGTTTTAAGACGTTTAAAAAAAATACATAAATAAAATAAAATAAAATAAATCCAATTAAAATTATAAACTGCTCTCACTCCAAGTCGAACCAATTTTCCGTAAACAATAAGCGCTAATTATAGTTTGTTTTCAGATAAAGCTAATTAGGATCGTAATACATATGAATAAAGGGAAACATGTCTAATAGAAACAACAGACGTTCCTATTTTAGGCTTCTTAACTCAGGGGGTCAACGGCCAAACATACATCACTTGACACACACAGAAAGAAAGAGAAAGAAAGAGAAAGAAAGAGAAAGAGAAAGAGAAAGAGAAAGAGAGAGAGAGAGAGAGAGAGAGAGAGAGAGGAGAGGAGAGGAGAGGAGAGGAGAGGAAAGAGAGAGAGAGAGAGAGAGAGAGAGAGAGTGTGTGTCGTGATGTGTATGTTACTGCGTTTCAGATATAAAGGTGTGTGTGTGTGTTGTACTTACTCTAGTTGTACTTACTCTAGTTGTATTGCGGGAGTGAGCATGCTCGTTATTTCCCGCCTCCTATATGTGTAGGTGTTTATATGTATCGTTGGAATGGCTGTGGATGTGTGTGTAGTCTGTATTTTTAGCCAATTGGCGACATCGGAAACGAAGGCTTAGGGTGGATCTGTATGGTACCATTCTCACTATAGACGGTACCGTCTCGCCCGAAGACTTAGGTAGCCATCAGCTTAGGTGAACCATATGATACCCATCTCGCCTTGTACCATTTTTGCCAACCCCAGATGGGACGTCACAACGTCGTCCACTTATTCCAGGTACCTATTTACAGCTAGGTGAACTGAGGCTAACACATGAAAGGAGACAAGCCCAATTTGTCTCCACCCGGCCGGGGATTGAACCCCCGACCCCTCGTGTGTGAGACGAGAGCTCTACCTACTAGGCTACGGGCTGTGTGTGTGTGTGTGTGGTGTGTGTGTGTGTGTGTGTGTGTGTGTGTGTGTGTGTGTGTGTGTGTGTGTGTGTGTGTGTGTGTGTGTGTGTGTGTGTGCAGTAACTAGGACCAGCAATATAGGACGTAGCGAGCAAAGGTTATTCAATACCAAAAGAAGATACTCTAATGGCGATTAATTAAAAAGGGGCTGCCAAAGCCAACATAGGCTAAACCTGTGATGGCCCTATAGCTAATTATGATTATACTGCGTTTATTATTGTGTGTGCCAATTTTGACACTTCTATCAAGAAACGCACAATTCCCACAAATTATTTCACATATCTGCCCCACTACAATGGTTAAGTAATATATTTATAACAAGGTAATTAATAAAATGTATCTTAATAAATAAAGGTCAATGTTTGTCTGTCTGTTTGTCAGTTACCCGACCTTTGTTACTAAACTCCTCCCACAGTTTTGGTGTCAGGTGGGAGTGTGGGGCACCGTTGGAAAGCCCAGGCTTTGGAGATGGTTTTAGGCGAGTTTAGTGGAAATCAGAGACACTTTTGTTTAATAAAATTTTCGGCAGAACTTATGTAGTATACGGGAGCGAAAAAAATGCGAAAAAAATGGCCGTTTGGGGCAGAAGGAGGCCTCCGATCGAAAAGGTGTATGGAACGAAAGTTGTTCGCAGCTCCCCAAAATGGGGTTACGGATGAGGTCAGATCCAAAATCGGAGGTCATTTAGCGGCCGAAATCGAGGTCACCGTTTAATGAGGCACAGGGAGGTCGAGGCCGGTGATTATGGTAGTAGTAGTATTGTGATGATTGTGGTAGTAGTGATTGATGATGGTGATTATGGTAGTAGAATTTAAACCCGGGCAACGCCGGGTGCCCCTCCTAGTTCATATATATATATATATATATATATATATATATATATATATATATATATATATATATATATATATATATATATATATATATATATATATATGGTATGTAAACTACATAAGCGAGGTGCAGATAAATCTGAAAGATTCACTGATATAACTTTTAAAATAGTCACTTACGGTTGATTATTTTGTATTTCCGCACATGTACACTCACGAGTTATAGTAATCTTGCGCCCATTTGAAAATTTATAAATTAGTTATTTTTAATATCTCAAATTCTCAAAGTTTGTCTTTATATTTTTAAACATTCAAATAGGGGTATATATTACACTTTCGGTAATATTTCGTGTGAGTGCAAGATAATAGTTCTTCCCAAGTACAAAACAATATGTGGACGTAAGGTAGACAAGAAAGATGGTACCGAAGTAGAAGTGTTGGTAGTAAATTAGACAAGAAAGATGGTACCGAAGTAGAAGTGTTGGTAGTAAATTAGACAAGAAGATGGTACCGAAGTAGAAGTGTTGGTAGTAAATTAGACAAGAAAGATGGTACCGAAGTAGAAGTGTTGGTAGTAAATTAGACAAGAAAGATGGTACCGAAGTAGAAGTGTTGGTAGTAAATTAGACAAGAAAGATGGTACCGAAGTAGAAGTGTTGGTAGTAAAGTAGACAAGAAAGATGGTACCGAAGTAGAAGTGTTGGTAGTAAAGTAGACAAGAAAGATGGTACCGAAGTAGAAGTGTTGGTAGCAGTAGTCGCGGGGATCGTATATTTTTGTAGCGAAGTAAAATAGTGGGGAGCTGCATATAGTTGTGTAGATATCTGACTGCACAGGCAATATGGTTACAACGGGGTGTATCGGCTTTACACGCTGGTAGAAACCAGCAACCCAATGTTTTAAATTAACCAAAAAATAAATGTAAAACAAATAAATGGAACGAAGTAGAGAGAGAGAGAACAGAGAAGATGAGAGATGAAGAAGGAAGGAAAGAAGGGGGGGGAGTCGTCTAAGTTCCACCAATAATTCTCACCTCCCAGAATCTTGAACACGACTTACTTTCCTGAGAGAGAGAGAGAGAGAGAGAGAGAGAGAGAGAGAGAGAGAGAGAGAGAGAGAGAGAGAGAGAGAGAGAGAGAGAGAGAGAGAAGAGAGAAGAGAGAGAAGAGAGAGAGAGAGAGAGAGAAGAGAGAGAGAGAGAGAGCACAGAGAAGATGAGAGAGGAAGAAGGAAAGATGGAGGGGAGGTAGGGGTGGGGGGTCTAAAGTTCCACCAATAATTCTCACCTCCCGGAATCTTGAACACGACTAACATTCCTCGCCGGTCCACTCGGTCCCGTCGTAAACAACCCTCGTATAAATTAACCTACGATGTTCAAATGTGAACGTTCAATGTCTTATTTTTGAAACATAGATGGAAACAGTGAACACACAATTTTGTAACCCTAGCCTAAATTACCCTGAACTATGACATTTGTGTGTTTAAAATTTTCTTTTTAACCATTTTCTGTACGGAAAAACGCACTTGCATTTTCCTGGGATAGATCAAAAAGCCTTTGTGACCACCAAAGGAGTTTAGATTTTTTTTTTTTTTTTTTGTTTTTTTTTTTTTTTTCCAACCTTCGCAGTTGTCTTTGAGCAAGCTTATTGACAGAAAAAATAATTTTGGAGAGATAATTATATGATTAGGAGAATGTTATATATAAATACTAAGTGGCATCTTAGGAGCCTGAAAGGGTTAAGCCATATACGAACAGAATAAGAAACTATACATGTAATAGCGACCTGTATTCATGGGTATATTGTAACATGAACCTTTGAACATGGGACAATTTTCTAAACACATATCTTACAGTCATTACAAAACGAAATTAAAACCCGGCATTGACCTTTTATTAATAATCTTGCAAAGTTTAAAAAAAATACTAAAATAGTCTAACCTCATTCGTTTAATAACATAGAAGGAGGTTGTCTATTGTATTAAGGGGAGATTTCCACTTGAGGGATTTTTTTCTTGACCCCTTTCTCCCTCATGTTTAGCCCCATTGCTTTTGATATTATAAAACGTTTTCCCCATTAGTTTAGCGATTTTAAGAACTTTCACCCCATATTAAGACCTTTCGTGCAATTCAGGTGTCGATTTTATCCTGGCGAGCGATAGCGAGCCTGTAATTTAAGAGGAACCGGCCTTTGGCCGGGAAATTTTTCTACCGAAAAATGTACAAATTTATCTTGAAAGGGACTCAAGGGGGTGTAATTCTAAGCTTGATGGAGGTCTAGGGAACAAACTAAATACCTCCCCTTAAGGTGAAGGAACTTGTATACACAGTTGACGGGGGAAGGCGTTAAAATTGTTAAGTTGAGGAGTTGTCTAAGTTACTAGGTTGGGAGGGTCGTCTAAGTTACTAAGTTGAGAGGGTCGTTTCTTCTACTATGTTAACCCTTTCTGTACCGGCGACTTCTTTTCTAAGTTTATTCTTACTACTTTCAGACGATTACATTCAGTTTAAAAAGGACCTCCAGTAATTAACAGGCTTCGAACTATCTCACTTAACCCTTTTTACTACCACATATCCTTCTTAAACTGCGTCTTAATATAGCTAGAATAAATCTAAAAAGACGTCGCCGGTACAGCAGGGGTTAAGGGGCGACATAATTTAGTCCAACCTTGTCTAGCACATTCAGCTTCATTCTACTAATCTATTTTTATCTGACCCTTTTAACTTATCTAAAGTAACCCAGCCAAACGTAATCTTCCCAAACCTAATATATTGAGCAAAACTAACCTAACCTACCCGAACTTATATTAACTAAACCTAACCTAATCTAACTTAACCTAGCAAGAATAAAACATGACATCTGATTCAAATGTCTAAACAAAATCTCAGTTGGTAATGACTGTAACACGATCCTCTTTCCGGTGATTTGTGTAGGCATAATTATATTTTTCTTTTGTGGCATTTACAGTAGAGGCTCAGTAACTTCAGCCTCAGACTCAAAGTGATGTCATACGAGCTATTTTCCCGTCAATTTTTACGAGCAATTAGAGTCTGGCATCTTCAAAATGTATGTTTTCTCATAAATTAGCCACCTAGCATAGTCTACTTCCAGACTATATAGTTTCCTAGTCCAATACAAAAGAGCCTCAACGAGAAAAAACTTGCTCATCGAAAGTTGCCGGAAAAACCACTCGTGTGACACCTGTTTAGCTGGGTAGATAATACTGTGTCTGAAGGAATTCTAACCTGCCTTTAATTCAGATCAGAATTGCCATTAAGGGGACAACGATGTTTTAAAAAATATATATAACTAGAAAATCTATAATAATAACTTCTGTTTTATGATATCTGAAACTTGGTTGCATCTGTCCTTATACAATCGTTTACCGTTTACAATATTATGCAATATATTATTTATTAAATCATTAATAGACAATTAGTTCATTTATCTGAAGGCTAGACACATCTGACTCTAAAGTTAAAAATAATAGACTTGTAACTGGACTAGTTTTATTTTTGTGTAGCTATCCACGTGGCTAAGGTGCAGTGGATGGAGGAAGGAGGTGAAGGGAGGGAGTGGGGTGAGTGGAGGGAGGTGGAGGGAAGGAGGAGGTGGGGTGAGTGGATGGAGGAGGTGGATAGAGGGTGTGGACTGGGTGGAAGGTGTGGAGGGAGGAGGTGGATGGAAGGTGTGAAGGAAGGAGGTGAATAGGTTTGGAAGGAGGAGGTGGATAGAAGGTGTGGAGGGAGGAGGTGGATAGAGGGTGTGGAGTGGATGGAAGGTATGGAGGAAAGATGTGGAATGAAAGGTGGAAGGTGGTAGAGTGGGTGGATGAAAGGTGTAGAGGGAGGAGGTGGATAGCAGGTGTGGAGGGTAGATGGAAGGTGTGGATGGTGGAGGTGGATAGAAGGTGTGGTAGAAGGTGTGGTAGGAGGAGGTGGATGGAAGATGTGGAGGGAGGAGGTGGATAGCAGGTGTGGAGGGTGGATGGAAGATGTGGAGGGAGGAGGTGGATAAGAGGGTGTGGAGTGGGTGGAAGGTGTGGATGGTGGAGGTGGATAAAAGGTGTGGTAGGAGGAGGTGGAGGGAGGAGGTGGATAAGAGGGTGTGGAGTGGGTAGAAGGTGTGGATGGTGGAGGTGGATAGAAGGTGTGGTAGGAGGAGGTGAATGGAAGATGTGGAGGGAGGAGGTGGATAAGAGGGTGTGGAGTGGGTGGAAGGTGTGGATGGTGGAGGTGGATAGAAGGTGTGGTAGGAGGAGGTGGATGGAAGATGTGGAGGGAGGAGGTGGATAAGAGGGTGTGGAGTGGGTGGAAGGGGTGGAGATGGAGTCGTAGGAGGGAGGCGTAGTCTGGTGTAAGCTAGCAACCAGTTCGCCAAATATCTCGAAGAGTTTGCAAAATCGTCTAGAATTCGCCATACTACAAGAAAACAAGGTATTAATGCATGAAAGGAGTTACTCGATGTAGTATATACATTTTAAGCCCCTTGAATAAAACACACCTTACCTAAAACTATCAAAATCGTCGGATATTAGCTATGTTACACCCGAAATTGTGTTAATTCTATTTAATAAACTAATCTATCCAAAACTAACTGAAGAAGATTAGGTCAGTTAGGGTAGTTAGGTAGGCTATGTTTCACAGAACATTAATTATTTGCCCAATTCAGTCTATAATTCGTCTGACAGACTATAGACGGTTCCATTTCATCTGACACCAAATTGAATCCCTTGTCTATACATAAGGGGAGATTTCCACTTGAGGGATTTTTTTCTTGACTCCTTTCTCCCTCATGTTTAGTCCCATTGCTTTTCTAATTTTAAGACGGTCGCCCCATTATTTTGACGATTTTAAGAACTTTCAACCCATTTCTGTCAATTTTAAGACATTTTGTGCCATTTAGGTGTCGATTTTATCCTGGCGAGCGATAGCGAGCCTGTTATTTAAGAGGAACCGGCTTTCAGCCGGGACATTTTTCTACCGAAAAATTTACAAATGTATCTTGAAAGGGGCTCAAGGGGGTGTAATCTTAAGCTTGATGGATATCTAGGGACCAAACTAAAAACCTCCCCTTAATGGAATAATCAGAATGTATTGTGTCTCCGCAGTATCTAATTACCGAGTCATCTTAATTAACAACACACTTCTTCAAAATGTTCGCAATAGAGGAGTAATTGAGGTAAGGAGGTTGTAATTTAGTGTCAGATGATATTAAGGGGGGGTGGCCTGCCTTTTTGTTCTCTCCTTTTCTCTCTTTCTCTGGCTTGTATCCATTCGGCCCCATTCAGCCTACTGTTTTAAGACGTTTATCCCCATCCAGGTGTCAATTTTTTACTGGTGAGCGGTAGCGAGCCACCATATTTTTTAAATGTTTTTGACAGCAGGCTAAATTTGTAAATTTTTCGGTAGAAAAATTTCTCCGGCGAAGCCGGATTTCTTCATATAATGCTGGCTCGCTATCGCTCGCCAGGAAAAAATCGACACCTAGATGGGGATAAACGTCTTAAAATAGTTGGCTGAATGGGGCCGAATGGATACAAGCCAGAGAAAGAGAGAAAAGGAGAAAAACTAAAAAAGCAGGTCACCCCCCTTAAACCGAATATAGTCATGCTTTTACACACTAATTGTTGACTTATCTTCTACAGACCTGAACTAGTCTGTTGGTCTGGCCAACATTGAAATTGACCAATCTTTTCATAATTAGCTATCATTAAGTGATTATCTTGAGCTTGGGTGAATATTAACTACCTCTGGTAATCTATATAATACTCGAGAGACCTAAGGCTGAACTATATTAGAGATAAAGGCTTAAGGGGGAATGGGCGTATTTAATTCTTCGTATATATATATTTTTCATAATTTTCTTAGTTTCCTCACTTGACCTCCATCAAGCTTCCATCAAATTTCCCGGCCAAAGGCCGCTTCCTCCTACAATTTAAGGCTCGCTATCGATCGCCAGGAAAAAATCGACACCTAAAGGGCACGACAGGTCTGAATATTGACAAATAAATGGGGCGAAACATCATAAAATCGCCAAACTAATGGAGCGAACATCTCGAAATCTCATAACTAATGGGGCGAAGCACAAGGGAGAAGGGGGGTGCGAAAATGCCCTACATCCCCCCTTAATTAAGACAGTATATGTACAGGCCAATGATAGGAGTGAGTACAGAAAACTATCGCGAGGGAAACCATTTTAGACTATCAGAGTGAATATAATATGCCTCCCAAAGGTTAGTAGCGCAAGTGCAAAGTCCTCAAGAGATTTAGTGAATATACCAGTTGAAAGAAAACAGAGAAAATCCTACAAATATTAGATGAAAACGTCTCCTGAAGTAAAGAATCGGTACCTTGAGAGCTAAATCCTACTAATATTGGGCGAATATGCCTCCTGAAGGAGAGTAGTGCAAATGCAAAATTCTAGAGAATCAAGGTGAATATGCCTACCGAAGGAAAGTACCGCCAGTGTCGAGCCCTACAGATAGTCGGCGAATATGCCTCCCGAAGGAAAGTACCGCCAGTGTCAAACCCTACAGATAGTCGGCGAATATGTCTACCGAAGGAATGTACCGCCACTGCCAAGCCCTACAGATATTTGGTGATTTATTTGTTATGCCTACCGAAGGAAAGTACCGCCACTGCCAAGCCCTATAGATATTTGGCGAATATGTCTCCCGAAGGAAAGTACTGTCACTGCCAAGCCTTATAGATATTTGGCGAATATGTCTCCCGAAGGAAAGTACCGCCACTGTCAAGCCCTACAGATATTTGGTGATTTATTTGTTATGCCTACCGAAGGAAAGTACCGCCACTGTCAAGCCCTACAGATATTTGGTGATTTATTTGTTATGCCTACCGAAGGAAAGTACAGCCACTGTCAAGCCCTACAGATATTTGGTGAATATGTCTACCGAAGGAAAGTACCGTCACAGCCAGTGTCAAGCCCTACAGATATTTGGTGAATATGTCTCCCGAAGGAAAGTATCGCCACAGCCAAGCCCTACAGATATATGGCGAATATGCCTACCGAAGGAAAGTGCCGCCAGTGTCAAACCCTACAGATATTTGGTGATTATGCTTACCAAAGGAAAGTTCCGCCAGTGTCAAGCCCTATAGATATTGGTGAATATGCCTCCCGAAGGAAAGTACCGCCACTGTCAAGCCGTACAGATATTTGGCGAATATGCCTACTGAGGAAAATAGTGCAAATGCAATATCCTTGAAAATCCTGAAGTGCCTCCTGAAGAATATAAGCGCAAATGGCTCCCGGAGGAAAATAGTTCCAATCCATATCATTAATAATGATGGTTAATATGGGCCCCTGTGTGCCAGGCTAGGGGTGGTGGGAGGAGGCGGTAACAACTGGCGGGTAGGACGTACGATGGCGGCCCGCGACATCCTGCCCTCCAAGTCAAAACCAGAAATAAAGAGTGCTACCGCCAGGAGATATGAACCCTCCGTCAGGCAGCGTGTCCTCCTAGGGGCGGCGGCGGGCACTGCGGCAGCCATCCTACCTCCAGAACCCACAAGTCTCAAGTTTCCTTTAGAAGTTGCGCGCGCCCGTTTAGGCCGGCCCCTCCGCCGCCTGCCGCCAGGATTAGACAATGTAACCCGGACGGGCATTCCGGCCTAAAAATACTCCCTGTGGCCGCGACCGCAGCGCCATCTACGAAGTATAAAATTAAATCGCTTCACTGTACCCACAGTCACTTCAGGTCTGCCTTTTGCCCCGTAACGTGGTGTGCTAGAGGCTTAAGTCAAAATGGTAAGTGTTCTTCAGCACCTTCGGGATACCCCAACACTTTAGAAAAACCACAAAGATAATAATGGTGAAGATCCGAGTCTACTGAGTGCCCCAAGGATTGTATAGTGCTTCTACCACTGTGATGTGACTGTGTTGGATCCAGTGCTCAGATCCCCGGGATGTAGACTACCCACCTTCCTGTACAGTCAAGCAGTCTGTGTGTTTGTGTGTGTCATAGCGAGCAATACAATACGAACGTCCATTTACACTTAGATTTATGGAGAGAGAATATCGATGTTCTCTTAGATCACACGAGAAAATGTCGCTTCATGTTAGATTATTCAGAGAAAAAATCGCCTTTCTCAAATACTCATAAACAGAAAACATCGTTCTCCTCATAGAATGATATGGAGAAATTTCACTTTAGAATTATACACGGAAAATGAAATCACCTGCAAGATTGTTGAGCTCACATGCTTACTGCGACTACCAGAAATAATTGGAGATCACTAGATGAAACCCTACATACGAAATTAGAGCAAGAACAACCAATAATCATCAACCACAATTATTTCACCAATAATTAGTGAATGATTACCGACAACGGCTCATTAATTACGATCAACAACATTCAACGTTGAGAGAACACAAGGCAGAATCACAGAGGAACATTTATTATAGTTTATTTATTTAATATGGCCAGAAACGATCCTCTAACTCGAAAAGGGCTGGAGGAAATGGGCTGTAATGTCCACCCCCTATTCCCTGGCTGACTCTTCCCAAATGGTAGACATATTAACTCGATTGCCCTATTAGTTCTTGAGATATGGCTGTAGATGTCCACCCCATATTCCCTGGCTGACTCTTCCCAAATGGTAGACATTTTAATTCAATGACCCTATCAGCTTTTGAGATACAGAGGTTAGGGTTCACGTTTTCCGACATACTTATAATGAATGGACTAGACGAAATTGAACGCCTTATACATTCCGATTTTACTTTCACTAAGCTCTTTATACAAAATTGACATCAAACGTTATGCCTGTTTGAAAGACAAGGGAACATACCGTAGCTACAACATAAGAGCTCATTATTGTTTAGTATGTTGTATTAATCAATGCTAATACGAGAGCGAGTCAAAATGAATAAATCGAGAAAAGACTACGCCAATTTTCCCTCTATTTGCAATAAATGATATAAGTTCCTAACGATCAATATATCACTACGCTAAAATAATGTAATACACACTTAGGCCTACGAGATTCAATAGCTACCTATGTTATATTTTATTTGGTTAATTACATTTAATTCACGTCGATTATGGTGAACATCTTTCCACATAGAAAGAATAGAAGATAGAATTACCGGTATTCCATTGTTCAGTTTAATTGCAATTATTCACAAGATTACTGACAGCATTATTGCAAGACAATTACAAGACTAAGCTTGCTTTAATTTCACCCTGGTAGTATGTTTCCATCTTTGATGTCAACTGCAGTAAACCTACGTTGCAAAAATAATTATAAAATTTATAAATTAATTAATTAATCGAAATTTGCTCAACTCTTCTTCTTAGCTTGTTATCAATTATATCACCAACACTTACAGTATGAGTAGTTTATGATAAGATTCGCCGGACAACAGAAGGTAATGAAGACCTTACGCTTCTAATAGACATTTGTATGAAGTTTAGGAAGAAACTCGAGGAAGCAAAGGCGTATAAGGAATCTCTTTTACCCCTTTGACTCCCTCAGGTCCTCTCGAAACTGACTAAAAGGTACAATGAAGAAAGGCATAATCATACGGGTATAGTTAATAAACACGAACTGTAGCTACGGTACTTTCACAAAAGCAAACCAAAACAACCCCATCTTGTTATAGAGCCGACGTTAGCCTTATGTACAGTAGATAGATAATGTTTTAGATAGATATTTGTATTGACCGCAGCTTACAATATTAACACTAACTACAAAATTAGCATAGTATAGTAATGCAAATGGATACGAGCCTATTCAAATTACGATTGTTTCTTGGTACTAGCACAAAACAAAATCGGACTTGGGAAGTCTTATTTGCGAAGCAAGTATACGTTGCGGTTCAGTTAGGCCTGTAAAGTATTATAATATTAATATAACAACTGCTATTTGCAACATGGGTCTCAAAACATGCGCTAAAACTTCGCTGCAGTTAGCATTAATGCAAAATGAAACAACTGATTTTGCTGTTTGATATGTTCGAGCTTATTTGCATTTATTCAAATAAAAAAGGCGTTCAATAAATGGATGAGAACAAATTTATTATGTTGACACACCACGTTGGAAGAATGCAAGGAAGAATGGAATGATTACCATATATTTATCATCTCTTTAGTTTGATTGCCTACATATACACAATAATTTGAAATAATACAATCAGTTTTGTATTATATTTACCATTTTAGTTTGATTTTCCTATACATAAAAACCACGTTAACCACACAAGAATGAAAATAAGCACAAATTGGTGATTTCATTTATCTCCTGTTTACATAGTTTGTCTACATTGACACACCATCTTCAAAGGATGCAAGAAAAAGTATGGGAAATATGCTAATCTTCTGCTTTAGCTTACAAGTCTATATTAAAAATAAAAACACACCCATTGAAAAACTGAAGTTAATTTAGTTCACATATTTTCGTTTGCTAGTTTATCTGTACACACCACGAAGAAAGTATGAAGTGACTGTCGCATGTTTTAGTTGGTTTGTTTTCATTATATTTTGTACGATTATCTATATTTTTTCTGTCTATATTTAAGTTATTTTGTTTATCATTTGCTTGTTTGTATTTCGTTATATTCACCACATTTCTTTCCTTTTCTCCCCCAGGCTGCGGATCTCAGTGCTCGCGATGTTGAGAGTAAGTAAAAGGGGCTGTTTTAGTATTGACAAAAAGGCCTTCTCATCTTCACTATAGTCGGTTTTAAGCTGATGGTAAATAGCAATGTCCTTACTTTAAAAACGGAGATTTTGAAGATAAATAGGTTCTTAATTACGAGAACTTGGTATTTTTATGATGTAGAGATATACCTGTTTCCTATATTTCCATTAAGTATCGAGACATAAATTGCTAAGGGATTCAATTTACAATCAGCTGGAGTAAAAAAAAAAAAAAAAAAGAGATATATATATATATATATATATATATATATATATATATATATATATATATATATATATATATATATACCGGTATATATAAAACTGTCACAATCACACCTTCAACCTTGTCAATGATAAAACAATCACGGATCACTTAAGTCCTTTCAGAACGATAAAGTATTTCGTAATTTCATTCTGGCTATCAAAAGATGAAGGGGTTGAAAGGGTTAAGCAAGTAATAAGGCGATGCAAAATAAGGTAACATTCCGTATTCACATCATTGACAATCAGAAGGCGATGCAACATAAGGTAACATTCCACATTCACATAATTGACAATCAGAAGGCGATGCAACATAAGGTAACATTCCACATTCACATAATTGACAATCAGAAGGCGATGCAAAATAAGGTAACATTCCACATTCACATCATTGACAATCAGAAGGCGATGCAACATAAGGTAACATTCCGCATTCACATCATTGACAATCAGAATTATACCATAAACAGTAAGTTAATGATGAATATTTAAAGAACAAAAATTAAGTGGGCTCTACAATTAGCACACAGTAACATTTACAAGAAACACATCCCATTAGTAAAACTACAATGGTACACATCCGAAACTGTAGGGTGATATCGGTAGGAAGGGATACATTTCTGAAATATATACACCATATGAGGAGGAGCACTTTATTGACAACGTTTCGCATATAGCTTCATCAGGCCAATACTGCGAAACGTTGTCAATAAAGTGGTCTTCCTCCCATGGTGTTTATATTCATTCTGTCTACTTTTCTAAGCTTATTTTTATCACATTTCTGCAACATAGGCTAAATGGAATAAAAGGGCCTTAGGATTACATAATTTGTATTCATTAAGCTTGACTGCAATTACTCTTTCATGTATTTTTACATTTGTCAAACTAGAAAGAATATTTAAGACGTAGGCTAGTTGTGAAGGTATTACTTTTGAACCCTACTATACATGAAAACAATTAATCAATATGGAAGACGAATAAATAATAATATTGATAATAATAATATAATAAAGAGAGAACGGTACAAGACAGATTCATCAATTAGCCTAAAAGTTAATGTCGTGAACATGTTTAGCGTAACAAGATTAATGTAAAATGTAGCGACCATTTCAAATTATCTTTGAACAAGTCATATAATAGTAATCAGATAGTATACAAAAATAAACGTCATAGGCCTATGAAATAGTAACTATAATAAGATTTATGAATATTAAAAAAGAAAAATCTTCTAAAGCAATAAGATAATATTCATATAAGAAGAATTAATGGTCATGTTAAAAGTATTGATGGCATTTCATTATCATTTAAATACAAGTGTCAGTCATTCAGTCAATCAGCGAGTCGGTAGCCCCTTGGGAAAATAAGGATGGGATATAGTTTGATCCGATAAACCAGAACATCAAAAGGTGTAGCGATCATATAATAATCGAATTCACCCTTAGAATATTCGATGACGCAATTGTTTTTATTTCTGGCTAGCATTAGACGATTGTTATGCAATTTATAAAGGAACGGTGGGAATCATAAGGGTAAAGACTATCTCAATTATCCCTCTGACTTCCATATACCTTTCCTAATCTGAATAAAATCGTCTAATAATAGCCATGGAACAGAACAAAATGCGTCACCGTATCATCTAAGGGTTAAAACTTAAAAGTCATAATAAGTCCTGATGAAAGTATCTGCTGTAAGAACAAGCGGTCAATCGTTCAGCAAGTGATAGATAGCTCGATAAACCAATGTCTTTCAGTAAGAAGTCCCAGAAGTAAGACTAAAAGCTCCGTACGTCTTAACATCATCAAGGGATGAGGGTGACATCTGGGCAATCGGTGGGGAAATTAACAGCCCATTTGTTCTAGCCCATTTTAAGTTAGAGATATTAGGGTTCACGATTAACGGCCTACTAATGTACAGCCCATTTGCCCTTATTGAGTTACCGAGATTAGGGATCACGATTTCTGACCTACCTATAATGAATGGACTATCATCTAATGTAGGCTAACATCGCCAACTTCAAAGTACAAGTGAAAAAAAAAAATCGAGTGCAGATGAATAAATAATAATGCAGAATGTATATAGTCTGTTCAACATAAGTAGGCCAAAACTCTTGACTACTATAGCCGGTATCACACGAACGATGTTTCCCTCAACACTGGTCTGGCAGCTTATGAAATCAACATTTACAATATTTCGGTCACCTAAAATTACCTATCATCAGTCTAGTTTCCGATACCAGTGCAAAATATTCCAGAACATTTGCCAGGAATTTTGTTATCATCGAATGTTGACTATAAAAGCTCTCGTGTGATACCGGCTTAACTTCCACTAACGGCCTACTAATTTGGAACAGGATATAGGTAGCTAGGTGGCTGGCTGGCTGGTGGTATGGGTAGGGCTCTGACTTGTGCCGGCTGTTGGTATACCCAAAAATAACCCTCGAACCATGAGCCACAAATCTTGGCACCACACCACACCACCACCACCAACCACTCCTTTCCTTGGCCTATTATTACACTACACGAGAGGCCTTTTCTGGGTTTAGTAAAATCGTCTAGTGGTGGCCTCTCCTCTACCACTCTTTTCCTTCTCCTATTATTACATTAAACGATACAGAACATCCCTAGACGAATCGAAAGTAGAGTTAAATAGAATAATCAAAACACACTTTGAAATTATCTATAAATAACAAAAATCAGAGGCTGGAGTATAATCGAAAAATCAAGAGTAAAACCTAAAACAATTTACCGGTAATTGAAACTAAGCAAATAGCCTACCAGTAAAATCGAGAAATAAGAGTAAATTAAATATATAGTCTATTTTCTCCCAGCTGCTGGTACACGAAATCCTTTAGCAATATATGTCTCGCTACTTAATGACAAAATATGAAACTAGTGTCTCTACGTTATATCAATGCCAAAGTGTTCATAACAACATATTTCGCTTCAAATTCCTGGTAATATCCAAGTAATTAAGATGACACCATGACAATTTACCGTCAGCTGGAAAATACAGACTGCAGTAAAACCAAATATGAAGATCTCTAATTAAGTGTGTGGCCATTGTTCCCCCCCCCCCCCCTCCCCCACCACCACGAAGTACTTGAGTGACCGGCCTTTGACAATAAGTTGGCAGGAGCACCACAAGGACTGCTATATCTGGACATTGATGACAGTTTAGATAAGCAGATCCGGCCAACTCAATCCCACTAACCTATATATCTTAAGAAAGATTAACGTATTAAGTAATGTTTTTCTTTTACTCATTAACCTCGAAAAGGCCTTCCCAAACTAAATATATGTCGAAACCAGCAAATAAATACATTGAAAATACTAGAGAGGCACTCGGTAGAGCTCATACCTCCGCCTACGCTGGCTGATTCTTTACCATTAATATCATAGGCCTAAAATTTCTTCTGGATCTGGGTTCCAAGATATGATATGCATCGTCTCCTAGATTTAATCACTTCTCCCTTAGCGCATATTCTGTCTGCTCACTAAATCTCGTGAAAATTGGTTCATAACTTTGTGAGATATCTTGTATACAAGCAGGCAAACAAACAGAGGCAAATAGATAACCTCCGTCCAACTTCATTGGCAGAGGTAATAATCTTATAGTGACGGAAAGTCTTACAGAATCTTCTAGTGAAATACAAAACATCCAATAAACTATTACCAGTATAATCGATAACTAAGTAAAACACTTTAAAACTTCAAAATACCAGCCGAAATTAAATATGTTGAATTCAACTCGAAAAATATCAATAAAACCGAAAATCAGAGTTATATCGAAAATTCTCGGTAAAACCAAATAAGACAATATTCAATTAACCATGAGAGCATTTTCTTTCCCCCCATGAAGTACTCGACTGTCCGGCTGTTGACAATAAGTTGGCACCGGTGCCACAAGGACTTCTATATCTGGACATTGACACTTGGGGGAGGAGCCAACTCTTGAGAGGAGGGGCCAACTCAGTGGCACTACATACATACCTTAGTTTGGACATATGAGAGCAAAACCCCACTGTTGTTATTTTAACCATAACTGAAAAAACATAATTGGGCAGACCAAATGTTTTCCAAATACTGATAGTTAACATGGTTACTTATATATGTTAAGACGCAAACTACAACATTTTGGACACATAATAGTAAAAAGAAGAAGGCTGATGATAGGCACTCTAGATTCTCAGCTAGCACTTGCATTCTAAACAAATATTTTAACATACCCGGTACATCAAGGCAACGACTCTTATCTCTTTACAACTTGGTTTGTAGATATGGAAGCAAAACTACAACTATTGCTATTTAATCTTTGCTGACATTGCAACATAGTGCATCAAATGTTCATTTAACACGACATACTGAATAGATGTGTATACTTAGCATCAACTCAACGACTCTACATCTCAGTTTGAAGATATGGGTACAAAAGCTTAACCAACTCTAATTTAATCATTACTGAATAGAAATAAGTGCCCCAAATGCCAGTTTGTGGTCGAGGTTAGAAAGTGATATTACTAGCATCAACGAGTCAACGGAACATAATAGTTTGTATGAAGACAAGCGAGTAACAGTACTAGCTAGTAGGCCTATATATAAGTCCGATACATTGGGCCATTAAATACTCCTAAAAAATTCATTGTAAACAATTTGACAATTCAATTAATTACAAGTGGAGTATTACTATTATATCAAGATAATATATTCGAAAGAAAGGGAAAATAATTCAATGTTACAATAAGTCGAATACGATACATACGGTAAATTGTAACGAAAGTGGTACCGTAGGTTACACATAATCAGTGAATAATAAACGATTTGCCTAACAGTGCGTACCGTACACCTTTGTAAGAAATTTTGCACAATATATATATGTGTATACGTTTCTACTAAAGTCCTTATCGTGTGTAAAAGTGAATGTGAAATCATAGGGCAAGCCTGCAGACAGAAAATTAAATATTTTTTTTACGTAAGGGTTGCATGTTGTCATACCATACCGTTTTTTTTTTTTTTTTTTTTTTCCCAATGTGATTGAGGGAGGCAAAAGGCATAACTGCCTATAGCGAGTGCCTCCCCCATAGTTGAAAGAGTGACAGGGCCAAAATTTTATTTATTTATGATAATAAATATAAATACGGAACGTGCAATAAACAACCAATCAAACTTTTATCATGTAGCCCATAGTCTTTTTATTTATTTTTTTCAAAATAATTCTGTTAAATTTATAAACAAGACGATATAAAATATATAATATAATGTCAAATCAAATAATGTAAAGTGGTGATTTTAACAAACATTTATCACATGTATCGTAGCTAAATCAGTAGGATTGGCATGGAAACCTATAACTTCAAGCATAATTGAATGGACCACATTTGGGGGAAGTAAATATAATGAATAAAATAAACTCGGGCTGATGATGATCGTTAACAATAATAACATTGAAGTAGCATATTGAACGTAAAACCTTGACCAGACCCTATAGTATATCAAAAGTCCCACTATATCTTCAGAGACATCATGAAATTATTTATATTATGATAATAATGTGCAAAGTTTGACTATAGACTAAGGCCCAAAACAATCTGCTAGCTAAGGCTAACAAAAAATGTAAATAAAAACGAAATGGGGTGCGAAAATTGTGATTGTGATATATCAAGAGGAAACTAGGACACTTTATCAGGCCTATTTCTGCTACTTACCCAAATCCTTCAAAAATAGTTATTAATTGGGTTAGCATGTATTACTGAAGATACTGTTGATAATCGTGGTAAATATATTAAATCAGAAGGAAACTAATAACCTGCGTCGGGCCTACATCTATGGCCACATGAAGAAGTCTTTGTAGGAATACTGAAGTCGCGAATGATGATGATAATATAGTGTTGCTACAGAATGTGAACACTTTATTATAAAACCTACACCAACTGTCATAACAAATCTTAAGAGTTCAGCAATGTTGTGTGTAATACTGATGACGAGAAGGATTGGTGATAATGCTAATGATTATTATGTATGTACGAAACGTAAAGACCTATAGTCGGATATATTTCATCTAACGGTAAATTGAACACCTTAGCTGATTTTTCGCTACTAATTTAAATAAAACAAAAAAGCTACTATGTGTCACCACTATATAAATACCAAGTTTTCATAACATCATATGTCATTACAAAATATACGCAATATCAGAGTAATGACAATGAAAAGAAACAAACTAGCTAGGTGGTCTGGAAGTGAAGATGATTATGTTGACGATGCTTATAATATTTATCAGTCCGAGACGTGTAAAAAGTAACAGGCCAATTTAACAAAGCTGATAAAATAGACGTACAGAATGTGAACACTATTCCTGATGCCTACACACCAAGTACCTCCCCCACGAAATCTTGAAAAGGGCCTATAGTGAATGTTTGTGTATGTGAAGGTGGGAGTGTGGGAGAGGCAAGGGTGAGTTGGCAGTGGTGAAGAAAAAGGTCCTGACCATAAAAGTACAATATGTGAACAATGTACTATCAGGCCTACACCAACTATTTCACACAGAGTCGGTAAATTCTCGAGTAAAGGTATGTGTCTTAGAAGGTGGAAGTGAGACAGGCGGGGCTGGGCTGGCAGTGGCATAGTTAAGGAGAGAGGCCCTAACCATATAAGTTCACAATGTAAACAATATAGGCTAGTCCTCCCTACAACAAATTATCTCACGAAAATCTTTACAAGCCTAAAGTCAAATTATGTTTCTTAGAGGATGAAAGTGAGAGAGGCGCGGCTGAGTCGGCAGTGGTGTAGTTAAGGAGAGAATCCCTAACCATATAAGTTCACAGTGTCAACAATATAGTGTCCTCCCTACAACAAATTATCTCACGAAAATCTTTACAAGCCTGAAGTCAAATTAGCCTATGTCTCTTAGAGGGTGAAAATGAGAGAGGCGAGGCTGAGTCGGCAGTGGTATAGTGGAGGAGAGAAGCTCTAACCATATAAGTTCACAGTGTAAACAATATAGTGTCCTCCCTACAAAATATTATCTCTCGAAAATCTTTACAAGCCTAAAGTCAAATTATGTGTCTTAAGAGGGTGAAAGTGAGAGAGGCGCGGCTAAGTCGGTTGTGGAGGAGAGAGGCACCAAATAAGGCCTGGCACTATTCCTGGCGACACCTGATAGTGATGCCAGTGCCAAGGTGGGGGGTGGGGGGTGGGGTGGGGGGAGGGGGTGCCGGGGGGAGAGACTGGTGCCAAAACTACGACCGCACACCTACTACATTTTTCAAGTGCTGAGTCAGTGTTTCTTCCGGAATAAAAACAAATAATAAAACAAAATTATAGTAAAACAAAATAAAACAAAAACGACGGGGATTTGGTTCAGGAATATTGTTCAGCTTGTGTAAATAATGGAAAAAACACAGGCTCATTATTTTCTACACACACACACACACACAAGTGCACACACAGTTACTATTATAATATTTGCCAAGAAACTATAAAGACTGCACTTCTTGAGATAACTAAATTATTACTTTGGAATAATACAACCCCAAAGAACACGTATGATGGTATACGTGTGAACAGCACATCGCTAACCAACAGAAATTACTGTACAGTCCTTCATGGAAGTCTTGTCCATCATTCTCAACATCAACTCTATTTTCCCCTCACGATTTAAGAAAACAATCAACAAAACCCTGATACCAGATTATTATAAAGCTTCCTATACTGAATTAGCTGACAATATGTGTTTTTACTAGACAACCAAAATTGTGATAATGTAGATATGATACGACTATTCATATAAAACACATTACTGTTAACGGTAATGGAACTAAGTGGGGAAGCGGGCAAAATTTTACTAACGGGATAATGAAATCATGTGCAATACTTGACCTACCGAGGGTGTTCAACCTCTTATACTGTCTACGTGGTGCGATGCATAAGGTGTTGATTTTCGGTGTGAGCATCCTGGATTCGAATCCACGGACTGCCACATGTGTTTGTAAATTTCATTAATCGATTTTAGGAGTATAGTTGGTTGTTGGAAAGAACATAATAATGGATACAGGAAAATCAAGAATAATTATATTTAAGAGTGTATTTGATTCAGAGGTGCCATAGGATGTGTGTATTACTATGGATATAACAAATTGAAGCTGTGTAAGAAAGAGGCCTCGACTTATGAGCATGATAGGCGTAGTTCAGTATAATCTATATTTTAGTAATTTCACCACAACACCAAACACCCCCAATGAAACAATTAAAGTATATAATTTGTGATCCACCGGGATTCGAACCTGGGTTATCACACACACACACACACACACACACACACACACACACACACACACACACACACACACACACACACACACACCCTTTTGTATTTTCAGCTCATGAGGCTGCCATTCTTTAATAAACCGTTTATTATTATTATTATTATTATTTAAAGCTGAAAAAGTCTACGCATTTGTCTCACCTTGTTTACTTACATATTACCGTCAAATTTATGGAGGGTGAGGTGCGACCCGAACTTACAATTCTCTTAACTTTACATTTCAAACATAAACTCGCATAACATTAAGTGACGTAAAATAAAATGTCGAAGTTCCAAATACAGACTACACTATATGATAATGCAAATGCAATAATGATTCGATACCGGTACCGAAGTTTTGCTAGTTAAGTAAATATATTTACACATCAATTATGTATGACAATTGCTAGAATATTGTGCAATTAAAACGACGGAATATGGTATGGTACTATACAAAATTACAGTAATTATTACACCATGAAAAAAATACGATTGAAAAAGAAATGCCTTCCAATCTGTTTTATCATTACACTCTTACTAACCGATACTTTGAATCACCATTA
Organism: Paralithodes platypus; assembly: GCA_032716605.1. Lineage (NCBI taxonomy): Eukaryota > Metazoa > Arthropoda > Malacostraca > Decapoda > Lithodidae > Paralithodes > Paralithodes platypus. The sequence goes on along the minus strand of CM064555.1, from coordinate 18,252,634 downwards.
AACCATTACAACCCACATTTTAATATAAATATCAATCATAGCTTTCTATAAAAAGCTTTATAAAATAGCAATGGTAGACCAAATTAAAATATAATATACATACAAATAAATAGGAAATACAAATTATATTATGTACAATCTAGAGAACGGTGGGTGAAATTCAATCCGCCTATGTAAGTTCATAAACTAGATTATCAAAGAAAACTACATCCTAGTGACACTCATTATTCCTGGAAGAGGAAAAATTAAAATATTGTATGCCCTATAAAAACGTAAACGCAAAAGAAAACGACCACCCCCAATCTCTCCCTTTCTCTTCCCCTCTCATGCAGGAGTGACATTCAGTTTTATATATAAACTGTCTTGATAGCGTAATGTTTAGTGCACGGAATTTCGGTGTGAGTATCCTAGGTTCGAATCCTTGGAGTACCATATGCAGTCATTAGTTTAATTGATTTCATTGATTAGGTGCATTTGTAAGTTAATTGGTGGGTTGGTGATCATATGAATCCCATATTTAACAATCCAAGCAAAATAGAAAACGACCATCTCCTAACCTCTCCCTCACTTACTTGTTCCCTATCAAGAATGTCCTGCTAATCTCAACTCCCTTTCTTCCTCCTTCTTCTCCAGGGGTGAAATTCGCCTTCTCCATCTATGACTTCGAGGGCAACGGCACCATGGATGCCTACTACATCGGCGATTGTCTCCGCGCCCTGAACCTCAACCCCACCCTGGCAGTCATAGAGAAGGTCGGAGGCAAGGAGAAGAGGAAGGAGAAGATGATCAAGATCGACGATTTCCTGCCCGTCTTTGCTCAGGTTAAGAAGGACAAGGATGCCGGTTCCTACGAGGACTTCATGGAGGTGCTCAAGCTCTACGACAAGTCTGAGAACGGCACCATGATGTATGCTGAGCTCGAACACATTCTCTTGTCCCTTGGTAAGACTTAGACGATTTGGGTTTGAGTTGGACTGTTTTTATATCATTTGGATTTTGTTTTCACATCAAATATTAAGCTAGAATTTTACATAGTCATACATACTTTTACTATTGTGTAACTTTGGTAAGAGAAATACGTTTTACTTGTACTTTTCATATATCTTGCTATTGTTTGTACATAAAATACTAAGCTAGAATATTAGTCATACATACTATGGTGTAATATTGGTAAGAGAAAATCGCTATTTCTCTTTTAATTAGAATAATAAAGCAAACTACTTTTCCCTCTACAATACTGGCAAACATCTTAGTTTTATTATATTTCATCATAAATTTACACGCAAGTTATTAATAGTTATATTATTACTATAATTGTAGCTAATAAATAATCTTAATTGTCATAGGTTAGTCACACCTTACGGTACTTGATCTAGTAACTAACTTAGAGCCTTATAATATACGGTATCCGATAATATAGCTACCCTAGAACCTCCCTTTATGTCCTGAACTAAACATACACCTTATCTGGTTTTATAACAAACCTTGAACCTTGCCTCTTATGAATTAACATTTAATATACCGGTATTCCTTATTATTAAGGCTAACGTAGAACTTTACTTATCATATACCTTGCCAAATCTTACACTAGCCTACAATCTTACCAGTCACTAGTTTATCAATATACGTTACCTGACCTAATAGGTAACTTAAAACCAGGGGGTCAAACCGGAGCAATTTTGTTTGAACACTTGAATGCATATGAGAAGGAATACACGATAATTAACATGGAATAGTATTGTTTGACCATTTCATCACTGCCATACACATGGTTTGAACTATGAATCATAATTTTATCTTTGCATATATAATATTAAAGACTCTGCTTTCGTTTGACACCCTGCCTAGAACCATACCTATAATATTTAAACATTACACCTTATATTAACCTTACAGCTCCTCTATAGTTTGACCTCATCCTTCCTCTCTCCCGCAGGTGAGCGTCTCGAAAAGACCGAATTGGAACCCGTCCTGAAGGAGTGCTGCGACGAAGAGGATGAAGATGGCTTCATTCCCTACGAGCGTAAGTGTCTCGCCCCCACACACACACCTACCTACCTTCCTCCCTCCCTCCCTCTCCCTGTCTCTCTCTGGTATAGTCGGAGATAAAAGTACGGTACTGTCGTTACTGTGCATTTTATGAGTCCCTGTGATAATGTGAACCACTGAACGAGACAGTAGGTCCCCCTTTTTTGAAGCATAGCAACTATTCGTTTAATTAATCGCAAACATATAAAACCAGGCAGATCATGTTCTAGTTCTGGCAAGTTTACAAACAATAGTGTTTTGTTTTACAATAGTCCAAGTAGAAGTATTTTTAATCGTTCAACATAACTCGTGATGGGAATATAAGCAGTGTGCTGAATTCATTGACTTCGAGTGGGTTTTCCTAAATGCAATCAAATTAACTGGTGGTAAAGCGTATAACGTATAAAAGGTTGTCATTAGCTTGTAAGATTGTCTATTGTTTCAGATCAATAGGTTCACTAGTCTAAATGCTCATAAACTAAATGGGAACCAGAACACTTTTATCTTTAACTATACCGGTACACTCTGGGACAAATATCGTGGTCCTAAAATTGTCGAATCGAATATTTATAATAATTTTGTTTTGTTTAAACGATTCGGAGGTTCGGTTTGCTGTTCGTGTATTCATAAGAGCCCACGACTTTTGTCTTAAGAGTGTACATCCTTATGCTCCCTATGTTCTCTGATCTATCCTATACTGAACCTTCCATGAGCATTGGTGTTACCCCTCCTCTAAATCCTCCTTGGGTATTGGTATTTCCCCTTACTTTCCCCTTGGTGTTATTGGGCATTGGTATTTACCCTACATCCCCTATGTATTAGTATGCCCCAGACTCCCCTTAGGCATTGGTACACCCGGATTCAAAAGTTCGGCGCCAAGCTTGATGAAAATCGCGTAAATGCAAGAAAAACACACATTAATCTGGCTATCTTACCTGAACAGAAAACAATAAAGGTAGACTGGAAACAACTCCTCAAGACTGTAGGATAGTGTTTCATCTGTAAATTGCATAGTTTTTCATCTATGCTGCCGGCGAACTTTTGAGTACACCTGTATACTTCCCCCTTCACAGTCTCTATATCTATATGTACCATATATGGAGAACACACTAACAAAAACACCTGGAATGAAAGTCCATACAGTCGGCTGAAAAAATAAAAAATCACGAAGCACTTACCCCATTCAGTACCGGTAACCTCCTTTTTATTATATTCTGGCCAATATTAGACCATTTTATTCAGTTTAGGAAGGATGTCTATCAATGAAAAGGCTATAGACTATCTCAGTTTATCCTTCTAGCTACCTTATATTCTTCCTAAGCTTCATAATATAGTCTAAATGTAGCTGAAATCAAATAAAAAATGACTTCGCCGGTACAGAAGGGATTAAACTTAATTCATGTAACTCATACACAACAAACTAATAACACACAGCTTCCAGGGCTAGATCAGTTATTACAATGCATTCAAGATATGTATACAGTATTATCTTGGCCGACTGTACAGCACACTCCCCCCGAGAAGACCATACCACACTTCTTGGATCTTGGAAGTTGAATGCCCCCCTTCTATTCCAACAATCCCAGTAGTTATAAAAAAGAAAAGAGGTTGCTATATACCGTATATACAAAACTACCTCTTTTCCCCTACCACCCCACCCTTCCACCCTATACCCCCATGTATTTTAGCCCTATGTATTGTATTTTGAACTGTAATCAAATATCCTCGTTTACCTTCATAAAAAGTGGAATCATGCATCTTGAATCATTCCTATAGCCTATGACATAGATCTTGCATCTTGAATCATTCCTATATGACATCAGTCTTGCATCTTGACTGACCATACCCTTACAGTAGAGTCCCTGTATATGAACTTAATAATTCTATATGATGAACCTGATTTTTCTTATACATATATAGTCCCTATTTACCACCCTTCCACCCCCACCCCTCCCATACTCCCTTTTCACAGCACAAGATTTTCCCCATATACTGTATATTTTAACTACATTATAGAAAAAAACTGTTTCGCTGACACTTGCTAACAGAATTATACAAACAGTTATTATAACATTAAAGGTCTAAAAGTAATGATATACTTAATATTTAACATTCATACAATTACATCTAACATTTCTATAGCCTACAAAAATATCAAATATAATCAAAACAAGAAATCAGCGCACAGGTCTTCTTATCATACACTGTAAATAATTATAATTCACTAGTAACAAAAATTTAATTATATAATGTTCAATTACATACATAGACACATAGACACTTACTTGAACATCAGCAAAACTGAGAATTACCAATTTATATATATTTGCTACAATTGAGCACACAATTATTACAGCGTAGTCTTAATTCAGTGTCACACGACCGCATTTTCCGGCAATTTGTTCAGGCAATTGTGGTCTGGCATCTTCTGAATTAAAATTATAGATTATTTCAGTCTCTTTAAATCATATCAAGTCAATCTAGTTGTCGATTCCAATGCTAAATTATAAATACTAGTACGAGAAAGAACTTGCTCATCGAATATTAACGGAAAAATCGTTTGTGTGACCTTTATACCTTCACAACCAGCAACAAGACCACCTTCAGACTTAACCCTTTTAGTACGATGCCTTCCCTTTAACCTTTTTATCTGGCACACATTACCGGTAGATGATTTTATTCAGCTTATGCATGACCTGTAGAAACCAAAAGCGATGAACCCAAAGTTTCATGAGCATTTTGAATCCCACGGGTCATTCCGAAATAAAATTTTCTATTGGTGGCCAGACAAAAGGAAAAGGGTGACATCATACTCAAGGGGATAGTAACCACCCAGCACCACAACCACCTTTAGAACCAATAAATCCACCCAGCACCACAACCACCAGTAGAACCAATAATTCCACCCAGAACCACAACCACAACCACCTTTAGAACCAATTACTCCACTCAGCACCCACAACCACCTTCACAACCAGTAACTCCACCCAGCACCACAACCATCAGTATTAACACTGTATCTCTCCTTCCCTCAACCACGTTGCTCGCCCCTTGGTGTTTGGTATGCCCCCTGAATGACTCTCTCTTACAGCTTTCCTTGCGAAACTCTGCAAAGAATAAGTAAACGACAAGCTGCCAGCGTAAGTAAAGGTTGCCTCGGAAAAACCCACCCCCCAGAATACCAGTGTGTTTTGACCCCCCCCCCCCCCCCCCCCCCAACTCGAACCACCTAGTTGAACCCTCCCACCTGGTTGAACCTTCCCCTCTGGTTGAACCCTCCCAGCTGGTTGAACCCTCTTTTCTGGTTGAATCCTCCCTCTTTTTCAAACCCTTCCCCCTTCGCTTCTCATCATGAATGTTTTAAGTATTAGCCAGGGCACAGAGTTTCAGTTCAATTTACGAGAATATTGCAGTCCCACTTTAAACAGGATGTGGAAATCAAATCAGTATCATCTGCTTTTCCTGCTTATCCAGTCTTCCTACGTCAAAATAATTATCTAAAGGACTAGAATATGCTCGTAAATTGCTTCAAGATTCTGTGCCCATGATGCTAAGTGATGATAATTTGCGGCGACCGCAAACCATCACCACACATCCCCACTCTCCTCCTCCTTCTCTTGTAAACACCAGCACCACCCTCTCTTGTTGGAGATGTGGCTTGTGTTAGTGACCCTCTAGAATAGGGTCACCAGTTTGCACCAGTCATTACCCCATCATTGTTTTACCCTATCATAGTATTACTCCCTGAACGTAATATTAGAAAGTATTATGATGTGCTTACCCTTTCCCTGCATTCAAGTACTTTAGATAAACTCCCTTGTTAATGCCCGCCCTGCCCTACCCTATAGTTGATAATTACATGCACCCCAAATAAGTCTAAACCCTACACCAAGACTTTCCGAGTACAAAACGACGATGGCAACTCGGCGGAATTTTCAGATTTTTTTTTGTTTGTGTATGAACTCCACATTTCTATGATAAGCTACGAAATGGACTACCGTAAACTAATTTTTTCAACCTGTATCTTTTTCCAGGCCATTTTTTCGTCATAATAATTATAACATCGTTTGATTATATAAACATATAAAACATATGATGTTGCCTAAGACAAAGGTATAAATTACACTTAAGTGATTCCATATCCTGAACAGATTAAACTACAACCAATTATTGTTTTTGCAGCTTTCCTTAAGAGACTTTTAGCCTCCAAAGTCTAGAGGACACATCCAGTAAGTTGGTGTGAACCGGGGCACTAACCGCTTGTCTCTATGTAATACGTAGCTCAACTCATAGGTGGCGCTAACAACAGGCCTGTCCGCTATCTGGCATATTATATCGCTCGCCATAACACCTAAGTTGACCTTCTTACTACACTTTCATAACTCGCTCTGTCTGTTTTAGCAGAGTATAATTATTATGTGTATTATGTTTATTCGCTCCAATTTACTGTTTTGCATAATCTATCTGACTATGTCTTAGAGACTTAGACAATCGTATTGATTTGTTTACGTATTTAATTTGTTTTTCACAAGATTTGACTTGTTTGCCTTCTTTAATGATACTATTATTTCTCGTGTGTACTCTTATGTCGTCATCGTTTTCTTTATTCAGTATACGTGTATTCGCGAATTTTGATATGTTACTCTTTTCTTTGGTCTGTTTCAATGTTACGTTATTTTCGTATGATTATCCTTCAGTCATAAGTCGTGTCACTATTATTTTACTGTATGAATGTCTCAATTACGTGTATCTTACTTGTAGGCTAGTATCGTCCATCTGAACTTCAGTTACTTTTCTTCTGATATGTTTAAATATTTCGTTATTCTAGTATGGTTTTGTTTCGATTTAAAACATTGTCGTATTATGTGTGATTATTTCCACTGTACGAATTTCTCAACTACTTTATTTGCCGCTTCGTCCGTCTAAATACTGAGTTGCAAGTATGTTACTTGTTTACTTAGAACAACTTAGTTTCTGCTTACTATAGCTGTAGCTTGCTACCATAATGTATATTTACATGTGAAGCATTAACATTTTGGCAAAATGTTTAATATGAAATACAATATTCAAATATTGGAAATTTATAAATCAAAATAAACGAACTCAATGCTACTTTTTTTACAGTTAAAAAGTTATGAAGACATACATAGCCAATCATATCCTGAACCTCCATGTTAGACTGCTATATATTTCTATAGCCTAAATACTAGCAAATAGATATAGAAAAACCTATAAGTATATTGTGATTTTCCCCAGGGTCTAATATATGTTTGTTTCTCTACAGCTTTCCTCAAGAAGATGACCACTCTGCTCTAAACACGTCCACCATCTTCAATGACGTCAAATGGGGAGTGCGCATGCGTGCAACACCACCGCCATTCGGAGTGTCAATGCAGTGTACAATCATTCTGTGGGCACATCTAAACCACAGACATTTTAATTGCCATATACATACATATTTTAAAAAGTATCCAGTAACTAAAGTGAACAATATAATCATATGCGAAATACAAATTCTCCATATCTCTTTTAAAAAAAGCGAATGTGAGCCACCCGTTACATGCTCATTTCTTGTCCTCCTGTCTGTATGTGAGTGTTCGTGTAACTTTAGCGTTGAAGAGGGTCCCATGGATTCCTGAAGCATCTGAAATCATCTTAAAGCGGGCCCAGGAGAAGTCAGGGCAGCTACGGACCCGTGGCGATGAGCCTATTGACCTGAAGCGACCACTGAGCGATCCGCAGATAGTTTACCTGCCCGCTGCCATCTGGAGGCAGGAAAACTAACACGCCATTTTTACACCTATATGAAATTCCCAGCCGTCCGGACCCAACCCAACATCTCTACACCATCTAGGGACCGCGCGGGAAAACTTATAAGGGCTCATCGACACGGTCGCCTAGCTGCCTCGCCTTGATCTCTCCTGACCGCCCACGAGTGCCTCTGACCGCGAGGTGACCAGGGGGGAAGGGGGGAGTGTCACAGTCAGCCACTATAACATCATCCAGTTACTATACTGTAATAATAACCACCAGTCAAGTCAGTCAGTCAGTCAGTCCGCTCTGAACGGCACCTTTACCAACTGCTGTCTGTAGGCACATCGGTTAAGTTCTCTATCGTCTCAATAAAAGGAAAACATCTTGCTGGATCCTTTTTTCTCCTTCCTCAACAACACCAGAGTATATTTCCCGATGTTTGAATGCCCGGAGACTGAATTATAACCCAGTTTTCATTAAAATAAATGATTTTTATATGGTCTTTTTATTATATCACATGTACGGTACTCGATACTTAATATAATGATAATGAAGATTAAAAGAAAATAAGATTAAGTAATTTACAATGAATGCTGAATAATAGCATGTAACCAAGAAATTGCAAAACAAAAAAAAATCCACCAAAATAATAATAAAACTAATAATAATACAAATACAAATACGGCAATCAAAATATAAATAATGATAATATTAATGGTAAATATAATAATAATTATAATAATAAAAATAACAACAAAAAGAAGACAGACAGAGAGAGAGAGAGAGAGAGACAATCCGTGTGTGTGAACAGAATTTAATATATGTCCGTAATCCATATAATTCAAACTCATTCATTGCTACAGTTGCCATTCTATATTTTCGGCCATAGATGAAAGTTGTGAATTAATAGATGAACTTGACACAAGCCCCATTAGTTATGAGATTTTATGACCTTCGCCCCATTAGTTTGGTGATATCAGACCTTTCACCCCATTTCTTTGTCAATATTAAGACTTTTCGTGCCATTTAGGTGTCATTATTGTTCCTGGAGAGCAATGGTGAGCCTGTAGTTTAGTACGAACTGGCATTTGGCCGGGACATTATTCTATCGAAAAATGTACAAATTTATCTCAAAAGGGGGTAGTACTAGTTTTTGTTTTAAGCTTGAGACCTATAATATATAAAATAAAATATAAAATATAAAATAAAAAGACCTATCCTTAATTAACCCTTTATAAGGCGCAAGTGACCAAATATGGTCATGCAAGGGGTCAACAAAATTTGGACCTATGAATGCACGAATTTGCGCTGCCATATCTCAAACACACTCCCGCCTCACAAGGGTTAACCCGTTCAGTACTGGTGACATCCTTTTCATTATATTTTGGCAGCCATTAGATGATTGTATTTACCTTAGGTAGCACATCTACCAATTAAGAGGCTACAGACTATCTCAATTGATCCTTTTAATCTAGTTACCATATATCTTTCCTAAGCTTCCTAAAATAATCTAAAACTAAATAATCTAATCTAAATAAACAAAAACTGGCCAACATTAGACGATTTTATTCAGCTTAGGAAGAATGTCTAGGAATCACTCTAATAAATCAATTAATAAACCAAATAATAGCCACTACCCCCATTATATATTTTTTTTTTTTTTTTTTTTTTTTAGTCATAATCAACAGTTCGCCGACCATCACCATTACGCTGTGTAATTGTATGTTTGTATGAGTTTCCCTTGATAGTCTGTATGCGGGTTTCCAATAATAAATCGTAGGCAGTGTCCACCAACCTTTTAACTGTCTTCGTGGTGCGATGTATAAGGTGTTGATTTTCGGTGTGAGCATCCTGGGTTCGAGTCCACGGACTGCCACATGTGTTTGTAAATTTCATTAATCGATTTTAGGAGTATTGTTGGTTGTTGGAAGGAGCATAATAACTGTGTTAGTGGTGTAATGGTTTAGATGCTTATGTTATGGGTGTGGTGTCCCGAGTTCGAATACCGGGAGGACCATTGGCATTCATTAATTTATTCAAGTGCATTGGGGTTTGTAATTGATCATTAATGTTAAGAACGGGGTGTTACTTAAGGGGAGGTATTTAGTTTGTTCCCTAGACCTCCATCAAGCTTAAAATTACACCCCTTGAGCCCCTTTCAAGATAAATTTGTACATTTTTCGGTAGAAAAATGTCCCGACCAAAGGCCGGTTCCTCTTAAATTACAGGCTCGCTATCGCTCGCCAGGATAAAATCGACACCTGAATTGCACGAAAGGTCTTAATATGGGGTGAAAGTTCTTAAAATCGCTAAACTAATGGGGGCAAATGTTTTATATCAAAAGCAATGGGGCTAAACATGAGGGAGAAAGGGGTCAAGCAAAAAATCCCTCAAGTGGAGACCTCCCCTTAATATGACAAGACTATACCCTGTTCCAAATAAGTAGGCCCAAACTCTTGAACATTAACCTCTATAACTCACAAACGACTAGAATAATCGAGCTAATATTGCTACCATTTGGGAAAGGTCAGCCAGGGAATAGGTGTGGAAATTTACAGCCCATTTGCTCTAGCCCATTTTGAGTTACAGAGGTTAGGGTTCACGATTTCTAACCTAACAGGGTACAGGTATAGTATTTTATCACGTCGTAGAAATGTCGAGTTAACGGTACTGCCCCGTTCTCTAGATATCGAACAAATTGTCGCCAATGTTTTCAGCAAACTATATAATGACTGTACAGTACTACAGAAGGTTCGAAAAGTTCCTCGACCCACCTCATTCAAAGGGGTAGTGGTTATATTTTGGTCTATTTATCTGTGTATATATTTATTTTATAGTAACCGCGCTAGACCTCCATCAAGCTTTAACAAATACCCCCTAGATAAATTTGTACATTTTTCGGTAGAAAGAAGCCAATTCCTTTAAGAATTACAGGCTCGTTATCGCTCACCAGGGAAAAATCGACACCTAAATGGCACGAAAAGTATTTATATCGACAAGGAAATGGGGCGAAAGATCTTAAAATCGTCAAACTAATGGAACGAACGTCTTAAAATCTCAAAGGTAATGGGACTAAACATGAGGGATACAAAAACAAAACTACGGTACCTCCCACTCAAAAACTACGGTACCTCCCACTCAAAAACTGTTAATTACAAAATGTGTAAAGCTTAAATGTGACCGTTTGACCTGTTTCTTAACCCTCTGAGGATCGATGACGCAATTTTTTTTCTGGCTATTATCAGACGATTTTATTCAGATTAGGAAGTGTACATGGAAGTCAGAGGGTTGATTGAGATAATCTTTACCATTTTAATACCCACAGATCCTTCCTAAGCTGCATAAAATCGTCTAATGCTAGCAAAAACTTGAACTGCTAAAACGCGTCCGAGCTTCAGGGGGTTCATTTTTTTTTGTGTCGGTCTGTATGTGTAAATGATTATGCAAAAACGCCGGTATCACACGAGTGCATTTTCCCTCCACATATTGTCCTCAACACTGGTCTGGCAGTTTATGAGGTCAACATTTAGCATATTTCTTTTGCCTAAATTCATCTATCATCAGTCTAGTTTCCGATACCAGTGCAAAATATTCCAGAAATGTTGATCATCATAAAAACTGTCGTGTGATACCGGCTTAACCCCTTCTTTACCGGCGACGTATTTTCAATTTTATAATAGCTATATAGAGACGATTTTATGCAGTTTAACCCTTAACTGGCGGCGCGCAACATATGTCGAGTGAAATAAATTTGGACTAAGTGGCGGTGAACGACAGCTGTCGAGCACCATTTTCAGCACGTAATGTTGCTTAGAGAGAGAGCTGAGCGGTGGGACGAGCGTAGTAACCTTATGACCGCTCCCCACGACCACCGTGGATATACTGAACTGTATTCTACTTTCCTCCCCCCTTTCGGAACCTAACCGTTACCGAAAACTAACAGACGGTCTAAACCCAGCTCACGTTCCCTGTTTATGGGTGCGCAACGGTCTAAACCCAGCTCACGTTCCCTGTTTATGGGTTCGCGACGGTCTAAACCCAGCTCACGTTCCCTGTGTTATGGGTGAACAATCCAACAGTTTCTCGTATTTCACTTATAGTGATATTGCGACGGTAATTACATGTACACCAACAAAGTATCGTTCATCAAAGTGATAAAACACTGATAATCATCGATGGGGCCCGTAACTGGATGGTCATAAACTAATACCCATAATTGTATTCAAGAAGGAGACAAAACTGATCCAGCCATACAGCTACCGCCCAGTATCTCTACTATCAATGTATGTATGTAATGTATGTATGTATGTCCTCAGGCACATACCCCATAACTGGGGGTATTCGACTCGAGACAGAGCCCGAACAGAAACAACAAAATAAAATATGTACGCCGCAGCCCAGCCGACTGTACACCCAGTGAAACAAACCGGCAAGAATGTTAAGTGCGGGCATACCGCCATCCTTGTTTACACTACGCGTAGTGGCGTCGGACCTTTGCCATCATGTTCCCGTCTATTTTGACTGCCTTTGGATACAATAATATGTTCCCTCCTCCCCCCCCCATGACATATTGTCATCATCATATATATTACCAACAGGGGACAAATAACCGAATAAATCGCCGTCAAAATAGACGCGAAGTTAACCGCGGCAATTGCCCTATGTAAACATGACGACCGTACGCCCGAACTCTACATCCATCCCAACAAACCGCGGACGAAAAAACCGCTGCGGACGAGTCTCACTTTGCCGAAGGTTTGTAATACTTCAATGTATCTATTTCAAGTCAAATATAGATTTCCGCGCATCATCAAACCATACAAAGTCTACTATTAATAATATTAACCTATTAGTACCAACAGAATAGCGACAAAATAGGGGTAGTATAACTGTAGATTTATCTCAAATTTTACTGCTTTTGGGCTAAGGGGGCCGAAGCCCCAGGATTTATTGTCATCATTATATTTATTGCCAGCAGGGGGCATATAACAGCTGTCCGACTCCGTGGGATAATTTCGGAATAAAAAACGGCCATATTAGATGCATATCGGTCGTGACCGAGAGTGTGCATATGTCGCTGCGAAAGGTTGCTTGAATTTAACCAATAGCCTAATAGGATACTTACGATGCTTGAATAGCCTATTCTTAATCTTTAAAATAGGCCTAGGCCTATGTTTGGCACTCTAAAATAATGCATAGCCTAGCCTACTTAGCCAAGTTAGCCTAGCTGTGAAACCATCAAAATATTTGTGAAATTATACTTAGGCCTATAGCTGGCCAGGGTTTCCTTCATGATTAGCTAAAATAGTTTCAATCTCAAAATAACTGTGGGCCATGCAATTTTACTGCATCAACTTTTGTGGTCATAGTCTAGGCCTCCTTTCGGAATTATTCTATAATTGCACCTAATTGAGCTAAACAAATGATTATTGTATTTAACAGGAAGGTACGACGAGGTAAGTGATGTGGTATAGATGGCAATATGCGGAAATGGATTATAAGGGCATTCCGCCCCCTCTGACCCCCTTACGAAAATCTACGGTTACTCACTCCACCCCAACTGGATTTCTACCGTTTTACCCAACGAGTGGGGGTGTGGCCGTGTGGGGGCGGCAGCCCCCACCCATGATACTAGGATATGTTAGGATAGGTTAGGAAAGGTTAGGGTCAGTATACAGGAGACGCTACAATATAGGTAGCAAATTTCTAATGGTAGTTTTTGGGTTCCTATCATCATATGCTTCATTTATATATACTTTTTATCCCCGGGAAAAAAAGAAAAAAATCTTGGGATTTTTCATTTTTTTTCTTGGGATTTTTTGTTTTGGTCATTAACCTAACCTAACCTAATAGCCCCCAAATACATTTAGGTTAGGTTAGGTTAGGTTTTTTGGTTAGATTAATGAAAAAAGAAAAAAAAAACAAGAAAAAAATGAAAAATCCCAAATTTATTTTTATTTTTTCCCCGGGGATACAAAGTATATAGAAATGAAGTATATGATGATAGGAAGCCAAAACTAACATTAGAAATTTGCTACCTATATTGTTGCGTCTCCTGTACATTAACCAACGTTAGGTTAGGCTAATGTCTCTGAAACGTAAAATCCGTGTCACATCTAGGCCTAGATTGATAGACTTGTCAGAGGGGGCGGAATGCCCTTATAATCCATTTCCGCATATTGCCACCTATACCACATTACATACCTCGTCGTACCTTCCTGTTAAATACAATAATAGCCTAATATGTTAAGCTCGTATAGCCTAGGTGCAATTATAGAAATTTACCCTACTTACAGCAGATGGTTAAGGGAAACTAGATTCACGTAATTACCTAAGGCTACATTCATTCTTGTGTAAAGTACCCCAGGAACATTATTAGGCAATTGCCAGACTGCAACAAGAAACAATACCAAGGTGTACTCTAGGGTGAAGCAGAGGCAGGCACCAAGAAATTAGCCCAACTGTAGACAGTATTTACCTTTCTAGGAAGAATGCAGTTGTTTCTCTTCTTGTGTGGCAAGTTTGATATATGTGTAGCATGACGCCTTCACTGCTGATATATGTGACACTTCTGGATGTGAAATAATGCGTGTATTCCGCCCGGCACACGAATAATAGCAATCATTGGTGGAGACAAACACTCTCCCGCACCACCTGTGAAGTTTGACAGGCCGCCGTCTGTCAAATATTCGTCCGCCATGTTTGAAGCCGCCAAATTCAAAATCCGTATGCAAAAGTAGGACCTATAGTAATTATTGTAATGACAGTTTTGTTTTCCTTAAATGCTATAATATATTTTGAAAATGTAGGCTGAAACATTTAATCTATGTATGACTATTTTATTCAATATAATGACTTTGAAAAATCAAGATAGGACACAACTTTAGAGCATGACTGTAGGCCCTATTATTTGACAGTGGAAAGTATATATCCTAGTAATTACTAATTCTCGAACCTTACCTTAAATAATGTAAATATAATCAGTAAAAAAAAAAAAATAAAAAATAAATAAGACAAAAACTGTTCATGATTATCATCTTCAATGCCTTGCTTCCTCCTGGGAATCTCCAGTTAAAGTAGTCATGGCACAAACACCTCCAGAGTATTTTGTCCGGACACTTCCTTTGAACATGCCACGTACAATACTCATACATGGAAGTATTTCTTAAAATATATTTCTCCACTTTCTTCTCCAATACCAATGCCATAAGTAACTCACTTAAATAGTGTTGAAAGGCGGGTGCCTCACACTTGTCGTAAGGGAGAGGGTATGCGCTGAGAGGGCTCTGAAAAACAATGATTGTTGTAATAACGATAGAAGAGTGAAAGAGATGCAACATACATTGCAGCTTGTAGAAGGAGATAGTAGGGATCTAGTAAGAGGAATTGGGTTGAGACGAAATGCTGTGGACTCTACTCTTTTGAGAAGTGCAGTATGGGTGGTACCTCTCCACACATGCGAACAATATTCAATACATGGGAGCATTGCGCCTCTATACAGAGCAAGAAGCTGTGCGGGGTTGAAGAACCCACGGAGATCGTTGAGCAAACTGAACACCTAACATATTCCATTCAGCCTGTTCACACCTGATGCTATTCGGAAATCCATATTATCACCAACTCACCAATTAACTTACAATTAAACCTAATTAATGAAATAAATTAAATTAATGAATATATGTGGTACTCCAAGGATTCGAAACTAGGATACTCACACCGAAATTCAGCGCATTAACCATTACGCTATCAAGACAAATAACTAATCTCTACAGCTCTTTGTTTTGAGAGGTCCCCATCACTTGCAGTCCTTGTCTCGCTTCCATACATATGAGTGTTGGGAGCAGCATATTATTTCTGTTATTTTTTTTAGATTCTTCTCTAACTATTCTTCCTTTCAGAATACAACATAATTTTCCAATCACCCTTTTCCCTTGCATTTTTTTTTTATCTCGCTCTCCATTTTACTGTACGACTCGAGACAGAGCCCGAATAGAAATGTATGTATGTATGTATTTAATCAGGCCCATTCCCCACTTTTCTTCTTTTTTGCGTGTGGGGGGGGGGGGGACTCAAGACAGCCCGACTAGGGACAACATAACAGAAGACAATGAACACACAAAAACAAAATAAAAATTCACACACATCTAGGTCACCCAGAAGATCCAGAGACCAGGGTCACCAAGGTCCTTCCAGCACCCCCCCGGCCCCCGACCACCCAGAGAGGTTCCGGTCTCAGCAGGCAGACATGCAGCGAAGCCGAAACCACAGGCCCGCCCACCATAGCATAATAAAATAACAGTATAATAAAATAACAAAAATAAAATAAAATAAACATTAAAAATTCACACACATCTAGGTCACCCAGGAAGACCCAGACAACATACCCTATGGGTCCCAAGCCAAAGACTCCCAGGGTCCAGGCCTCCTGGAGAGGCTCCGGTCACAGCAGGCAGACACACAGAGGAACTACACCACAATGTCTGCTCACATACTTCCAGGCAGGGCACTTCATATATAAATAGGCTCCCCGGGCCGGGCGCCAGACGGACTATTATCTAGTCTAACTGGCGCCCGACCCCCACTACCTATGAACACGTTTACACTCATCTATCTATTCACAAGCATTCTCCACTCATTCCTAGAATATAGGACAGAATAAACTTCACCATAATGATTGAATGCTTCATTTACTTCACGGGGATGGTACAATTTGTTAAAGATTTAAATATTATAGAAATATTTGTAAATCAGCCTACACAAGACAAAAAAATACAGTATCGGTACCGGTAATTTCTAAAAGGAAGATCTCATTATGGATTCACATTATTTACCCAATACATCAACAAGAATTATAAGTGAGAGATGAGAAATATACTGTACTCTATCTGAACAGTTGGGTTATATGGCTACTTGAATAGAATTTATCTTGACCATTCATAAGGCCATTATACATACAATACACATGATGAATAATTTATTCGTTTCAGTTTCGGTGATATCTTTTCCACATTTAACTACAGTAAACCCCCGCGATATTTTGGACTCTTTTTAGTCGGAAACCCGTACTTCTCGGAATGGCATCGGCCTCTCGGAGATGTCCCTGTATATCTCGGCAATTTCCGAGTTGGAAGGGATTTGTGTCCGGTTTACAGTGTTCTCTCACTCAATTTTAAGTGGTTTTAGGACAAATTCAAGCCTATGCCTTACAACTATTGTGTTAATATAAATTACCATGTACTTTACTGTCCCTGACAACATAATAATGTTCGTATGTCATATACTGTATATTGATGAATTTCACATGCAATGATGTAATTCGGACATCTCGGAAAATCGGACATTTCGGAAGTGGTCTCCCCCAATTATTCCGAGATAACAAGGGTTTACTGTATAGATATATTTAAATTATTTTATGCAGCTTAGGAAGATTCTATAAGAGTCCAAAAGAGATATCTGATCTGGTAATTTTTGCCCTATTATCCTCAGAGGTTCTTCATAAGCTGAATATAAGACTAATATTTCATATTTTTTCACCAACCAACTTTACTTCTAAACTCAATTAATGAAATCAACAAATACATGTGGCACTCTAACGACTCGAACCTAGGATACGCACACCGAAATTCTGTGCATTTATGCATTACGCTATCAAGACAGTTAAAGAATAAAGCTTAAATGATACCATCGTACTGAAGGGGTTAAACACTTTAAGAATTGTTTTTAACATAACCTTACCAAATGAATAACACTCTTGGTTTTTACATCTGCAGGTAATAATGCTAGATGGTCAATGAACACGAAGCAGGACAAAACGGTCATGGTCCTAAATGGCTACAATCAAAACAGCCACAGTCCTAAATGGTCACAACCAAAACAGCCATAGTCCTAAATGGCCACAGTCCTAAGTGGCCAAGGATAGGTAAGGTTTGGTTGTGTTGGCTTACTTTTGGTTAGGTTAAGATTTTGAGACAACATTTTGAGCGGTAGCCATTTTGGTTGGAGCCGTTATTTTTATTTTGTTTTTTTTGTGGCGCTTTTGTCTTGAAACCATTGAACAAATGGTATATAATGGTAGGTAATAAAAAAAAAAAAAAAAAAAAAAAAAAAAAAAAAAAAGAAGGCTCGGAGATAAACATAAACTATTAAAACTAATATAGCTACTATATTCACAAAAATAATTTCACGATAAAGGGGAAGCAGAGATACTGTATATGTTATGACAGAAAGCTTATAAACATGAATATTTTAATTTATTTTTCAATGTTTGTACTTAAAAACTGTTCTGTAATGAAGTCTTCCATATCTACCTGAATGGCATAGATATTGCCTAAACTTTCTTTGCAACCAACTGACTCTTTTGCATATTGTATTTGGAAGAACATAATTAGTAAAAATACTCTCTTCCAAAACAACTGACAGCTGTGATCTTTAAATCAAGTAATGCCACTTGAGAAAAACCTCATAAAAACGAGTGCCTGTTGATCACAAGGTCCAGGGTTCGTATCCCGCGTGGTTTGTATAACAGCTGTGGCTGATGAGTCAATTCAAAATACGCCATCTTGTTGGAAACAGTAGATGCAAAGGTAACACACGTTTGGGTTTTGCATCTCTAACCCTTACAATCAGATAACTAGCTAACATTACATGATTTTATAGTTTACAAAGGACCTCTAGGTATGAAATGAGTACAAACCTGGTAGAGTGCATACCTCCGCCTACACTGGCTGGTTCTTCTCTGACGCATAACCTATCTCCCCACCAAATTTCTTGAAAATCCCGGATCGCCTCCAATATTTAATCACTTCTTCCTTGGCGCATATCCTATCTACCCACCAAATTTTGTGAAAATGGCTTTTTAACTTTGTGAAACATCATTTTTACAATCAGACAAATGGAGGCAAAAACATAACCTCTGTCCAACTTTTTTGGCAGTGGTAAATTGGTAACAATCTATATTAACAATGATACACACAGATCCCACCTAAACTGAATAAATTCTTCTAATGCTAGCAAAAATATAACTAAGATTTGGCGTCATCTTATCGAAAGGGTGGACTCATTCAATCAAATAAATCCTTTATTCACTGTATTATAACTCCTTCAGACAATTTCAATGAACTTAGAATGATATATTAGGGTAAAAGGGTTAGTCAAGCTATAAATCAATCTCTGATTATAAGAGATCGTTACCAGCTGCTCATAACTGTCTGGGGGTTACTACTGCACAACACAATATAAAAAGATGTCACAAAATACATTACTCCTCTAGAAATGAGTAACTATACAACAGGTGGGTTTATTCAACCAAAGAAATAAAGGTGAAATTGCTTTACAAAACAGTTCAAACTACAATACATAATGTCCAAGTAACAGGTACTGAATATACCACCAAGCAAAGTGGTAGATAAATGTACTCTTTCTCTCTATATATTTATTTATATACTGTACTGTACTGTATATATATATATACAGTATATATATAGTCTTTTTAATATTTCAACCAAGGATTAGTTTGTTTCCAAGAGTAATGAAGGACTATTGGTAGCATCCACATCACCAACTCAAGTGATCCCGTGGGAGTTTGGACCCCTACTCCATTTCCCAATACCCTTAGGACTTGATTACCATAACTATACAATGTTCAAATTATCTTGGCACCATATTCCATTACCTTCCTCAGTTTATCCTGTTTGGCTAAGGGGCTAGTGCTTGTTTTTTGGGGCTACTTATTAATTTATTTAATTCATTTTGAATTTCCTCGCTAGACTTCAATCAAGCTTAAAAAAAAACACCCCCTATACCCACTTTCAAGATATATTTGTAAATATTTTTGTAGAAAAATGTACACCTAAACGGCACGAAAGGTCTGAATATTAACAAAGTAATGGGGCGAAAGGTCTTGAAATTGCCAAACTAGTGAACGAACGTCTTAAAATCACCAAATTAATACTGTAGGTCTAAACATGAGGGAGAAGGGGGTCCAGAAAAAGCGAGTACTTCCCCCTTCAATCCATTATCAGTCTTTACATACATTCATACACTTTAAAGACCGAGTAATCCACAAGAATCATGGTTTCAGTCTCACAAGTCCTCCTGGTGGTATTCCAGGCAGTACTGTTCTGGACTGACTCACTTGATTTATTTATTAATTTATGCCCCCCCCCCCCTAAAAAAGAGAAGAAAACTAAGAGAATAAGACGGAAAAGGAAAAGAAAAAATAGGCAAAGTGGGGATTGGGCCTGAGAAAATAGATAGATAGATAAATGATTAGATTGTAGACCCTGATCACACGTTTCTCTAGGTCTATTCCTCCACAATTCAGTCTTCCATATCATCAACCCAATTTTGGCCATCCATCTTCTCCACATGATCAAACCAACCAAGCCTGTTGAAACTCTTAAGGGGGGTCACCAGCTTTTTTTTATCTTTCTCTCCTTTTCTCTCTTTCCCTGGCTTGTATCCATTCGGCCCCATTCAGCCTACTGGTTTAAGACGTTTATCCCCATCCAGGTGTCGATTTCTTCCTGGCGAGCGATAGCGAGCCAGCATTGTATGAAAAATCCGGCTTCGCCGGAGAAATTTTTCTATCGAAAAATTTACAAATTTAGCTTGCTGTCAAACAAAAATATATATATGCTGGCTCGCTACCGCTCGGCAGGAAAATATTGACACCTGGATGAGGGTAAACGTCTTAAACCAGTAGGCTGAATGGGGCCGAATGGATACAAGCCAAAGAGAGGGAGAGAAAGATAAAAAAAAGCGAGGTGGGCTCCCTTAATTAAGTACTGTACAGTACATATATATTTTTGAGAGATGGTGCAGTACGGTACCTATATTTTATCATAAATGCAGAAATTGTACTTCTTACGGATCACTGTCTTTAAAGAGTATATATGTAGCCATGTACGTGTGTATGTATTAAGGGGGGATAGTTCACTTTTTGGGCGATTTTTGCATGTATTCATTATTTTTCTAGTTCCCTCCCTAGACCTCCATCAAATTTAAAAAAAACATCCATTAGATCCCCCTTCTAGATTAATTTGTACATTTTTTGGTAGAAAAATGTCCCGGCCGGTTCTTCCAACATTACAGGCTCACTATCGTTCGCCAGCGAAAAAAGACACCGAAATAGCACGAAAGGTCTAAATATTGACGAAGAAATGGGGCGAAAGGTCTTAAAATTGACTAACTAATGGGGCAAACATCTTAACATCTGAAAACTAATGGGGCTAAACATGAGGGAGAAAGTGGTCCAGAAAACCGGCCCATCCCCCCTTAAAGGAAGTTAAAGGGTCTCAAGTTGATGGACTATTGTTGATTTGTGAACATTTACTCCACATACAGTACCTAAAAAAAAAATAAAAAAAAAAAAATAAATAAAAAAAAAAAAAAAAAAAAATGGAAAAGTGGGGATTGGGCCTGAGTATATAGATAGATAGATAGATAGATAGACCTCAGAAGCAGCCAGAAAGACTAGAATCCTTGCCAGCCTAGAGAAAGTACAGTAGCTTTATCAATCTACACATTTTCACAAGGCAGTGTCTTTGAATCTTTGTACAGCTAAGTTGATCATAATACTGAATAGATATGCATTATAAAATATACATTAATTAAAGCACCAACCAGTTTATATGAATAACTTTGGGTCCCTGTTGTGCTTACAATATTTATTTTTCATATTGTCCATCTATGGGGATGATGCCTTCAGATGGAACGTTACACATCTATGGGGATGATGCCTTCAGATGGAACGTTACACATCTCCATTTACTTCTGGTTCCTATTTACTGCTAGGTGAACGGAGGTGTCGGTTGTCAGTAGACAGCCCGTCCCACCTCTCTTGCCCTGGGAATCAACCCTGAGAACTTTTGGGTATGAGCCGACCCACACGTAAGATGTGAATAAACTGATCATGTCTCAATCCTGTGTAGGAATTGAACCCTCAACCTTTAGTAAATAAGCGACTGAATCAGTTTAATTTTTATTGCAGACACAATTGACGCATCACACACCTACATTTACCTCTAAAATGGAGCATTGCACAATGTGTATGAGATTATGAGCCAATATCATTTTTACAATCAATAAGTAATGTTATGTACGGTATATATAATTTTTTTAAGACTTCACAAAACGAAGATTGTGCCAAGTTCTCTACAATGCTAATATTACTTGTTAGGTCAATTCAAAATTATAGTACAGTGCTGTACAGTATGTGTAATCCAGAGCTTTTTCAGAGCAGGCCATTTTTTCAAACAATTATTGTTTTGATAATTACAAAGATGCATTATAAGCCAAACATATAAATGCTTAGGCCAGTTTATTTACAGGAAATATAAATTAATTTGAGTTTATGAAGTACAGTAGACCCCCACTCTTTCGGACTAATTGGGGGAGACCCCTGTCCGAAAGTGCCAAAAGTCCGAAAGGGCCGAGTCCGAACTTCACACTTCAGCCATTCGGACTTGTCCGAATGGCTGAAATAATGTCCGAAGTTTATAAGTCCGAAACTGGCTCTTCGGTCCAAATGAGATTGAATTTTTCTCAGCCTTTCAGACAAATCCGAAAGGCTGAAATAATGTCCGAAGTTTATAAGTCCGAATACACATTCACCTAACCAGACAAGTCAGAAACTTAGCTCTTTGGTTCGAATTAGATTTAATTTTTCTCAGCCTTTCAGACAAATCCGAAAGGCTGAACCATGAGTCCGAAGTTAAATGTAGTCTGAAAAGTGTAGTCCGAAAAGGACGGAGGTATTTTCTCAGCCTTTCAGACAAATCCGAAAGGCTGAACCATGAGTCTGAATTGAAATGCTAGTCCGAAAGTCTTGGAATTCCGAAAGGGTGACGTCCGAAAGGGCGGGGGGTTTACTGTATAGTTAAAATGAGACCGAATGGTAAGAGGAACACCATGTATGGATTAATTATGACATTTCACTCTGCAACTATAAAGCAAAATGTTATGACAAAAAAGACCCAACCTCACGTGGTATTTATCTCATCATGAAGAGGGGTATATAGCTCAATAGATAACAAATTTAGGAACAAACCCCAATATATATGCTTGAATATATGGCCCGAAGTTGTGCATTTTTTTGTACTCCTATCCGCCATGTTATAAACCTGAGTCCAAAAATGCCAATCAGTAATATATGTAAAGTTGCGAGCACCATAATGGCTACACCTATTTCAATCAATATCAAACACACAGAGACAATACAATGCTTTAATATACAGTACACCCATATGCTTCAGAGATTAGTTTAAAGGTTCCAAGATTCAAATGGGTACAGTACTCAAACTGTACAGATATAACTGTAACTGAGCAAAAAAAAAAAAAAAAATTATGCAACTTTAGCTATATAATTATACAGTAAGCATGGATTATTTGCAATGACCATCAAATACAGTACTGTACTACATGGATATTTGATAAACAGTACTATATCTACTAGCTTAGAGGTCTGGTTAAACTTCTCCCCCAAAAAAAAAAAAAAAAAAAAAAAAAAAAAAAATGTATCTACTGAATAGCTAAAATTTGCTCTAGTCCATGCCACTGCTATGGTCATAAAAAGCTAAATTAGCATAATTAACTGTAGCTCTGTACCGGTTATGGGTGTCGGCGGCTGTACGTTCTCTGTGGTATTCTACGCAAAACTCTCCCTCCAAAAAGCTCTGGCATCGTCCATCTTACATACCGAGATGGGTGGATTGAGATTTTGTTTTTATAGTTTTTACTTACTATTAATTTTTTAGTACCGGTATACATTGATTTAAGTTATGACTAATAAATAAACCTTTAGTTTTCTCTTCTTCTTTTTTTGTACTTTCTTACACATCTTTCTTATGTTGATCCAAGTTACAGCTAGTCAATAAAAATGTCTTCTATTTTTTTTTTTTTTCCTGGTTTACACTAATAAAGGTCACTCAACATTAATCACTTTAAACCGAAAAAGTGCATGCAATACTTAAGAAACCAAGAACTTTTGATAAACTAACCATTATAAGGTTACACAAAATACTGAAGTCAAGCCATGTAGATTTCACTAGTCAATTTTTACATCATGGTCCAATTGATATGCAAAATACAAAAAAATAATAAACCAGCCAAAAAATTAGTAGTACTGTAATTAGAATTATATACCAAATGTCAAAATTTATTTCAACTAACATATATTTTGACAAGCAGTTATATAATTTAACTAACATTTTGTGTTGGTAGCCAGTATTTTCATCGAGTAAGCATTCTAATCGAACCACTGTGTTTAAAACTGTCTAGTCTACCCCACAGTCTAAAAAAATAGATTCTGTCCATTCTACCAACTACAACCCGTGACCAGAGAACACTTATTGAGATACAAGGCATATTTTAATTGTTGTGCTCATATCTGGCTTGTGAGGTGAGGTCGATATGGGACTTACATGATGAGTAAAAGATAATTGACGTTTTCAGTACAAAGTTAAGTTGCAAACCCCTCCTATACTCCAGTCTAGCTACCTTTAGAGGATTTATTTCAGCCTAGGAATAATCATTCTAAGTCATGAATAAATGGGATATTTCATGACGGTAGTACAAGATCCTTCTTGAATCTGTATACAGTTTACTGGAATATGAATATCATTACATTGTACTGACAGGGTACGGTAATTTAAAAAAACAATAGAATTTCATATAATAATACACTTTAGTATCTCTCGTCAGGCAATAGATAGATAGATAGTATCTCAAGATTCATGGTTCTCTTTTCTGGGAGCTCATAATTGGAAAAGACAGACAGAACTTTTATCAACAACTGTATGTACCCTCCATGCACACACACAAACACATACACTACATCACACACACAAGCCAATCCAAGGTAACGGTACTTTCCTACCCCACCTATCAACTAATTCCTACCTAATAACATTTCTTTAGGTATGACAAACACGCAAGAAAACAGAAGTCAATGAAAATAGAAAAATTCCATGCCCTTCACGCCCCGAGCAAGTGACACATACACCCCGAGTTGTAAAAAGGGTGAGAGGTACGTACTAATCATGATCCGTAATAGCTATCCACCGATTTGAATCTCTATTGAACCCAAATGCTTTATATACAGTATACTGAATAGTTACCTATTTGAACGCTATTTAATCTGCTAATAAGGAGAACTGGCCCTTATGACAATAAAAAATACAAGCTTACAGGTACCTACCCGATAACACTATCGTTAGCGAGTGCTATTTGTATTTTGTACTATTGTTAATGTCTTGTCAAGTTGCAAATTTGATTTTAATAGAACATTTGTAGTTTCTTTATTCATGCAGAGTTTAGTAACATTTACCAGAACATCCTGGACTTCCCAAATTGACTAATTCCTTGAACGTGACGATAGTGCGTTGTTATGTGTGCGATTAGCTTGCTTGGGAAACAGATTAACTTGCTCATGTAGTAATGTACACTCTATGTGGTGGATTGTGTTCTTTTATTTATAAATTATCATTTTGCTTAAGCGTTGTTTCCACATAGCGATTTTGATTAGTTGTTTTGTCTTTTTACTGTGTTCATCCCAAGTGTTGGTTTGTTTATTTTGCAAGTTTTACATTATAATTATTATCACTAGGATGTGAGACCGGAACCGCACTTCGTGTGAAGCACTCGGTCTTTAAGTTTATGCATGTATGTATTGAAGATGCCTAAAAGCTTAACATTATAGGGCTAAAGATTCAGATGGGTGCATACTTATTATGGCTCATATCTGTACATTGTCCCACCACCAAGATACATATACCACTACTTCTATTACTTTTTGTATCGTTCTTAAAAGCGAGCACCAAACTATGTCAATTGAAAATTAGATGTCATGTTAAGTTAGATTAATGCAAGGCTGTTGCCTCCTCATATTTGGCAGGGTTTAATAGCATAATACAGTCTTCACAGGTCTTTACACTAATATATTCTTTTGTGAAAAACTGTGACAAGTTTGTGATGAAGAACAGTAGGCTACAGTATTTAAAGTGTATTTTACCCATCCAAACTGCTACTTTACCATTTCCGAGAAAAGCTCTTCCTTCTGATCATCTGTTTTACAAGCACTAAACAACTTTTCCGGTCGAGATACCGCTTTAGCGGGAGTCCATGTATGTGCGAGAAAAGTTATCAATAGTCCTCTCCGTGTGTGCGTATGTATGTGTGTGTATCGATGGCGTGGCCTTGGATGAGGGAAGACGTACTGACTCACTGTCAGCCAATCACACACTGACAATGAAAGCCCGAGCACTGATGCGTGTCAAGTGATATGGATGAGGGTGAGGGAGATAGCTCAGGGTGCTTGTGGGTGGGGTAGTTGGTGGGAGGGAGTAAGGAGAGGCTTGGTGGGGGGCAAAAGAGAACCTAATTCATCACTAGGCTGATAGGGCCTAGTAAACATTAATGAATACTAGGAATAGGATTGGACCCAGCACCGAGCCCTAGGGCACATCACTAAAGTTATTCTGCCAGTCAGATTCTCTATGATTTATCATAACTCCCTGCTTTCGATTTGTGAGCCAGTATCTAATCTTCTGTAATATACTTCTACATTCACGCTAGCAACTCGTAACTTAAAGGGAACATGTTCCCTTCAGAATTCTGTGAGCTATAAATTTTACCAGCAAGCACCTGTGAGGGATTTTGTCCAAAGCTTTTCTGAAAGAAACATAAATGACATTAGCAGCTTTGCTTTTATCATACATATTGAAAATGTCAACAGATAAAATCGGAGCTCTCTCAGTGTATATCACCTCTACGTAGGGTACATAGTACCCGTCTTGCAACACAATCCCACCCCTACTCTGTGCAACTCTCCAACTCAAGAGTGAAACGATACTCCCAATCTTTCTTATATTCAAAAGCTGAGCTCTGGAACTCTCTCCCTGAATCCATCTTTCCCTCATCCTGACTTAAATTGCTTCAAACTCTGTGTGTCTAGACATATTGGCTCAAACATTCCTTGATTTTGGCCCTGTCACTCTTTCAACTCTGGGGGAGGCACTCGTCACAGGCAGTTTTACCTTTTGTCTCCCTCATCCACATAGAAAAAAAAAATACAAAAAATAAAGTAGATTTTGAAAGTCATGTTGCGAAGGTTTTACATTGTTTAACTATTTTGTCTCTAATTATCATTTACATAATATCACAAACTACACAGGTCAAGCTAATGTAGAAGCCAAGAAGCTAAACTTTTATCATTTATAGGCCTTTTCCTAAACTTCCAAGACCAAGAAACACCAAAGATTATTACCGAAGAAAGTGTTCATGCGACTCCACCTCAATGGCAACCAACATAATTAGATTAGAAATGTTGCCATAAGAGCATTGTGACTTGTGAGCAGTCCTAGGCTTCAAGATAGACACTTCTCAGACAGTATTGCTGTTAACTTGCAGGACTTTATGCAGGACTTCGTTTATGGCCTTGGCCTTGCTCGAGACCTTGGGGAACAACAACAACAACAACTTGCATGACTCTATTTTAAGTTGTATAAAATGCATCTTTCTCCTTAAAAGTGCCATTAAATCCTAATCTTATTTTCTCCGATAGTTTTCTATATTTTATACTGTATATATGGAAACAGATTAACTTGCTCATGTAGTAATGTACACCCTATGTGGTGGATTGTGTTCTTTTATTTATAAATTATTATTTTACTTAAGCGTTGTTTCCACATAGCGATTTTGATTAGTTGTTTTGTCTTTTTACTGTGTTCGTATACCTTTTGGTTTGTTTATTATGCAAGTTTTACATTATAATTTTACAGTCGTTAATAAAATGGGCATCCCATTTTCTTTGCCGATGTAAGAGAGCTTAGAAATCGAGAGGTTGGCGATGTTAGGTTAATTTTTGCTTCCCATTAGCTTAGAAAGTTAGCTTCAGGAACATGAAATAGGGGGAACTACTGTAGCTTTTTTTCTTACTTCATATTTTTAAAGAGTGCATCTAAATGGTGACTTAAAAGTAAATAAAATACAGTAAATACAAGATATGTTAAGTAGATGGATGCAATGTATAAGAATCATGATTATCTCGGTAATCACTCTTGACCTGACCCTGCATTTGGCCCTATGACTTAAGGGGAGATGGTTCACTTTTTGGACGATTTTGGCATGTATTCGTTATTTTTCTAGTTTCCTCCCTAGACCTCCATCAAATTTAAAAAAAAACATCCATTAGATCCCCCTTCTAGATTAATTTGTAAATTTTTCGGTAGAAAAATGTCCCGACTGAAGGCCGATTCCTCCAACATTACAGGCTCGCCCACTATCGTTTGCCAGGGAAAAAATCAACACCTAAATAGCACGGAAGGTCTAAATATTGACGAAGAACTGGGGCGAAAGGTCTTAAAATCGACTAACTAATGGGGCAAACATCTTAACATCTGAAAACTACTGGGGCTAAACATGAGGGAGAAAATGGTCCAGAAAACCGGCCCATCCCCCCTTAACAGATCACCACAAACTATGCCCCAGTTTTTTGTCGCCTGCCAAATTTGTTTTGATGATGATGCAAATTTGAATACCAGCCTTCGGAGCTAAAGCCACTTTGCCGTAAAATTAAACCCCTATTAGCTGATTTCTCAAAAGGCCTACTCAATGAAAAAATATGAAACTACTATGCCTCTGCATATCAGAGTGAGAACTGAGCGATCTCTGCCATACCCATAGCTTACTCTGACTGTTCCTTTTACTTGTACAGGTATATTTTCTAGATCTCAAGTGACGGCGTCTCTTCCGTGGATTGACCTCCCGATCTGCCAACCTAGAAGTTGGCAGATTGGAAGCCAAAGCGTCACATTTTTCCTTTGCCCCTCAACTTTCTCTTCATAATTGCTGAGGGGCACAGGGCCCTGGGTGGGGCTTTGGTTTCCCGGGCATTTCCGCACCCTCCTCAGCTTTCCGCCATGGAGTGGCTTCGGTCACCCAGGCTTTTATTGTGGTAGGCAGGGAGGGTTCTGTGGGGGCGCTCGGTTGTGGCCTTGGCCTTGCTCGGGGCCTTGGGGCTGTTTGGCCAGGCAGCCTGGGGAACAACAACAACTATGCCTCTGAATCACATTAACCCCTTCCGCACGATGGCGTAATTATCATCATATTCTGGATGCCATTACACAATTTTCTTTAGTTTATAATCTACCTCTAGGACTCGAAGGGGTAAAAACGAACTCGATAAACCCTCCGAATAGCATAGGTTCTTCTTAAACTTCATAAAATGGTCTAATGTTAGCCAGACTCTAGGGTAAAAAGACGTCATGGTGCTGAAGGGGTTAAGGGCAAGTTTGTATAATGAACATATACTTCACTACAAAATATGCACAAGAGCTTAGTAATCAAAATGGGCCAGCACGTTAAGGGGCTAGTGCTTGGTTTTTGGTCTATATATTTAATTATTAATTTATTTTTGAGTTTCCTCGCTAGACCTCAATCAAGCTTAGAAAAACACCCCCTTTCAAGATAAATGTGTACATTTTTCGGTAGTAAAATGTCCTAGCCGAAGACCGGTTCCTTTTAAAATAATTAAAATGTAAAACTTGCAAACTAAACAAACCAAAATTGGGACAAGGACAATATAAAGTCAAATTAAATTATCAAAATCGCTATGTGGAAACACAGAGGAAAATTAGAGGCTCGCTTTCGCTAGCCAGGAAAAAATTGACACCTAGAGGGCACGAAAGGTTTTAATATTGATAACAAAATGAGGCGAAAGGTCTCAAAATCGCCAAACTAACGGAACGAACGCCTTAAAACCTAAAAAATATTATGCTAAACATGAGGGACAAGGGGGTCCAGAAAAAGCGAGTAGTACCCCCTTAAGAGTATCATTTTGTGACTCTATGGTCTGGGTTAAACTACTTATTAAAAAACAAAAACAAATCAAAATAGGGCCATGGTAATTTAGTGTAAATTACAAGAAACAATAACACACAACTAAGAGTTGTCACCACGCTCACAACGGAAAACCAAAATAGATAAAAATATATTTCTGTAATATACTGTAAATAAGTCTAAAGTAAAGAAAAACAAAGACTGACATGGATGATATGAAACATTCATATATAAAAAAGATGACACTAACTACAAGTAGAAAGAAGCTGACACCAAAGGTACGATAGGCTTAAATTAT
This sequence comes from Paralithodes platypus, assembly GCA_032716605.1. Lineage (NCBI taxonomy): Eukaryota > Metazoa > Arthropoda > Malacostraca > Decapoda > Lithodidae > Paralithodes > Paralithodes platypus. Next base: position 18,222,717 of record CM064555.1, on the reverse strand, counting down.
ATACATTATTATACAACCAAGAAATGTACATTTATATATATATATATAATACCCGGTATATATAAAAGAAACTACCGAGCCGTACTAAGCTCAAGACACCTGATACCCAACTATATACAACTAACCCTTTCAATCAAATGACCAGTTTTACCTCATTTTAGCTACGTCCAGAAGAAAATTACTCAGCTTAGGAAAGACGCCTGTGAATCAAAGGGGTAAAGATGATCTCAATTAACCCTCTTACTCTGACAAGTCCTTCCTAACACTGAATTAAATCGTCTGGTGGTAGCCATAACAAAGTAAAAATAAGGGTCATCTGATTGAAAGGGTTAAAGAAAAAAATATATCTTCTTCCACTGGTTATCGTAGAGACGTAAACAGATTCAGGGCAGACTTAGATTCCTGTTGGGAAAGAAACATTAAATAAGTAAGGTATAGTAGACTATCAAGTAATGTACAATTGTATAATAATTCATCTTAACCCTCTCACGACCATAGGACGCAGAGGTTGCCAGATTAGCAATAAGAAATAGATTACTCTCACTGTTATAATTACCTCTCCAAAAATTAGTTTTCTGCCCACAGCTAACTCAAAGACAACTGCAGAGGTTGAAGTAAACAAACTAAAGGTTTATAGATACCCCTGACGGTAACAAAGGCTTTAACCCTTAATTAGCGGCGAGCAACATAAGTCGAGTTAAATAAAGCTGGACTATGTGGCGGCGCTCGACATAGGTCGAGTGGCAATTTCAGCACGTAATGTGGCTGAGAGAGAGAGACAAGTGGTGGCAGGAGACTAGCGTGCGTATGACTGCTCCAGACCACCGCGGCGAACCTACTGACACAAATCTCAGCTCCCTCCTCCCTCTCTCACTCGCTACATACTCAATTATGTACCGAAAGTACCGAATTACCTGCTTTTTGCACTCGCGTTGCACGGTTATTGCAAGAAAACTAGCCATCATACAAGGATCGTTATGGTGTCATTCGAAAGCTCTGTTTATGCCCTTTCAGGGATAGGTACTTGTTTTACGTTCTGGGTCTTATTTAGGCATGAAAATGATCACGTAAACAGCCCTATTTTGGCTAAAAACACCCCGCTGTGCGGTACATATAAATAAACCGCATAGGCCGCTCGTAAGGTGTTAAAGTATCCCTAATAGGCTCAAAAATCGCGTCAGGATGTGAGAGGGTTAAGTACTCTGAATACCTCATAGAAATTAAGTCTTTTATCATCACCCAACTGGAAAACAAAGGTGCATAAAAATATATTCTCTGTTCACACGATAGTGTATAATCAATGGTATAAAACAGTAATTTTGTGAGTCCCTTTCTAACATAAATGAATGAAAAACAGCCCCAAGAATAATGAAGTTATTGAACCTTCTATTTTCTACATATAAAGAGATTCATTACCCCCTCAAGCCAATAATATTAATAATAAATAATAATAGAAAATGTAGGTGCTACCAGTACCTTCCAAGGCCCGTGTTGCAATCTAAAAAAAGAAAAAGAAACACAAAACCTTCTTAGAAAAAGTGACCCCCTTACCTTCTGAGAGCGAGCCTTGCTGAAGACATTCCAGAAGCGCAGGGTCTCGTCCCCAGCCCCAGTGACGATGGCCTCCCCGTCTGGTGACATGGCCAGGTACAGGACCCGGTATGTGTGGCCCGTTAACTTGGCCACCTGGGCTAATGATGGATACCGCCACACTAGGATCTGGTTCTGGCTATATCCGTGGGTTGATACCTATAATACAAAACGGAAAATTATATTATATACTGTATTACTACTTTTCGTCTGGGTGAGGTGGCACACAGAAAAACAAAAACACTAATAATAGGGAAAATTAAGAACAAAACAAAAATAACATTCACACACTTTCGATCACATATGCGAATGCGTTGCTAATACTGTACAAATCAATATGATTGCTTATGCTCTCAGTTTCTGAAAGAAGCCAGCGAAGTTGAAGGGCATAAGTATAACCCTTTGTTATCAATATTGACTTGAAAGGCAGCTCCATGTTTTGTATGGGCATATCTTGGGTCACCTGATAGCAGTTCTCCATGCAGTACAATCCCCAGCAGCATCCCTGTCAAGTACCCTAGCCATGAGATCCTTCCTCAGAACCTTACCCCAGGTCTTCTTTGGTCGATCAGCTACCATCCTTCCTTCCACTTTCATACTTTTAACATGCTTCACCCAGTCATTCTTATCCATTCTCTCCACATGGCCAAACCAGTCTTTCAGAACGCATCACCTCGCCAACACACTCTACACCAAGTGCTTTCTCAACTCTCTTGTTGGTCCCTCTCTCAATATGACAATACACATCTATCACATCATGCTCATATCAGTATAATCTCCTTTGATTGCCCACACCTCACAACCACAAAGCAGCACACCTCTCACACTTGGTTACAAGTGAATCTGCAACTAACATGGTTTGGAGATCATGTGTTATCATTACCATAGGACTGAATGACCTGTGAGAGTTCTGTATGGAACTGGTTAATCTGCTCTTTAAAAAAAAACAAAAAAACAAAAAACAAAAACAAATCGGACTGACCAACAAGGGTTGGGACACCATGTAAATGGGTGCAAAAACTAAAAATAACTTTGATACTCAAAGGGAAGTAAACACAGGATACCCTATTCAACTTGGGAAGGACCTACAGAAATCAAATGTGGCAAAGCAACCTTAATAGGTCTAACCCGTTGGATTCACACAGACCTTTAATTAACTGAGTAAAATTACATAATGCTATCTAGAAGAAAGTAATAAAAGAATCATCATACTCAAAGCAATAACTAGACTTATTGTCTAGTTAATGCTTTGAGTATAACTCTTTCTATAGTTTCTTCTATGCAAGGTTTCAAACTTACAAACCAAACTTGACTTTTATCATGTTAAAAAATACACAACAAACATTTTAGTAAAGCCCAAACTTAAGAAAACAAAACATCAAGTAGATCTACCCACCAGTTCTGAAGCATGTTTAGACCATGCGAGGTTACAGACTTGAGAGCCGGTATCAACACACTGCATGGGCTGGCCAGTGAGGGTGTTCCAGAACCTTATACAACGGTCGGCTGTCCCTCCACCGCTGGCTAGTAGACCATGGTGATGGGGGGACCACGCGATGGCTAGTGGGGGAGGAAATGGATTACTTCTGTTAACCCTAGTCTAGCGGGTGGTCTGTGGCCGTTTTGGGCCTTTTCAGGCCATTCTGACTGCTATATCAACCATCAGCATGAAAGGAACTGTATTGTGCCGAAAACTAGGTGGAAATCGCTACACAATGACACCACATACAGCTACGTAGCACTCGTGGAGTACTGACAGTGTTACCTCAAAGATGAAAGTTTAGCGGATTTTGCTACATTGTTCACTTTTAGCGAACTATTGGTCACACTGTCATCCTCCCGTGCGGTGGGGGAACTGGAGTTAGTGTGGGCCGGGAGGCCACAGATGTCGGACGTATGGTTCATTACTGTTCCACCCATTTTCACTCGATTTTCACCCATTTTTCACCCGTTTTTTGCCAGTTTCTTTAACTCGACTTATGTTGCGTTCCGCTCTTTAAGGGTTAAGCTTACTGCAAACTTATTATTTTTTGTTTTGTTTTACATTAGTTTAACCAGACCACTGAGTCACTATAAGAGACTCATAGGGCTGGCCTTACTGCAAACTAGTGGCCACAGAGTACAGTATTCTCAAACTAAGACAAGATATTCCCCTTCCTAGATTCTTATTAGATTTTAATATGAAAGTGAAAGGGATTCTATATTTTGTGTCAACACGTGTTCTCCTTCAATAATTAATACTGGTAAAATAAGTTTGAACAATTATGATTCTCCTAGTGCCAACACATAAGACTTATGTTTCCCATGATATTCGAGCATAACCACAATTGGTTAGTTATCTAATCATGCAGTATAAGCATTTTATAAAGACAATGAACAAAATCTAATTCTGTAGTATTGAAAATAACAATGTCAAGACCCAATTTACAGCATAATGATATTCTCTATATTCAACCTTCTATACAATCTTCAAGAATGAGAAAACATGAAGAGCAAGATAAACAAAAAACAAATATAGTATTTTGACCGTCAAGTTATATTCTTTGAACATTCATAAACTAAAGCGATAGTACATACAGACAAAAGCAGCGACCCTTTCATGGTCCTCAATTAAACCCGAACCAATGGATAATATGTCAGTGAAGCAGTGAATCAGGTTCATATGGTTCAGTCTGCACCATATGAACCTGATTTCGCTAACATTTTATCCGTTGATTTGAATATACAGTACTGTAGTTGAGGACCAAGAAAGGGGCGCCACATTTGCCCATGAACGTACTATCGCTTTAGTCTGTGACTGTACACCTACCTTTAACAGCTGCATTGTGCTCAGTATAAGTCTGTACTGCAGTGAGTGAGTGAAGGTTCCACACAAATAGCTTGTTATCGTTGCCACCCGATGCCAGGTACTGACTGTCTGGGGACCATTTCAGACCACACACCTGCAAAATAGTGATACACTTGTAAGTTTTCCCTTTTAACCTCACTATGAATCATACCCTGGGCCATTATATTGTGAGTTTAGCTCAATATGTAATCTAAGCTAAGATATCCAGGGATAATAATAAAACCTGATGTTTTCTATTGTCAAAAGCATAATTTCTACACATCAGCGGATTCAGTAACGCTCACATTATGGAACTATTAATAAATCATAAAGTTTATAGGCCTAATCTGCATTAACAGTAAAATCCACAGTACAGAAAAAGCTCTTAAAAGTCCCCGTTTTGGTTTGTTTATTTTGCAAATTTTACATTACCCTATAAAAAATAATAATTATCAGAATCAAAGTTATTACAATCTTAAGTTTTTCACCATAACTATTCAGTGCTGTAGGAAGTTTGAATTTAATTTATATCAATGCGTCAAACATATCTTTACCTCTTGCCTGTGTCCAGCGAGTCTTCTGTCAGGGATGATGCAGGGTGTCCGCACGTCCCGCTGTAATATAAGTCTGTCCCGGGACCCCGAGGAGAGTACGTCACCGTTCCATGCCAGTGCCCCGACCCTCGCTGTGTGACCATTGAGTACACATACCCTCTTACTGCTAGCTACATCCCATACCTGTACCAGGCCTTTGTGTGTTCCTACTGCTACTTGGCTACCCTGTGGAGGAAAAAGTTGAACATTAATCAAGTAAATATGAAAGTGTTATTTTCACTTTATGCGGGCTCTCTTTAGAAGCATAATATCCAAAATAATCAGAAAATATCATCATAGTATTGAAGGTATAAGATAATGTACTGCTGCTACTGTTACAACGGCATCGGTATCAATTGAAAAGACAGGTCCATGCTTTGAAAAGGTATGTCTTGGTCACCTGTTGACAGCTTACCCTGCTTTACTACCCCTTGCAACATCCCTGTTAGTTCCCTAGCTTTGAGATCCATCCTCAGGATTTCATCCCAGGTTTTCCTCAGTCTAATGGCCGTCTTCCATCCCTCCACTTTCATATTTTAAAATGCTTCAGCCAATCACCCTCATACATTCACTCGGTTCCACATAACCAAACCACTGCAGCCTGCCAGCGATGTATCACCACACTAATACACTCTTTGCCAATTCATTCATCAACTCTGTTCTCGCTGGTAACCTCTCTGTGGCATTACACATCCATCTTACCATACTCATTTTAATGCACTCAATTCTATAAGTATCATCCTCTACACCTACCTACAACTCACTACCAATAGAGCAGCAGACTCCTCACACATGCTGCAGCAACATACAGTTTCCTCTTAATAAAAAGAGAGGCCCTTCATTGTCAATAGTTGATTACTCTCCAGATTTTGGTGTACTTCAGACATCAAATCCACAGGCACACCCTTTCCACCATAAATATATAGGACCTACTCAAACAGCACCCTATACCATTGGACACATCCTAGAAGACTGCATTTCACACAATCACTTATGCCAAACAACATAATCTACACTCTTTGAGAGCTCTGTGGGAAAGCCCGACTGCAGCCATGGCCTTCCTTAGGGACTCAGGGCTGTTCGGCCAGGCAGCTTAGAGAATGACAACAACAACAACTTACCCTTTCTGACCATGAGACAGACGTAACTGAATCCCCATCGGGCGAGAGATCACAGAGCCGGGTAACCTGGGAGGTGTAGGCCGACCATAGGTACACACAGTGACCTAGACCTACAGACAACACGTTCTGAGAGCTCCAGTCCACCAGGTTCAGGTAGAAGTCGTCTTGCAGTTCTGGCGCATCTAACACCTGAAGAAAGAGGATAGGTTTTCCAATATACTGTTCAACTTGGGTGTGAAGATATCTGACAATACCAGAAATAGGATTTATAGGTCAATAATTAAATTTAGGGTGAAAATTATCTGACATGTATAAAGCTGAATTTGGAATAAATTTAGGAAACTGATTTTAATGGACAGTATTTTATAAATTTGGCACAATATTGATGTTATGAGAATTTGTATTGAATAATCACTTTTCTAAAAGCCAAACCATTTAACTACAGTATGTTACATAAAAGTAAAACCCCTCAACTTGGAGTATATGGGGTGGAAAGGCTGTTCGAGTTACAGCAAATAAAAATATAACCTTAAAATTTATTTTGTTTAGCAATTCTATTTATACTGTACTTTATAAATATAATGTAAAACTTGCAAAATAAACAAACCAAAACAGGGACGAGACAATATAAATTAAAATGTAAAACTTGCAAACCAAACAAACCAAAACTGGGACAAGGACAATATAAAGACAAAAGAACTTATCATAATCACTATGTGGAAATAATGATCTAGCAAAATAACATTTTGAAATCAAAGAACACAAAAAATATATAATACTCTAAGGAAAACGCAAACAGTGTATGATTGAGTTATTATACAAAAAGGAAGCTGTATTGTACTATACTGTACTGTAAACAATGAATTAAGGGCACCGTGTGATAACCCAGGTTCGAATCCCGGTGGATCACATAATTATATGCTTTCATTAATTTCTTTGGAGGTGTTTGGTGTTGTGGTGAAATTAATAAAATATAGGATATGATTCAGTCTGAGTCTGAGGCAAATATATCTCAAAGGATTTCAGCAGACATATTGCTGATTGTTGACAACTATTAAAGATTTGTTGCCTGGCCTTGAAGATGGTGGTACAGTATTGATAAAAGTCAAAATGATAATGCTATGATGCTTATTAGAGTGATGGTATATGTGAGAATGTAATTACATTGATAACGAATATCTACCAGGTATGGTAATATGCTGTAATATCGGTCTATCTATCTATTGCCTGACACCGTGATCCCCGAAGGGATGGCCACGAACGAACCGCCCCATGCACCTCTGTCCCCAGTCAGTCGACGCCCCTCCTACCAACCAACACCAAACATTCCGTGGATTGACCTCCCAATCTACCAAGATTGGAAGCCAAAGCGTCAAATTTTTTTCCTTTGCCCTTCAACTTTCTCTTCATAATTGCTGAGGGGCACAGGGCCCTGGGTGGGGCTTTGGTTTCCCGGGCGTTTCCGCACCCTCCTCAGCTCCCCGCCATGGAGTGGCTTTGGTCACCCAGGCTTTATTGTGGTCGGCAGGGAGGGTTCTGTGGGGGCGCTCGGTTATAGCCTTGGCCTTTGCTCGGGGCCTTGGGGTTGTTCGGCCAGGCAGCTTGGGGAGCACCAACAACAAACAACCAACACCAAACATTTCCCAAATAAATTAATGAAAGCATGTGATCCTCCCGGGATTCGAACCTGTGACACCACATACAGACTTTAATCACGCTAACCATTACACCACCAAGACAGTCAAAAGTTAAGTACTGTACATGACTACGATTTCATATCCATTTATCAAATACTGGATATAAATCTAATCATGTACTCAGACCCAACTGCACACTGAATAGTGTAATGTTTAAGTGAAAGAACAATTTATGGGGCACAAATAACAGAAACTACTCACCTTAAAGGGAATTTTGGATATTTTCCGAGCAGCTTTCCTGGGAGAGCGTAATAGTTTCTGACTCTTGGCACTGACAGGCGACAGGGAGTATGGCGATAAAGACTCTTCTCTTTGGTGAGCTTTTCGCGGGGAGAACTGGAAGGAGAATTGATTAAATTAAAATTATGTAAAGATGACTGCTATTAAAAATTACATACATAATATGCTAACAGAGAGAAAAAAAAATACATAAGCTAACAGAGAATGAAAAAATAATATCTAAAAAAGGTAAAGATAGCTATATTTATTAATGCTTATCAAATGAGCACCCTCAGTAGGCTTAGTTTATCTGTTGCAATTCGCAGGTCCTTTGTAATTTGAGGTTGACACACCTAAACTCTGATGAAACACCTAAATTGAATAACGTCATCTACAGGTACCAAGATTAAGTGAAAATTGACATAATTTGCTTGCAAGATTATAAAGTGAAACATCTATCAGTAAAAAACATTCTCACATATTCCTTTACTTATCATTCAGTCCAATTTTGTAGTAGCTACTGTAGTCAAACTCTACACTCATTTAAACGTGTCAACATTTATCCCTTCAAATTTCAATTGCAGATGGTTTACACAATTTTACAAATATTCAATATTTAACCCTTAAATTGCAGCACTAAGAGGCCTATTCTTCTTTTTTGGTATCTATCAATCAATCAATGGGGGCATACGCCAAGACAGCGCGTGGCTGCACTCACCCGCTGACGCCAACAAAAGAACATAAGAACATGGGAGTCTGCAGAAAGCCGATTGGCCTAAGCAAGGCAGATCCCTGTCCCACACAACCCCAATTACAAAGCCCAATTATAGGCTGAACACTCGAATACCCTGAGGATCATCTTACCAAAACGGTTAGAGATTAACGCACGATTACGGGGTCTGCAGAGCGCTGATTGGCCCAACCCTGCTGATCCCCCTTCACACCCAACCCTTCTCGTCCATATGCTTATCCAATTTTATCTTAAAGCTCCCTATCGTTTTTAATCCCACTATAGCTCTTGGTAGTCCATTCCACCCATCTACAACTCTGTTACCAAACCAATATTTGCCTATATCTTTTCTGAAACGAAATTTATCTAATTTGAAACCATTGGTACGAGTTCTTTCGCTATCACTGAGCTTTAGTACATTTGTCATGTCCCCTTTGTTAATCCCACTAACCCACTTGAACACCTCTATCATATCCCCATATCAACCAAGGGGATCCTCCCGGGAAAGCCTCCAGGCATCTGCCTGGTCCATATTAAGTATTCTATCTCATGATTTACCGACTTCCTTCAGCCATGAGTTCCGTGGTCTTCCCACCAGCCTCCTCCACTCAGGGTTGTCTTCTGTAGAGACCACCTGGTGAGTGGGATCAGCCTCGGGGAGCCGAACCACATGCCCATATAGCCGAAGTTGGCGTTCACGGATTATGCAACTAATATGTCTCGAGTCAGTTTCACGGAATAGTCGCTGGTTTGGTATGGGCGTATGGTTTACAAAAATATACAATTATTATACTAGGCACGAGGCATACAAACTGATGTTTAGACACACTCCTAACTACATTGAACATTCTGATATGACAAAGAAAACAAATGCACTAATCTTATACGGTAGTACAGTACTGTATCTTGCTGTTTAGATATATATTTGTTCTTGGACTAACCAAAAATGGCATGGCTGCAATAAAAGGACTTAAAGACAAATTCTGAACTACCTGTGAACTATGATATTATGCTGCACTCTATATTCTTGTTTGGGTCTGATACATACCGATAATCAAATGTGCACCGGTATATACTCATACTCAATATGGCTTGGAAGTTCACCTACTCAACAGTAATCTAATAATATTATAATTTGCAGAATACTTACATGATATAAATTAGGGCTCTGGATAGGTGAGAGCGCCCTCCTCTCGTCCGGAGCATCCCTGAGGTCATCGATATTTGTGCCGAGTAGCTCGTTACGTAGCAGTGTTGTGTACGCCACACCGTCCTTACCTTCCCCACCCTCACGACCCTTACGCACCTCACTGTTGCACTTGTTGTTTTCCTGTAATGAAGGATAGAATGAGGTTATGGGCTACTTTCTTTTATGCACAGAATGAGGATATATATGGGCTACTATTTCATACACCTCACTATTACACTTGTTATTTACCTAGGTTACAACATTACACAAAATAAACCTTACGAGTTCAAGCAGTATTTCATTAAGTGATTGATGAGTGCCCCTCCTACTAACAATAAAACAACAAAATTAAGAAAATGGTATGCAATCTACAAATATATTCTACCAATCCAACACCACCGCAACCCTGCTCACAAGTTGGACAGGAGAACACGAATACATCCCTCAACTCACCATAAACAACACACCCCTAACACATACACACACACCCAAAATCCTAGGAGTAACATATGATACTCATATGACATTCAAACAGCACACCACAAACATTAAAAAGAAACTGACACCCAGACTTAACGCCCTCAGGTCACTTGCTCACACAAAATTTGGACACAACAAAGAAACTACCACCACAGTATATAAACAATACATAAGATCAGTGATGGAATACGCAAGCCCAGCCTGGGCTTCTAACCTAGCTGAAACACATCATAAGACCTTATAGACTATTCAAAACAAAGCCCTGAAGATCATTACAGGCTACACAGCTACTGCACCCACAGATCACCTTCATCAAGAAACCAAAATCCTCAAAGTCAAAGACCATCTGGACATGAGAGGCACTCAATTCCTGGCAGCAGCCTCCACGAACCAAGACCACCCACTAAACTACATGGCAACACACCCACAGACACCAAGAAATATCAAAACAACACCCAGCACACGGTATCACACACAATTATTGTCCTCTCTCCCTCCCTGCCCACCCCGAACCAACTTCCAGAAGCACATCCATACTCATATCTCTCACCGATCCATCCACTCACTCACAGACAACACGCAGCTGCATGCACAACCTCCCGAAATCCATCCTTCCGAATCCTCCCTTCCTCGCGAGGACAGAGTCCACCTGGCCAGGCTGAGATGTGGACACCATCCAGCTCTCCTGAGTTATCAGAAGAGACTGGATGACTCCGTTGTCGACGCCTGCCCGGGATGTAACACAGCACCCCATACCATTAAACACATCATAGAAGACTGCATTTCACACAACCACTTACGCCAACAACACAATCTACACTCAATGAGAGCTCTGTGGGAAAGCCCGATCGTGGCCATGGCCTTTCTCAGGGACTCGGGGCTGTTCGGCCAGGCAGCTTAGGGAACAACAACAACAACAACAACAACAACAACCAATCCAACATATATAGTTCAAACCTTCCTAATGGACTAAGTATGATGATAGAGCATACACAAGATATATGAAACTTTCACATAATTTCATATTAACCCTCAAACTGCGATAAGCCACAGTATTTAAACGTGTAATAAAAAACCTTCAAATACCGTGCCAATGCCGGGAAATGTCTAAAAATTGGGCGACACATAGAAAGTAGTGGCATCTCCCCATACCACATCCTCCACTCCTACCCTTTATACCCTACCTCCCCTTGACCTTTTCCTTTGCTCAGTTTTGCACAGTTCATGGGTTAACACTATACAGTCTATCCTCCTATAACACAATCCTCCTTTAACCCTCTCACGACCATATGACGCAGAGGTTGCCAGATTAGCAATAAGAAATAGAGTTCTCTCACTCTTATAATTACCTCTCCAAAATTAGTTTTCTGCCCACAGCTAACTCAAAGACAACTGCAGAGGTTAAAGTAACTAAACTAAAGGTTTCTAAATACCTCTGATGGTAACAAAGGCTTTAAAGTATCCCTAATAGGCTCAAAATTGCGTCAAGAACGTGAGAGGGTTAACATGAGGGAATTTCGATGTGAGTATCCTAGGTTCGAGTCCTTGGAGTGCCACATGTATTTGTTGATTTCATTAATTGAGTTTAGAAGTGAAGTTGGTTGGTGAAAAAGTATAATAAAAAATATTATGTTAATTGTGGCCATGATATTGTAGATTAAAAAAAAATCTAACTAATTTCTCAATTATGTATTCATATTTTGATATATTCTAGGAACTAATATAGTCTAGGTCTTTCCTAGGACCAATCGGTCACTTTATTTACCGCCGTATTTCAACCGTTGTATTATATGTGATCGCATAGTGCGAATTTCATGTAATGAGAGGGTCGGATCGACCTCTTACAATCATCTTTTTCTTCATTAGTTTTAAGGTAAGTGACGTCTTGTAATATTTGTTAATGGTTTAATGATATCTGGTAGGTAATATAGGTGTTTATTTAGCCAAAAATCCGGAAATAAGGGGCAAAATTGGGGAACAAAGACCCACATAGAATTACTGTATCTCCATATAAAGTACGGTATTATTCCTATAGCGTGATGGGCTCTGCCGCCCATATAGTCGTGTTATAGGAGGATGGAATGTACTCTGTTCATTTCATCTGATGGTAAATTGAATCCCTTAGAGACTAATTTCTTGATACTTAGTGAGAAGATATGAAACCAATATATCTCTGCATCATATTAAGACCAAGTTTATATAATTAACACTACATATAATTCACTACAAACTCTTCAAAATAACTGAGAAATCTTGATGGGAACTTTGCAATTTAGCGTCAGTGGAAAAGAAACAGGGTATAGTATTATAAAGATGATGAAGCAAGTTACATACAGAACAGAAACGGTATGGACGCAGTCACATTATTTCATATTATCACATGGAGTATAAGCTCACCTGAATCAATGCAAAGTTAACATCCCAATTTGCTCCGGCCCGAGTAGGAATGAATCTGTCTCCCGTGCGATTCTTGCTTGGTGAGGGTATTGATGTGTGATGAGGCTGAAATCATAAAATAATATAAGTGTAAATTCACAAACACATACAACTATTTAAACCTCCCAATATGTGTGTCATATGTTTTTATTATATTCTAGTTAATATTAGACAATTATATTCAATTTAAGAAAGAAGTCAGTGTCAGGCTAGTTTTAACCCTCTCAGTGCAGGGATCTTATAGATGGCTTTACCGCTCTCTGTAGGGTCTTTCTCGCTATTTTCGCTCAATATATATCGCCCTAGCGCCGCATCTGCCACCCTGAGCTAAGTCAAAAGAGTTCCAATGGAAAGATTAGGTTGAATTCTCCCTATAATAGTCTACTTCATTCATTCTTCCCTTCTCTGGTCTTGAGAATATTGAGCAGAACTTTCTTGTTTACAGCAATCGGCCTGGTCCCTTTCTGAGCGTATTATCACTCCCTTTCCTCCTCTTTAGTAATTTTACACTCGCGATAACTCAATGAAATAAACTGTTAATTTTATCAAGTTTTGTGTTTAGAAGACAGTATGATTAATTTGAAATGAACCTCACATTTGTACCTGGTATACAGTCTAGCTATCACAAATACATGTAGAAGTGGACTTATTTTGCTTGAATTACAGCCTTTAAAACATCTCTTGCTTGGACACACACACACTTTCACAACCAATGCCTGTAGCAGACTGATATTACTATGGTGCCACATGGTGATGGGCTGGTCTATCAGAGTGAGAGTTAAGCGTTCTCTGCCATACCCATAGCTTGCTCTGACTGTTCCTTTTACTTATATATTTTCTAGATCTCAAGTGACGGTGTCTCTTCCGTGGATTGACTTCCCTACTGCCAACCTAAAAGTTGGCAGATTGGGAGCCAAAGCATCAAATATTTCCTTTGCCCCTCAACTTTCCCTTCATAATTGCTGAGAAGCACAGGGCCTTGGGTGGCGCTTGGGTTTCCCGGGCGTTTCCGCACCCTCCTCAGCTCCCCGCCTTGGAGTGGCTTCGGTCACCCGGGCTTTATTAGTGGTAAGCAGGGAGGGTTTTGTGGGGGCGCTCATTTATGGCCTTAGCCTTGCGCGGGACCTTGGGGCTGTTCGGCCAGACAGCCTGAGGAACAGCAACAACAACTATAGTGCAACAGGCAGCTTAGGGAACAACAGTAAAAAAGGTGTACCAGCTAATTACATTACCACAAGGCTTCATATTATCCTAATTAACAAATCCATACAATAACAGTTTAGAAATATTCCTTTTTCAAAGATATCATGGCACGAAAAAAAAAGTAAATTTTCTCACAGCGGCTCCAACGTAGCCTCCTCCTTCACTCCCTCCCTCCCACTTCCTCACTGGCTAACCGTCAAATTTAAATCACTGATGCAGAAAAAACAATATGTACAATATACCGGTACTGTATAGATTTTGTTTTACTTAGAATTGCATAATCTTTCATTCCTGGAAGTATTTGTCATAACTCGTGTGACACCCTTTATACCGGTACTAGTCCTTTTGCTTGTTAATTTGACTGGAACATCCCTATGGTGTCTTGGGTCATTTCCCTTCTCTTGGTGCAGCCATCTAGCTGTCAAAGGGGTTTGTGGCCCTACCAGGTAAGTTAACTCACATACACACACACACTTACAACAACTTACAACAAATAAACACTTCTTCAACAAAGGCATTCCCCACGGTGAATAAGCACTAAAATTATGTGGTTCAATAAGTACGAAACGGTGCTTACTGAATGTGGAGATGCAGGGGAAGTAATGGGGCCATTTTGTTGACGCAATAAACGCCTCTCATACTCTCGGTCCATAACTGTGAAGAAAATAACGTAATCAATATAATTTTCCAAAACATTAGTAGTACTGTACTTGGTAAACAGGTACAGCTATGGTAATTAATGCTTTTGTTATACTGTAGGTATGTTCAACACTATCTCAGACTGCATTGTATACCGTACCTTTCTATTCAATTATGACCTAATATTTGTATAGGCCTACTGTATTGAGGAACTTTAGGGTTAGTTTGATACATTTAAAGGTCCAAAATCCATTATAATTTATAACTGAGTATAGCCTACAGACTTAGGAAGATAGGTAAAATATATCACAAATTCTGTCTACGCCTTGCTCTCAGAGTAATGGCCATGAATGAATCACCTCCAAATCACTTGATTCTCTAATTACAGCTTGTTTCAAAGGAGGGAGGGTTACTGCACTGTAATCAGCTTCAACAACTCTGAGAAAATAAAGGCCCAACTACAGTATATGTCAATAATTCCAGCTGATTCGCTCTTGTGACCGTGTCCAATGTCTTGTCTGGTAGTAAGTATTTATTCTTAACAAGGGTTTTATAATCATGGATGCAAAAGTCCATAAGCTAGAAACGTAACGTAATTTTCTAGGAGTCGCTGACACAGAGTATAATGGCGAACCGCCCATTGTCGTATATAGTGTGTGGGGGTGCATGTAGAGACAGTAGAGTGTAATCGTACTGTTGGAATAGCTATGTTTGTGAATGTAGTCAGTAACCAGTGACCAAACACCGAAATTGAACTGAAACTGGCTCCATTGTTAGAGCCAGAAGTGGCTGGGGGAATTTCAGAGAGCTGTTGCCACTCTTGACCATGACAGAACTCCCAGTTCACTTTAAATGGAAGGTGTATACCCTGTGTGTTATGAGTGCATGTCACATGTGCCGATGACCTATGCCTCAGAGTCGTGGCCGGTTAAAGCAGAGGATACGAATAGAATGGTGAGATAGATATGTGGAGTTAACCTCAGGGACGGTGTATAGAGTGAGGACTTAAGAAGGCATCTGGGCATTAGGAGTACAGTATCAGTAATACACACAAGCCGACTTGGTTGGTTTGACACATGGAGAGAATGGATGACCTGAACTGGGTGAAGAAATACAGGACTGTGAATGTGGGGGGAGCTGTGAGTATGGGTAAACCTAGAAAAATGTGGAATCAAATTTGTCAGTCCAATCTCAAAACGAAGACCTTAACAGTCAGCCTATAACAGGGACGCCTGAAATGCAGCCATTTAGAATGAGAGACTAAGTCTGTAACCACACTCTCTATGGACGAAACAGTCTTTAAACTAGTAGGCTACTGTATGTATCTAGACATTGGACAGAGATCAGGCGACCATCAATGCACCAATAAAATTTAGTAAGGGTTGTATTAGCGGGAGTACCATAGTTTTGTTTACAAAAGTTGCACGCTCACAGTTACATTCGCGTCTAATTTCATTGTTTTATGTTATTTTATGAAATTATCCAACGGCCAGCTGTTATTTGCCCCTTGCTGGTAATATAAAGCATGATGACAATAAGCTATCAGAGGTGAGGGGGGCAACGAATGAACGAACCCCTCTACCTATTATTGTATCCCATAATCCCACGGTCAGTAACAAAACAAGGCAAGAATGTAGTTACGGTACCGTGTGTACAGCCCGCCTTGCTTACAGTACGCGGACGCTCGATTATGTTCCTGTCTATTTTGACTGCAATGGGATACAATTATTATGTTCCTTCCAACAACCAACTCTACTCCTAAAATCGATTAATGAAATTTAACAAGCACATGTGGCAGTCCGTGGATTCGAACCCAGGACGCTCACACCGAAAATCAACACCTTATGCATCGCACCACGAAGACAGTTATAATAGGTTGAGGAGGGGCTTTGCCCACCCTCAACCCCCCATGACTTATTGTCATCATCCTAGCCTATATGGCATATTGCCATCAGGGGGAAAATATAAACAACAAAATTTATACTTATAGGGAATAGGCTCGCAGCCTTGTTAGCCTATACATAATTTATTAGGGACAATGTAGGTCTATGGAATCCTTATACTGTACTCATGCATAATCCACTGTGGGAGAATAATTTTGATCACATTTATAAAACCTGATATTAATAGAAAAACGCCCATTAGGCCTATAATCAATCTCAGAGCTCTTTCGGACATCCTCACAGTTTACAAACGCCTTCTTTATGCAGTATAATCGATATTTACCCCCTGCTGGCAACATAGATGACGATTTCAATAATTCATGGGGGGGGGGGGGGGGACAGTCAACTCAATAACTCATCATGTATCCCACATTGGAATTATTACTAAGACCATGAAAATACTCAATTCTCAAAATCTGGAGGAAAAAACATGAAAAATAAGGGTGCGAGCCTATTCCCTATAATTAGGCCTACCATTGTTTCGTTACCATCCGTGAGAGTACGGTGGGATACAATAATAGGTTGAGGGGAGGTTTGCCCCCCTCATCCCCCTTGACTTATTGTTATCGTCATAGGCCTATAGCCTATATAGGCTATTACAAGCAGGGGGCAAATTAGATGCGAACGTAATGAGCTTGCAACTATGTAGGCTAAACAAAGCGGACGGTACCAGTAGTCCGGTAGGTTCCATCCGCCAGGTTCCGCCGACCGCCGTCCGGTATGCCCACTACACTAAAACCATCCGGTTTAATGTTATTTTAATACCACAAATTTTGTTGATATATTTGAAGATAAATATTGAATCTATATGCTCTAAAGATCATAAGAAAATTTGTTTTAACTCTCGGCAAAATCTAATAAAAAAGTATGGTACTAAAATTTATTTTTTCGTAACAAGGTTGTCAATACGGTACTTTCAGTCATCGATAGATCTAAAGATCATATGAAAATGTATTAAACCCTCGGAAAAACCTAATATAAAAGTATGGTACTAAAATTTAATTTTCGTAACAAGGTTGTCAATACGGTACTTTCCCGTTATCAATGTACAATCAAGCTGAAGATTGCAGAGTAAACACCATAGACTTCATCGACTTTTCTTTCACGTTCGCATAATCGACAGCCAATTTTTTTATTTTTTTATTAAGGGATTAGTACTCAACCAGCGAGGGTGTGGGGGCGGCAGCCCCACTCATAATACTAGGTTAGGTTAGCTAAGGTAAGGTTGTTAGGTTAGGCTCATGTCTTTTCAAATCACTATCGAGGGGCTGTCTCAACATCGATCGATAGGCCTAATGGGGAAAATAGGTTTTCCCGAGATTTCTAATTAATTACAAACACTATATATTGATGCAAATTACCAATTTTGTTTATAAAAAACACTCGGAAAATTTGTGGTATTAAAATAACATTTTTCCCACCATCCTTACCCACAACCCTTACAAAGTTAACAATAACAGCTGACTGTAGGATAATTTCACAACAAAAAACAGTCAAATTAGACGCAAACACGGAACATAGGCAGCATGATAGGCTAACTGCGAGCATACGATCTATCGTCTACGTAAACATAGCCGTAAACAAAAACGATAACGTCGATACACTCGCTAACACAACCCTTAGTCCCTTACCACCAAATTTACCAGCTAATGTAGGCAGCAGGCTTAGCCTAGGCCTATAGGCTAGCCTAGA
Organism: Paralithodes platypus; assembly: GCA_032716605.1. NCBI lineage: Eukaryota > Metazoa > Arthropoda > Malacostraca > Decapoda > Lithodidae > Paralithodes > Paralithodes platypus. Next base: position 18,204,358 of record CM064555.1, on the reverse strand, counting down.
CTAGCCAAACAATAGCATCCAATACCGTCCCATTAGTCTCACTTCAATCATAGGAAAGCTACTAGAGTCAATTATTGCTAGGAAAATGAGAAACCACTTAGAAACATTTAACTTAATCAATTCTTCTCAGCATGGATTCACTCAGGGACGTTCTTGCCTTACTAATTTGCTTAGTTTTTTCTCAGAGGTATATGAAGCAGTAGATAATGACAAGGCATACGATATTATATATTTAGATTTCAGTAAAGCGTTCGACAGAGTCCCTCATGAGAGTTTGATGAGAAAGGTTGAGGCACATGGAATAGGTGGGGCATTGTTGGGATGGATTAGGTCATGGCTAATTGGTAGGAAACAGAGAGTCAGCATAAATGGTACCAAGTCAGAGTGGGGAGCATTCAAAAGTGGTGTCCCCCAGGGATCGGTATTAGGTCCCCTGTTGTTTCTTATATACATAAATTACCTAGATTTAGGTATATAGGTATTTAGATAAGTAAATTCGCAGACGATACTAAAATGGGGAGATCAATTGATTCAGATAGCGATATAGAGTGCCTCCAAAGGGATCTAGATACCTTACATGAATGGTCAGTAAATTGGCAGATGAAGTTTAACATTGACAAATGCAAGGTATTAAAGATAGGGATTAGGCCTAGGGAAGATGCAAACAAATGTTAAATATAAACTAGCTAATTTAGAATTAGAAAATTCAGACTGCGAGAAAGATCTAGGTGTTTGTTAGCAATGATTTGAAGCCTAGAAAACAGTGTATAGGCGTTCGTAATAAGGCAAACAGGATTCTCGGGTTCATCTCTAGGAGTGTGAGTAACAGAACTGCTGATGTTATCTTAAAACTTTACTTGTCATTAGTGAGACCCCATATGGATTATGCTGTCCAATTTTGGTGTCCTTATTACAGAATGGACATAGATTCATTGGAGAGAGTACAGCGTAGAATGACAAAAATGATCCAAAATATTATAAATCTTCCGTATGAAGAAAGGTTGAAGAAATTAGGTTTACATTCGTTAGAGAGACGCAGAGTTAGAGGGGATATGATAGAGGTGTTCAAGTGGGTTAGTGGGATTAACAAAGGGGACATGACAAATGTACTAAAGCTCAGTGATAGCGAAAGAACTCGTACCAATGGTTTCAAATTAGATAAATTTCGTTTCAGAAAAGATATAGGCAAATATTGGTTTGGTAACAGAGTTGTAGATGGGTGGAATGGACTACCAAGTGCTATAGTGGGATCTAAAACTGTAGGGAGCTTTAAGATAAAATTGGATAAGCATATGGACGAGAAGGGTTGGGTGTGAAGGGGGATCAGCCGGGTTGGGCCAATCAGCGCTCTGCAGACCCCATAATCCTGCGTTAATCTCTAACCGTTTTGGTAAGATGATCCTCAGGGTATTAGTGTTGAGCCTATAATTGGGCTTTGTAATTGATTTGGGGTTGTGTGGGACAGGGATCTGCCTTGCTTGGGCCGATCGGCTTTCTGCGGACTCCCATTTTCTTATGTTCTTATGTTCAAACATAGGCAGGCCTACATACAATTGTTCAATTTCTAGCCTAGCAGTTAGGCACTTAGGCTATCAATTTACAGTACTCAGATAGGCCTTAGGCCTAGCCTACGCTGCCTACCATAGCCTAAGTAGCTATTCTAGGGATGGGAAAGATAGTGAAAAATAGGCTAGGCCTAGGCTTATGAACAAAACACACACCAAAATACATAAGAAAAACAGGCTTTCATGCTAGGCTAATAGGCCTACAGGAAAGGAATTTATGCCCAAAATTGTAATTACCATCCAATAATAAATAATATTAGGCCTAGCCTAAGTGCCATGAATTGATCCTATTCAAGTTGACAGCCAGCTAAAAATATCCATCAATGCTAGCTTATTTATATTAGGGGCCTAGCCTACAATACATATATTGACCATATCAACCCGTGAACAAATACCTAGCACATAAGTCTTACCTTATAAAAAGGATCCAGGCATACCAGGCAATAAGTAAATAGAGAAATTCCAAAATAACGGACGAAGTAAACAAGAAAATAAGATGGCGTCTATTTTGATTTCTGATAGCACTCGTCCGATTCTTTTATTCTGTCATCAACTAATTCACATTATATCAATAATGTGAAGTGATTTTGGCTCCATAATTACTTTCCTTATGCTAAATAATAATATTATTTTGTACTTTAACTCCATTAATAACACAAAGTTTAAACAAATACCCGTTGTATTAACACATTTCTTCACTACTTTCGAACGAAATTTTTTGATTTCCGCATTTGAAACAAATTTGCATAACGTTTTTTAGGATGCATTGATGAATGAATTAATGGCTATTTCCAGTATTTTGCTCAAATGTTATAGGCCAATGCTTCTGAACGAAATTACGAATACTGTTCATTACTTTCGAGTCACTAATTTCGCCATTTGATAGAAAACGAGTTACTAAACTATTTTTTAGGACAACCTATTATAAACTTTGTTTGATTCCCCAACACGTAGCCTACAGACACACACACTCACTCTGTTACTGTGTGTTTACCTTATCCGCATTTACTTAAGGTATAGCTACCTCTGGCACCAAATAATTTGTATGTGTTTTATTATTTTTGTAATAGGCTAACCCTGTAGCTAGCCTACCCGCAAAAATCCCGCAACCACAAAACTACCATCTGGGATAGCGTAAAATAGTCGTTGGTGGAGAAATATAATAAACCCACCACGTGAAACACCACGAGAGTATCACCTGGTTCTTTCAAGGAGAATTAAGGTTGCTATCCTATTGTACGTCCGTGGTATAGTAGCCTACAGTCGGTTAGCGCGCGAGCCTGGTAAAACCTATACCGAGGTCCCTAACCAGGGTTCAAAACTGCACCAGTCTGGTAAAACCTACTGAGGTCCCTAATTTAACCAGGGTTTGAACCCGCGCAAGGCAGGCCACTGGGCCTGGGGATTTTTGGGAGGGTTAATTATTCCCTTTGCACCCAGCATTTCAATTTTGTTTTAACCCAAGAACAGAGAAGCCATGGTAGTTCGAAGTACCCGCCAGGCGAAGGTATTTGCTTCACTTCTTACGAAAATTACAATATTTACCATATATAACATTATTATACTTCTCCATATGTGCCTATTTTACTTTTAATATGAACATATGAACATTAAAAAGCAATAAAAAAAGTGGTAACAGCAATTGGCCTGTGAAAAACGTATATTTTAGCCCCGCGGTCATAATCTCACCAGGACCGGCAAGAGACATACAACATCCATACTCTTTACTAGCTGTCTCATATGCTACCGAGACGGCTAGGGGACCTCTCGGACTGGCTAGAGGGTCGGACAAAGACTCCTCCCCCCCCCCCTTTATACCAGCCGTCCTCGTGCGAAAATACTTGATAAATATCGGGAATAATAGGTAGGCCTACAATACAGAATAATTGAGGAAGGGAGAAGAGGGGGAAAAAGGAAGGGTTTAGGACACATGTGGAGGAGTGATAGGAGGTATGGAGGGTAATTATCTCATAATCACATATTGCTTTGTTTTGAGAACCAGTTGGGTGTTTTGAAAGTTTTTTTTTTTTTGCCTCTTGAGAGGACCCTCGCCTTCGCCCACCAAACTTCTTATGAGGACACTCACCTTTCCCGGGTTAATAGGATGAAGGGCCGGAGGATCTGGAGACCCCTTTTCACCCTGGCGATTAACCTATTTTACTGTCAGGCGAAACAAAGGCAAGAGGTGTGAGGAGACTGCCCAAACATCTTCACCTGTCGAGAATCAAACTCGGTCCTCCCGCGGTGGTTGAGTGGAGAGCATGCACGCTCACTATAGGGTGGCCAGGATGTCCGTTTTTTGGCCGGACATTCCGTTTTTGTAGCTCCCTGTCCTCCATCCGGCGCCACCTCGAGCCGGACGCTAAAATGTCAGCCGCCTCTCCTTTTTGGGGTCTGGGAAAATTTGTAAAAAATAAAAAGATACATATACCTAAAATATTACTAAAATACGAGTATTTATTAATTACTAAAGTTCTTGACACCATAAAAAATGTTCACATAGTATTAACTATTTGGAATATTTAGAGGTATTGATATTTTTTCAGATTTAGAGATATTAGCAAGGTGATTCCTGGCTTAAGCAACACGTGACGTGAGTACCGCGAATCAGTGTGCCAAAATAGGTCGTTTTATATCTTACTACCGACGAAAGAAAATTTTCTTAATTACTATTTTGAGATCGTTCGGAGCCTAGAGGAGCTGAGCAGCCCAGCAGTGGACAACACACGCGTTCTTGGTACAATTTATAGCTAAATAAATCTATGAACATTAACTAATAAGTATATTTACTAACCTACCTACAAATAGTTAAGCTTGGAGTCGTGAAAAGCTTTTAATCACACACATTAGCTCCGGACCTCCCTATCTGTGACTCTGTATGCAGTTCAGTTCAGTAACTTCAGTTGGAATTCGGGAAGTTTAGCCTTAACGTTGGCACTTCCCTAAGAGGTTTTGTTATTTTTCTTTTTGTGACGTGCGATCTTATTGTTTTGATATGTGATTGAAGCATTCGCTCCTTACGACATTTCGACATATACCTTACGTACCTTACGTAGATACTGGACGCAGGTCAGTATGACCTTTATGTCCAGATCACTACTGACGTGGTCAGACCTCTATGTCCGAATCGTCCTCTGACAGATCCGGATCAGACGTGACCGCTAGTACGAGGCTCTCTTCAAAGTTATATTTGATACTCTAATTTGCCCAAAACTTATCGAGTCTCCGTTCAAATGATTTTACAGTGTGAGCTTGTACTACTCTCCTGGGAAGACTATTCCACACATTTATCACTCTCAGATGGAATATATTCTGGCGAAGCGTCGTTCGATATCTTGGTTTAAAGATCTTCAAGCTGTTACCCCGTGTTGGGCCTTCCTCATTCGAAACTTGATGTTGATTTCTGGGTCATATCTCTGGTTCATAATCTTGTAAACTTCAATCATATCACCACGTAGTCTTCGGTACACCATCGTTGGTAGATCCAGTCTTGTAAGCCGTTCTTCATAACTGAGACTTCCGAATCCTGGCACCATCTTGGAGGCTTTTCGCAGTACATTTTCCACCGTTCTGATGTCTTTCTTTTTGTGTGGTGCCCAGACCGACTGAGCATATTCCAGGTGGGGGCACACAATAGATTTAAAGAGAGTCCTAAATGTTGGCACATCCAAGTATTCGAAAGTCCTCCGTATCATCCCCATAATTCTGTTGGCCTTATTTACTTTCTCCTGGATGTGTTTTTCGAACGTAAGTCTCTCATCAGTTGTCACTCCAAGGTCTTTCTCCTTAATTCACCCTGACTTCCATATAGTAATTCAGATTGGGGAGGGTAGGCTATATGCCATATACCCTCCCCAATCTGAATAAAATCGTCTAATAATAACCAGAAACCTGAAAGGAAATGCATCCTCGTGTCTTGGAAGGTTAAATAGTTAATAATTTAATATTCGTAAAAAAAAAAAAAAAATGCAGCCAACAGGCATAATATTTGTTGTTAAGTTACTCAAACCATTATAAATAACATTATATGTAAATACAGCAAATCGAATAGGCTTCCTCCATCTCCAAAACCTCTTATCCACTATCAACACATTCTCTACCGTTCTGATGGCGTAATGGGACTCCACATGTAAGGCTAATAGGCTATACTAAGTTTGAGTTGAATTAAAACCATAATAACCTGTTTTTTTAAACCGAATCAACAGATTCATATACTGTAATAAATATTTCCATCTGACTTCCTGTCTTCCACACGATCTATCATCTATGCACATAATGCACTCACACTTATAATTTACCTGTGCTATTGTGCATAATGAAATGATCATAAACATGGGATTAGAAACAGGCAGCAGTTTGGCATGTAATGAAACCTACACTCAATGAGCCTTCATTTACTGTTTTACAATTTGAAATTACAACATAGTACATACCACAAGTGACGGGTTGCGCCTGCCGGGGTCTGGGGCGAAATACCGACTATGCTTTGCCCAGAGAGCCCAGACGCGGCGACGCCAGACGGGACGGGATAACTTCACGTGAACCAAAATTCAAACGCGCGATATGGTAACAGCTGGTGCTATAGTAGGGTGCCGGACGTAGGTTGATAAATAATTAAAAACGTTATTTAGGTTTCTCTCTCTCTCTCTCTCTCTCTGCACCAATTTATCGAACGCAATTGTGACATAACATAATTATATTATGTACTTATTGATGTAAATTCGATTGGTACTTGGTAGCCTATACAAATGGGCTTAAATATCAGTTAAAAAGTTGGGGGGGGATAAAGACTATGATATCCCCCCCAGTTCTAAAGTTGGGGGGGATATGTCCCCCCCGTTCCCCCCATGGTTTACGCCCCTGCTGCTGATGGGCGATGACTCATCGCCCATCAGCAGCTCACCAACCCATCTACCAGGACGGGCCAGTGAGAGGATTCTTGTCTAGCTGGACTCCACAACGAGGTGACGTACTGTAAGTGTTTTCGTTCCCGATAAGGATATATTTTATGATTTTATACTCGAGGGACATCTTTTTATTATCAGTATTCTGTATTTACGGTGTGCTTGCTTAATCCAGGATCATAATAGCCCGTGAAGTCTTCTCGTATGTGTCCGCGATTTTTATGAGTTTATTTAATTATTTTATACTCGAGGGACATCAGTTTCACCTGTGCCATATTTAGCGCGCTATATCTTCACCATCCCCAGCACCTGTCATTCATCAACGTGCTCAATTAACCAGCTAAGTGATCTATATTCACTGGTTGTCATTTGAAATAGATTTTGGCTATCATACAGCTTGTGAATTAACATAAACGAGGCCAGACGATACGAGGCTTCTCCTTAGGGCCTAGGCTAATAATGAAACTCGCTTTACTGTCTTAAGAAAACAAAAAGGGAATGTGCCTGGGTAAATATATAGAAATATACCAATGTCCACTATACGATCATAAGTCTTGACACTCTGAAGTCTTATTTTAAATTAACTTTCAATAATTACTTTTGATTTGATAATTCAAAATAATATAAGATTTTAATATGTGTCTGGGATTTTTATAATTTAATTATTTTATACTCTGGAATTTTGAATCTTTAAAGGGGCCTCTATTTCTGACTATTCTTTACTTACGGTGTGCTGGCTTAATAATCCTAAATAATAATAGCCTCTGAAGGCCTATTTTAACGTATGTGCGCGTTCTTTACATGGTTAATTTATACTGTTTATTTTTTCGGAAAACGGCTATTCCTGAGTTTCGATTTACGGTGTGCTGGCTTAAATAATTGTTTGATCATCTGAAGTCTTATATAATATGATTACTGTAACTATCCGAATTTCTAGAAGTTAATTAGTTTTTGAATAGGTATAAAGTACTATTTGACATGTTAATTAATGTAATCTGGATCAAGAATTATTGCGCTTGTCGAAGGTTCATTTGTTTACCGAGGCGAGGTTCGAAGAATCTTCCCTATAAAGGGCCTCACTGATCACTCCTCCAACGCCAGCCCAGCCGCCATTACCTCCACCTGTGTGTACCTCCACATTTATCAGTCTCCATCTTGATCATTCTAGCACCTGTCATTAATCAACATGTTCCATTAACTAGCTAAGTGTATATATATTCACTGGTGGCCATTAATTTATATGTAAATATTCTGAGAACCTGTGAATTTACATAAAAGGCGAGACGGTACATTAGTTTCTCCATAGGCTAACTATGCCCGCCGCCATCACCTCTACCTGTTGTGCCATAGCTTTACCATCCTAGCACCTGTCTTTTATCAACATGCTCCATTAACTAGTTAAGTATATCTATATTCACTGGTGGCCATTACAATATATGCAACTTATAAAAGCCTGTGAATTAAGTTCAATTAACATGAGAGACTAAAACATGTCTACCTTAGCCCCGAACCCCTATCCAGAACATTCACCTGTCTTTTCATTCATCAACATGCTTCACTAATCAGCTAAGTCTATATATATTCACTGGTGGCCATTAAATTATATGTAGACTAGCCTATTATAGAGCCCGTTAATTAACATAAAGGGCAGACGATAAGCGGCTTCTCTTTAATAGGCTAGGCTAGGCCTGTTTTTTTTTTTGGGGGGGGGGGGGGGGGCAAACTGGTATCGTTATTGGCTAGGCCTAGTTAATTTAATTAATTAATTTATTTACTGCATTTCATTAAGTGGCTTCTCTTTAATAGGCTAGGCTAGGCCTGTTTTTTTTTGGGGGGGGGGCAAACTGGTATCGTTATTGGCTAGGCCTAGTTAATTTAATTAATTTTTTTATTTATTGCATTTCATTTCATTGTTTTATAGCCTAGGCTAGCCTATGTAATTTATGTCTAGTGTTACCCGGCCGAAGTGTATAGCCGAATACCACTGTAGAAAAATAGGGGTATTCTGCAGAACAACTACTCCTCAATTACGGGATTCCTGTCTCATGGAATTATTTGTTTATACTTCTTCTTTTTCGTCTTCATCTGGGAGACTTCTTTTGCGTGACTGTCAGTCAACAACCGAGACATCTGGTGGCGAATGCAATGAACTATACTGGTGGCGTCGTGGCCAAAGTAATCCCCCTACATAATTCATGCCAAGAGTACTCGAGTTCACTGACACGTGATGTCTATCGACCAATCAGGTGATGCCATGATTTGGAAAACAGGTGGCCCAGGATATAAGCTGTCAGTTTGACTCTGGCCAGCTTGTGTAGAGGGTGTGAGCCGATCAAAGCTTTTTCCACCGTCTTTAAAAACACTGAGGCTGCTTAAGACCTTTTCGCCTTCCAATAAGTGTAAACTGTCCAAAGTGCAATAACCAGTGTTCCAAATACAGCTGACGAGGACAGCTGGTTTTGAAATGCACATACACTTGTTTTACATGGAAAAATTCGAAACAAAAATCCACCAGCTGTTGACCAAGATGAGTGGTGATCGAGCCTCCAGCGGCCAGCCAGGCAGCCCAGTACCTCCTCTGTTCATTAAGGTTAGTTGGTTGGTTGGGACAACATAAAGGAGCCGGACCACAGCTAGCTAGGGAATCTTAACCCGTGGAGCCCCGGCTAGTTTTGTAATGTTTGTTCACCAGAACCCGGCCGGTTTTCAAAAAATGGTTTTATTCCAGAAACAATAGTGAATGGGTTAGGAATGAATGAAAAACCACGAAAAACCGCTCAAAAAGCTTAACAAATGGTCCTACAGAGCCCCCGAAAACGTATTTTACAAGATTACAAAATTGAAGGCAATTACTCCAAAAAAAAAGGTTATTGCACGCACGTGGACTTTGAGAGTTTTCAACCATCGGCACGGTTGAGTGGGATACGTACACAGTTCCCATACAAATCTGAGCCCTCTTGAGTGGCTACACCTGAGGTTACGGTCGGCGCAATTAGGGTGACGCGTCAGGCGCGTCTCTGGGGCTGTGCGTTACATACATCGCCGACGCGTCAGACGCGTCGCTGGGGCTGTACGGGTTAATGGGTCATCGCAAAGTAACATAAAGTAAAAGATTTCTTCGGATAGGATTAAACTGGCATGCAAGGGCTAGTTGGTTATACTGAGGTTTTGGACCGACAGTTAGCCCATCGATCTTTTTAGGCCTAATAGGTCCGGTAGAGCATAGGCTATACATCATTGCTATATATGTCATTAAGAGCTGAAATGTATTATAAGGGAGAACAAAAATAAAATAAAATACATAGGCCTACTGTAAAACAACAAGTTTTTCAGCCAGTACCCAACCAGCGGGGGTGTGGGGCCGGCAGCCCCCACCAACCTAACCAATAGGTTAGGTTAGGTAAGGTTGTTAGGTTAGGCTAATGTTAACCCCATTCTTACTAGGTTAGGTTAGGCTAATGTTAACCCCATTCTTACTAGGTTAGGTTAGGTAAGGTTGTTAAGTTAGGCTAATGTTAACCCCATTCTTACTAGGTTAGGTTAGGTAAGGTTGTTAGGTTAGGCTAATGTTAACCCCATTCTTACTAGGTTAGGCTAATGTTAACCCCATTCTTACTAGGTTGGGTAAGGTTGTTAGGTTAGTCTAATGTTAACCCCATTCTTACTAGGTTAGGTAAGGTTGTTAGATTAGGCTAATGTTAACCCCATTCTTACTAGGTTAGGTTAGGCTAATGTTAACCCCATTCTTACTTCGTTAGGTTAGGGTAATGTTAACCTTATGAAAACCCAAACAAAGATTTTATTAGGGTTACTGTGTAATTTTAACATGAACATTAGTAAAATCCGAGCCAAGTTTCGTCAAAACTTGGCTCGTGTTTTCGAAATGTCGGGTTATATGGGTATGGAAATTTACAAAACCCGAGCCAACATGTTAATAAGGTTACTGTGTTATTTTCATTTTTAAATTAGTTAAATCCGAGCCAAGTTTCGTCAAAACTTGGCTCAGGTTTTCAAAAAGTCGGGTTTTATGGGTCTGGAAATTGACAAAACCCGAGCCAATAATTTACCAAGGTTACTGGGTTTTTTTTTCATTTTTACATTCGTTAAATCCGAGCCAAGTTTCGTCAAAACTTGGCTCGGGTTTTCAAAAAGTCAGGTTTTATGGGTCTGGAAATTGACAAAACCCGAGCCAATATTTTACCAAGGTTACTGTTTTTTTTTCATTTTTACATTTGTTAAATCCGAGCCAAGTTTCGTCAAAACTTGGCTCGGGTTTTCAAAAAATCGGGTTTTATGGGTCTAGAAATTGAACAAACCCGAGCCAAATTTGGGTTACAAATTTGTATTATCGTGGTCTATACGCTTTTTACCCCTCAATTTCCCTGATCTTCATAGCCCTCCCCACTATCGGGGGGTGTGTCTTTAGATTGATGGATAATGGGTAAATGCTTAATTCCCATTCAATTTCATCACTAGATTCGACTAAAACACCAAAAACAAAATCAAAATACCAAAAAAATACCTGAAAAACACGTTGTGTCTCCTGTATATTAACCCTAAAATGGCTCGGGTTGTCCCTCTCACAGGGAATAGGTCCGCTTGGGGGCATTCTGTGTATGGCCACCCTCGTAAGGGGAATAAGGCGTCCGGCAATAGATAGATAGAAGTTACCCAGCCTCCAGAGCCATCAATATTTACAAGTTTTGTTATACAAAGTTAATAGCCTAGCCTACTTCAGTGTTGGATATGCGTAGACCGTCGCGAATGGCTTGGCCTATTGTAGGCCTAGGCTATATAAAACTTGGGTAATTTTTTGAAAAGACAGCGTTATTATACATAATTTATTAGGGAAAGTGAAGCTCTATGGAATCCTAATAATATACTCTTAGATTCCACTGTGGGAGAATAGTTTTGATAGTTAACTATAGTTTTGATGTAAATACTACCGCAACTACGAATCTTGTTTCAGAGACCTAGTATATTAACCTAACCAAACAACCTAACCTAACCTAACCCAACCCTAGAGTGCCCTAGACCCAGTATGTGGGATACAACACTAGCCCTTACAAGTTGCATGCCAGCAACTGTGGGTTCATATATTAGACATATCCTACAGTAACATCTTTGTAGAACATAACACTTTACCATAGCGAGTGTACTCCATTTTTAACACGTCCGTAGCAGAGCTCTCAAGATTGCGGGACTGAGTTTGTTTACGCGCAGGACTATTTATATCGACAAAATAGTTACAAAGCTTATCAAAACTATTCTACCACAACGAAATCTATGTGAGTATATTATAAGGATTCCATAGAGCTTCACTTTCCCTAATAAATTATATATAATAACGCTGAGAGTCTATTCGTGATAATTATGAAAACTTGCATAAAAACAAACTAGAAGTACTTACCCTATCAAAATCTCTATATGAAAAAAATACTTTAGCAAAATATAGCCTAAATAAGGCTAGAAAAAACAAATTGCCAACTTTCCCAATTTAGCCTAGCTTAGGGGCAGTCAAATTTCGGGAGATGTTTCGCACTAAAATTCAGTCTTGCCTAGGCCCGCGCCACAGTCTTTATAGTTATTAGTGTACAGTCGCGCTAATAAGTGATATCTCGGCACCGTATGTTTTGGTATCTGCAATATGTAAGCTTAATTTCTTCATATATCCTAGAGTGAAATATACTGTACAAACTTTTTCCAACTCTTAACCACCCTATTAAACTGACTGACATTAATACAGCACAGAAAGCCAGACTTAATGACAGCTGGGACATGACTTGTTCGCGCGACCGTACCCCAAACCTAAATTCAAAAAGTCGCGGGGGGGTGCTGCCCCCCTCAACCCATCCTGTATCCAATGGCAACACTGTAATGCAATGATCCTTGCTATATAAAATTACTAAATTAATTTACTGAGGCCCATTTCCCATTTTTAAATTTGTTTCTGGGGGCGGCAGACTAGAGACAGAGCCCGAATAGGGAAAACTGAGCAATGGCACTTCATATGCAACCTGAAAATTTATTATTAATCCTAATATATTTTGTATTTGTCATTGCTTATAAAGTATGATTAAGTAATTGGGACTAGATTGAAAGTAAGTCTAAAAGAGATTATGGCTAAATTGACTTCTTTGATCTGGGTGTGGTGTCCCGGGTTCTAATCCGGGGAGGACCATATGCTTTCATTAGTTAAAAGTACATTGGGGTTTGTAATTGATAAGTTAAGAACGGGGTGTTACTTATATATTTTTCCACCACAACCGTATTTTGATAATTTCTTGAGGCCTACTAAACTTTGGTGTCTACAGCTCTAAACTTCTTTATTACTTTATAGTCGGAAATTGCTAGTAGTTTATTACTGTTCTATTAATTATTTATTGTTTCACATGCTTTCATTTAATTTCATTGGAGGTGTTTGGTGGTGTAGTGAAATTATTACAATTTATTATAGATTTGTCGGTAAATTGATACGGTGTGACAGTCACGAGTTTTAGAATGTGTTTTTTTTTTGCATTTTTTCTTTGATATACAGTGTTGTTTTACCTAACTAAGAAACCTAACCTAACCTAACCTAAAAGTAATACGTGGATAGAAACTAACCTAAAATGTACGCAATTACCAAAGCAGCACTGGATCGCACAACTGTAAGGTCCCCCGAGTAAGGTAGGAGGGGGGAAAAAAATCTATAAAGCAGAAATTCCGTAAAACAGGACTTGTCATTATGCAGACAAGACTGTGTTTTACCCTATATCTCCCTTATAATACATTTGCGACGGGAAGGACATATATAGGACTGAAGACTATTATATAACATACCTATAGGCTACACAAACATCGATGGGGCTTGTAACTGTCAAACCGTAAAATCTTACCGATTTGTCATTTACCACTACCTACTCACAGTGCCAGTGAAGGAGAGACGATGCTACACCATGGATGTGTCGGACAACCCGGTACCGGTACAATCTTGTGAGAGATCCTTCAGAAGTTGATGAAAGTGGACAATCTTCACACTTCCACCGGGTGAGTTATATTTAATGCTAGTATAATTGTGTATATAATGAAAAAGCCTACAAACGTTATTTTTATTCATTTTTATTTATATTTTATTTTTGTCATTGGTACAGTAATATATTTATGCTAGTTTGTGTATGTAAAGAAAAAGCCTACAAAATTTATTTTTCATAATTTTTTTTCATTGGTAAAAATATTTATGCTATCTATATCTATGCTGAGGCCTAATTCCCACTTCCTATTTTTTGTATAGGCCTATATAGATTTTTTTTGTTTTAATAAAGGAGTACAAAGGAAATCAAGCAACAACAGGTCTAGTGACCCTTCTAGGCTGCTTGTCCTCCAAAACACTGAGGATCAAGTGTCCAAACAGTGGTTTAGAGTGGGTAAGGGAACATTGGAAAGGGAACTACTGCCATGGAACTAATGTCCGTGGCAGTACTAGGAAGTTAGTAGGGGACATATGGGTTAGTAACTGAGGGGAGGATAAAATAAAGTTATTCATTTACAAACGCAGTCAGTCGCGGGTTTGATGCGAGATATTGTCTAGGCGGAGTTTAAATTAATCAACAGTGCTGCAGTCTATAACGTCTCGGGGGAAGCCCATTCCACAAGTTGACAACTCGATTGAAGAAGAAATTCTTAGATTCGTGTGAGTTAAAAGATTTACCAATAATTTTGCAACCGTTTCCCCGCGTGTAATTAGATTGGTCGATAGTGAAATACTTACTACAGTTCATATTGTCGATGCCTTTGATGATTTTGAACACTTGAATTAAGTCACCTCTTAATCTGCGCTGGGTTAAAGGAAATAGATTTAATTCTCTAAGACGCTCTTCGTATGGTTTGTTCTTTAGGCTAGGTATCATTTTGGTAACTCTACGTTGAACTCGTTCTAGCTTGTTTATGTCTTTTTGGTAATAAGGGCACCAGCATTGAACGCAGTATTCCAGAAGAGGGCGGACTAAGGAATTGTAAAGGGTTAGGATAACGTCTTTGGATTTATGCTCAAATGACCTGCCTATAAAGCCAATTATTTTGTTTGCCTTCTTAACAACTTCTGAACATTGTTGACTCGGTTTTAGGTTACTCGATATTGTTACTCCCAGATCGGTTTCTCTGTTTACATTCTTAATGAGAGTATGTGTACAGTATATGAGAGCCTACAAACTGTAATTATTATTGGTATTTACCCCATTCCCCATGATTATTTTATTTTTGATTTGTATATAATTTTTACTTTTTTCATTGGTAAATATATCTTAGGTCTGAATTTTGAGCGGTTAATCGATTAGTTGCATTGTTTACTACCAGTCAAAGTTTGAGAATGTAGATGCGTATTAAGATTAGTAGTATAGTATGTATATGTAAGGCATTAACCTAACAAACTTAGACTTATAGTTTCTTTTCAGCTGACGGCAAATATAATCCTTTAGTAGATAATTTTGATACTGTACAGTACTTAATTAATGGATAAATATGATCTTGCATAGTTTTCATGATTTAATTGAACAAATCTTCATAATAGCAAAGTATTTAACCCTCAGACATAGGACTCAATTGTGAGCCTATTGGGGATACTTTAAAGCCTTTGTTACCATCAGGGGTATTTAGAAACCTTTAGTTTGGTTACTTCAACCTCTGCAGTTGTTTTTGAGTTAGCTGTGGGCAGAAAACTAATTTTAGAGAGGTAATTATAAGAATGAGAGAACTATTTCTTATTGCTAATCTGGCAACTCTGTGTCATATGTGCGTGAAAGGGTTAAGATTGTAATTAAAATATGAAACTTTAAAACAAACTCAAAAGTTGCTGTTCAAATCAATAACTAAAGATTAAAAACAATATTGAAACTAAAACACCCTAAACAAAATTTGGAAAAATGCATTTAAATTTATCAGAAATTAAACTTTGAAAACAATTTAGTCGGCTGGAATGAACTTTAGTACAGTACTTTGGATACAAAACTAACCCTTACCTACCAGCTAGTATGTATCCCATGTACCGGTACCGTACATGGGATACTAAACTAACTCTTCCTTATTAGCTGGTACGTAATCTTTAGCATCCAGTACATGTGTGAAAAGACTAACCTTGGCTTAACATGTAGTATCGCTTACATTGTATCTGTAGTATGTAGGATAAAACTCTAAACCTTAACCAACCTTTTTTTATGTATATATTGGTTATTACGCATCTGCCGCATAAAACTTAATGTAAGGTACAGGTGGTATACAATGCAACTAACCTATTCTGGTCGCTTAAAACCCGGACATATGAGAGTATCGTATTATTTTTTAAGTCTGCTTGAATAATATTATGTCTGTTCTATTTACTCCGGCCCATTCCACATTTTTTATATAATTTGTTTCTATTTTTATTGAAAAGTGTATGTGTGGGAAACAGCTTAAGTGTGCCACTTCGATCTATTGCCAGATTCCCTGAGGTGGTGGCCACGAATGAATCTCCTCAATGTACCGATCCTGTCGGTCGGCTCTTCTCCGGTGGTGTGTTGGCCGAGACTTGTGTTGATGGACTCTGCCCCTGTGTCTGAATCTGCCCTACGTCGGACTCTGCCCTCAAGTGGTCACCCTCAAGTTGTAAGTTGTCAATTTGTAGTTTTCCACATTCAGTTGAAAAAACTTTGATATTTCTGTGTATATAAATGTTCTTTATTTTTCTTTGCTAACTCTCCATAAAGCTTTAAAAAATCTCCAAAGACTCTTAACCTCTGAAGTGCGCATGGGGGTAATTGGAAACGTCCCCCTGTGCTGACGTATTTGAGGTGTTTCCGTCACTAAAATATTCATTGTGCCATTAATAGCATTAATATTTATCCATATGCGCCTATTATGGGTTGATTATAAAGGTATTAACCTGAAACAACAATAAAACGAGCGAAAACAGCGTTTGGATGGTCAAAATCGGAGATATAGCCCGCGAGTTGTATAATGTATGGGTGAGGCAATCTGCTTTCCCGCCAATTTCCCCCCAGGCCACTGAGACACAGTCGATCGATACTCTCTCTCTCTCTCTCTTGCACTCGCTTGCTATCAGTGATGACCACACCCTCCAATCGGATTTCTAATGTTAGCACGAAAATATACCTCAGAATAAGGGAATAACAGGGAAAATAGGTGATAACTGAAGGAGAGGAGGAAAGTGGGGAAGGAGGGGAGGTAGAGGACTGAGATTTTGCATGGCCCAGGGGCCAAAAAATAAAAAAAAAAAAATATAAAAAAATATTTTTTTTTCGATGTCAAAAGTTGATTTTTATTTTCTCTGACTCTTAAGAGTCTTCCCGCAGTGCGCCGGGGGAACTCTTAAGAGTCTCCCGGCAGCTCCCGGGTTAAGAGGTGAACTTGTGAAATTTTCATTAGAAAAATGCCCCATCTTAGGGCAGGTTCCTCCTAAATTGCAGTCGCTATTGCACAAAAGGTCTTGAAGTTGCCGTAGTTCTGGGGCAGATACTTTTAAATCTGTAAACTAATGGAGCTAAATATTATAGTTTCCGCATCTATTTTGATAAAGTTTTGTCATTTTACTGAGTTTGTCAAAGTTTTTTCTTTATTTTGAAACTTTTAAATTCTAATTAGGGATAAGGAAGTCTAGAAAGAAAAAAATATGTGGTGGACGCTGAGTTTTGGCCTGGTGGTGGATGCAGTGTTGTGGTGGACGCAGAATTGTGGCCTGGTGTGTGGTGGATGCAGTGGTGGTGGACGATGCAGTGTTGTGTGGTGGACACAGTTGTGGCCTGATGGTAGTGTGGTGGACGATGCAGTGTTGTGGCCTGATGTTAGTGTGGTGGATGCAGTGTTGTGTGGTGGACGCAGTTGTGGCCTGAGGGTAGTGTGGTGGATGATGCAGTGTTGTGTGGTGGACGCAGTTGTGGCCTGATGGTGGTGTGGTGGACGCAGAGTTGTGGCCTGGTGTAGTGTGGTGGAAGATGCAGTGTTGTGTGGTGGATGCAGTGGTGGTGGACGACTCAGTGTTGTGTGGTGGACGCAGTTGTGGCCCGATGGTGGTGTGGTGGACGAAGGGTTTTTGGCCTGGTGGTGGACGCAGAGTTGTGGCCTGGTGTGTGGTGGACGCAGTTCTGGCCTGATGGAGCGTCGGTGATGGCGACTAACGTTTCCGTTGAACCACTCTACAGGACTAATATTCGGTTAGTATGTTGAAGTGTTTGTTTTAAGTTTAACCAATTTTTGAGTTTTGGAAGTTTGTGGTAAAGAAATGTGGCTCAAAATGCCTGAATAGGAAAGTATAATACACCGTAAAAGCTTGGCATACGAAATTCCATAATGTTGAGAAGTACAGTACTTTAAGGGTTAAAAGTAGACCAAATTGATAAAAAAAAGTAAGCTATCTGCAAAACTGCACAAGTCTTATTCCTCGTATTTATAAAATATTATTTTAAGCGTTGTTTCCACATAGCGATTTTGATTAGTTTTGTCTTTTTACTGTGTTCGTATAAGTTTTGATTTGTTTATTTTGAAAGTTTTAAATTCTAAAATATAAATCCAAATGCCATAATCCTTGGAAGTAACTTAATTATTTTTGTTACTCTTCTTGCAGAGTACGGTGACCTTGGGAATCGTATCTTAAATTGACAAGAGGCAGAGCGTTGTGGCCTGACATGTTTTGTATGGATCGTCTGGAATGGTGGTAGAGTTACGGAAGGAGCCTCTTTGTTTTGGATACAGCGTAGGGCATGCATGGTATTCGGACTATGTGGACCCCCTGATGTACCGCTGTACAGGACAACTAATCGGTTAGTATTTTGATGAGTTTGGTATTTTAACCCTTTCACGCATATATGACGCAGAGGTTGCCAGATTAGCAATAAGAAATAGAGTTCTCTCACTCTTATAATAAACTCTAAAATTAGTGTTCTGGCCACAGCTAACTCAAAGAAAACTGCAGAGGTTGAAGTAACTAAAGGTTTCTAAATACCCCTGATGGTAACAAAGGCTTTAAAGTATCCCCAATAGGCTCAAAATTGAGTTATGTCTGAGAGGGTTAACTTAGGTGATCCTTATACAGTTGGTCACATAAGTTATGTTCCTAGTTATGATCTTTTATACGATTGTAAAATAAGTGCATTGAGTAGTAATTTACACCCTATTTGGATAGACAAAAGCACTTCACTAAATCGCGATGTGAAAGATGCTTGCGCAAAATTTATAAATAAAAACCACAATGCACCACGTAGTACAGTCGCGCTAGTAAGTGATATCTCGGCACCAGGTATGTTTTGATCAACAAGTGGTATCGGCAATATCTAAGCTTCATATTGTTATGTAGAGTGAAATATACAAATGTTCCTACACTTACCCACCCTATTTAACATCGGACTCATTAATACAGTACAGAGCAAGCTAAAGTTAATGACAGCTGTGGCATGACTTATTAGCGTGACCGTACATTACTACATGAGCAACAAATTTGAGTATAAAATCAGGCTAGGAAATGGCACTGAATCCATATAACTAATATATTTTTTCTACTTGTATTACAGCGCAAGAAGACCTAGGAGGATCGTACCTAGATTGAAGATGATCTATGGACTACCCAGTACTACTACTACTAGACAAGACTACCATTCTCTTCAATGGACTGGTACTACTAAAAGACTAGACTAATATTCTCTGCAGTGGACTACTATTAGCTTCAATGGAGTAAACTAACACTACTTCCCTACAATACTACTATACGGTTAGTATTTTGTTTATTTTAAGTTTAGCAGTCTTTGTACAGTTGTCCATCAAAGTTATTCCTTGTGATGTTTTTGAGTTTTGATGGTGTAATGGATAGTGTTTAAAATCTGTGGTAACCTACAGTAGGTTCGAATCCTGGTGGATCACATGCTTGGTTTCATTAATTTATTTGGGAGGTGTTTGGTGTTGGAGTGAATTATTAAAGAAATTATCAGTTTACTATTCATCTTTATAGCATAAATACGCGGAATTTTGGTGAGAGTATCCTAGGTTGGAATCCTTTGAGTGCCACAAGTTGGTTGGTGAAAAAATATGAATAAAGAGTTGAGTAATCTTCAGAATTAACTACTGTACTGCATAATAAATCTTAATGTGCACATAAAATTTCAATGTACAGTATAAGATCACATAGGACCAGAAGTTATTTGGGCAACTGTACAAACTGTTGTAAATTGAGTTGTTCATTTAATGTAAAATAGAAAGTTTCAGTGAAAGTAAAAGTATTAAAGTTTGATTAATATTTGGCTTAATCGTAGTTTTAAATGTTGATTAACCCCTTGAGACTCATGATGCAGAGGTTGCCAGATTAGCAATAAGAAATAGTTCTCTCACACTTATAATTACCTCTCTAAAATTAATTTTCTGCCCACAGCTAACTGAAAGACAACTGCAGAGGGTGAAGTAACTAAACTAAAGGTTTCTAAATACCCCTGATGGTAATAAAGGCTTTAAAGTATCCCTAATAGGCTCAAAATTGCGTCTCATGTCCGAGAGGGTTAAGAAAATATATATATATAGTTTGCTCCCTAGACCTTGAAACTTAAAAATACACCCTAAGACTCTAACTAAAAAAAAAATTTTTTAATAGTTTCTATGTACTACAGTCAGTTCTCCGTATCCGCGCTCCATACATTCGCGATGCCGCTTATCCACGGACACCCCTAAATATCCCATTACTAGTCATCCGCGCAAAAAAACTGCAAAATACCAGCTATTCACGGATTTGAATCGGGCGGGTCTGTGCGCATCCCGATTCTTACTTTGGTCGGCCATCTTGCATTCTTGCGTGAAGTCAACACAGCGTCCCAGCTGAGGCAGCAGTTCACAGACCAGTGTTGGAAAAGTTGAAAACCACTTTTTTAAAAGCTTTTTTCTGCACGAACCTCCCGCATTTATTAGGGCCTTTAGAGTATTCAGTGAGAGGGACAGTGGGCCTGTTGGTAATCATGATGGAAATAAATGCCCGGGACCATCAAAACAGAGCAAGCGTACCGACGCTGTCTGACGAAAGCAGGCAAATTATGCCGGTGCGTAAGGCTAGCCTAGGCCTAGTGACTGATTTGAAATAAAGTTTGTGTGGTAAGTTATCTCTTCATAATATGTATTAATAAGTATTCTCTTCAAATAATATGTAGGTCAAAATAATGGTTTGAGGGTCCAAGATGGCCGGGTCAGGTATGAGCTAAGCCTATTTCCCATTGAAACTTATGTTAAATACACACACGTATCCGCGTTTTCAAGTATCCGCGGACCGCAGTCGGTACCAGTAAGGCGTGGATACGGGGAACACACTGTATATATGACCGGTTCCCCCTAAAAGTCCCTATTGACTGACAGGGAAGCTGGCTAAATGGCACAATGAGTTTTAATATTGACTATGGGGTAAAAGGTCTTAAAATTGCCAAAGTAATGGGGCTATTCATGAGGGAGAAAAGAGTCTAAATTCTAAAGTTGGGATTTATTTATTTTTTATTTACATGGAGTTCAGTAGATAGTATTTAGTCTTATAATAATAGTTGTTGTTGTTACCCAGGCTGCCTGGCCGAACAGCCCCAAGGTCCCAAGCAAGGCCAAGGCCATAGAGCGCCCCCACAAAACCCTCCCTGCTTACCACTAACAAAACCCAGGTGACCGAAGCCACTCTAAGGCAGGGAGCTGAGGAGGGCGCGGAAACGCCCGGGAAACCAAAGCCCCACCCAAGGCCCTGTGCCCCTCAGCAATTATGAAGGGAAAGTTGAGGGGCAAGGGAAAAATGTGACGCTTTGGCTCCCAATCTGCCAACTTTTAGGTTGGCAGTAGGGAGGTCAATCCACGGAAAAGACAGTCACTTGAGATCTAGGAGATATATAAGTAAAAGGAACAGTCAGAGTAAGCTATGGGTATGGCAGAGATCGCTCAGCTCTCACTCTGATAGACCAGCCCATCACCACATGACTAGAACCCAATCCTCTCAGCATCAGCTAGGAAAGGCCCTAGAAAGCCGCCTGTGGCGGGAGGATAGCTCCCCTACTTCAGGGCACCCGCCTTATATATAATAGTAATCTATACCGGTACCCTGTTTATTATAGGTATGCTAGAAATTGTTTCATCTATCTAGTTACTGTACCATTCCCCTTCTATCTATTCTATAATTATTTTAGTTTTATTGAGTTGTATTGTCTGTAATTCAAAAAGTGCTAGAGCAAATTAATTAGCTTTAAATTTGTACCCATTCCCTGGCTGATGGTTTCCAAATAGTAGCCTATAATTATAGATATTAATGTTAAAGATGTTCTGCATAGTTGTTTGGAATCCGGTATGTGTTTGTTAATTTCATTAATCAATTTTAGGAGTTGTTGTTCCCTATGTGTTTGTTAATTTCATTAATCAATTTTAGGAGTTGTTGTTCCCCAAGCTGCCTGGCCGAACGGCCCCGAGCAAGGCCAAGGCCATAACTGAGCGCCCCCACAGAACCCTCCCTGCCGACCACAATAAAGCCTGGGTGACCGAAGCCACTCCATGGCTGGGAGCTGAGGAGGGTGCGGAAACGCCCAGGAAACCAAAGCCCCACCCAGGGCCCTGTGCCCCTCAGCAATTATGAAGAGCAAAGGAAAAATGTGACGCTTTGGCTTCCAATTTTGGTAGATTGGGAGGTCAATCCACGGAAGAGACCCAGTCACTTGAGATCTAGAAAATATATAAGTAAAAGGAACGGTCAGAGTAAGCTATGGGTATGGCAGAGATCGCTCAGTTCTCACTCTGATAGAGCAGCCCATCACCGATTTTAGGAGTAGAGTTGGTTGGTGGAGAGAACATAATAGGTTATTATAGCTACTGGTATAATTTGACTTATTGTTTTGGAGCTATAGATGTTGATGGTAAAGAATTAGGAGTCGCTTTTAATGAAAATCATTATTTTAGAGTACAGGTAAAAGCTTTGGGTAGGATTTTTTTTCTTTAATTTGAACGGTAACTTTTGAGCTATCTGGTAATTTGAACGGTCACTTTTGAGCTATCTGTTAATTTGAACGGTCACTTTTGAGCTATCTGGTAATTTTAAGACTTTAAAATTAATAATTATCGAAACTCTCTAAACAAAATAAGTGAAAAACATTAATTTAAATTGATCGGAAATTATTATTTTAAAACAAACTTGTGATGAGACTGAAATGCTAGGTTTTACCAGGGTTAAATAGGAATGGGAATTATCCCCAGGCTACCTTTAGGATCAACCTTTCCTGGTACCTGGCGCGGGGTACGAACCTCTGAAGGGAATTTAACCCCCCTAAAACCCCACAGGTTTTGAGATGCCTTGGGTGGGGTTCGAACCCTGGTTAGTGACGCACCACCATCACCACCAGGCCCGCGCGCTAACCCACTGTACTACCACGGACGTACAAAAGTATAGCAACCTTAGTCCGATTTTTAAGAACCACGGTGATAGTCTCTCGAGATGAGTTTATTGGACTTACCATCTACGACTATTTTACGCTATACCTGATGTCAACTCGGGTTAGTATTATTGTGGGTGCGGGACATTTTCGAGGGCATTCCAGAGACTATACGTGCCGATCTCAAAACCAAAAAATTTATACGTGCCGATCTCAAAACCAAAATTTTTAAAAGTGGAGCAGCCTTTAACAGGGTTGCCTGGAACACCGCCATTAGGACAAGAGCCTGAAACTGCACGTATGTGTGGAGCATTCGGTCTTAAAATTTGATACATGTATATCCACAACTGTATAGCATGGAATCCACTAACCTTTGTCTACGCTTTACAGCACAAGGATCGTACAGCCGACAAAGAGCTTCCCAACGTCTCAAGATTAAAGTCTGAAGATTAACGTCGCTAGGATCTCCAATCGTCTATCTTCAATCCTCTACTTCAACTCTCCACACACATCGCTTCTGTTCAATAAGGTTCGTGAAGTTAGATAGGATATATTTATGTCATGTTGGATTTGTTGGTTGTAAATTAAAGTCTCTTGTTGAAATTAGTGTTGGTTAAGAATGATCCGCTCCCCCCTCCCCCTTAATAAACTAAGTAATAATGCTGTATAGATAAATATATAGATAATTAATTTTAAAACTTTAAAAATAATCAAATAAAACAGACTAATTGAAATTAAAGTAAAAATAATTAATAGAAATCGCTATAGAAATCACGCTAAATATAAAATTAAAAATTAAAACTATAAATTAATCTATGAAATTAAGAGTACAGTACTGTAAATGTTCACTAAAGTAATATTAAAATTGCTGGATAGTTTTGTATAGAATTGGACTAGTTTCTGGCAAAGTAAAAGTAGACAATATAATTAATCTATAAAGTGGGCAATCCAGCAAACTTTAAGTATGGATACTTTGTACAGCAATTAAAATATATAGCCTAAGTTTGAAACCAAGTACTGTTCATATTAATAAAAGTAACTTTAAAATCTAAAATTATCGAAGCGCACTAAAAAAAAATTTAAAAATTAATTTAAAATGATCAGAATTTAAGCTTTTAAAACCACAAACTTCTAATGTGAAATAAAATGACTGGACTGAATTACAATGTTCCTTTTAAATCTTCGGTAGTGCATTAGCAAGTAAATTTTATATATAAAACTTTAGAAGTTACTGTTCAAATTAATATAACTTTAAAATTTAAAATAATAGAAACCCCACCTATGTGGAAAAACTCATTAAAATTTATCGGAATTAACTTTTAAAACTACAAAGCTATAAAATAATTAAATAAAATGAGCGTGCACTGAATTAGAATATATTGCTTTTAAAATCAGTTGCCAAAATGTTCGCTATTGCATTGGCAAATTAACGGTTTAAAGTAATATCTGGTCCCACAGTACTCAACCGTTTCACACATTTATGACTCAGAGGTTGCCAGATTAGCAATGAGAAATAGTTTTGTTATAATTACCTCTCCAAAATTAGTTTTCTGGCCACAGCTAACTCAAAGACAACTGCAGAGGTTGAAGTAACTAAACTAAAGGTTTCTTAATACCCCTGATGGTAGCAAAGGCTTCAAAGTATCCCCAATAGGCTCAAAATTGTGTCATGTCGGAGAGGGTTAATATAAGTTTAAAATTTAAAATAATAGAAAGCCCACCTTATATACTGTATGTGGTAAAACTCGTTAAAATTTATCGGAAATTAAACTTAAAACTACAAAGCTATAAAATAATTAAATAAAATGAGCGTGCACTGAATTAGAATATATTTCTTTTACAATCGGTTCCCTAAATCTTCGCCATCGCATTAGCAAATGAACAGTTAAAAGTAATAACTGGTCCCACAGTACTTAATCTTTATCTATATACTCTGTCACCTTCCCCATTGTATTTATTATTAATATCTATAGAATGGCATATTTATTTGCTTATTAAAATGTAAAACTTGCAAACTAAACGAACCAAAACTTTGACAGTCAATAATTATAAAGTCAAAATAACTTCAAAATCGCTGGAGAAAACGCTTGCTAAAATGAATTCAGTTTGTTTAACCAAACCACTGAGTATAGACAAAGACTCCCAGGGCTTAAAATAAAATAAAATATAAGAAATAGTATCTATAGAGCGGCGTATTTAATTGCTTATTTGTTTTGTATTACTTAGTTTGCTCTCTAGACCTCAATCAAGCTTAAAATAAAGCACTCTTTGTGCATTTTTTGATAGAAAAATGTCCTTGTTTGCTCTGTAGACTTTCAATCCAACTTTACAAAAAAAAAAAAAAAAAAATCGATTGCAAAAATGTGGTTTGCTCTAGACTTCAATCCAGCTTAAAAAGTACCCTTCGTACATATTTTGATAGAAAATTTTCCATACTATAATATTTTGGTATATGCTGTGCCTATAAAGACTGTACATGTTCGAGAAAGTATCCGCCGTTAGTACCGGACCTTGAAGGGGGAGCGCGGCGGATAGGAGTATTGACGTAGCGTACTGTAATTTATTTTTTAGTATATTCTGGGCCTATGCCGACAGCCTATTCATCAGTAAAATGTTTGAGAAAGTATGAGCCGTTAGTACTGGACCTTGAAGGGAGTGCGGCGAATATTAGTATTGACGTTGAAAGTGACGGTCTGTCCTGTAGCGCCCTGAATCCCCCCTCCCCCATTTTATTAAAACTTCTAAATCCAGCCTAACATGATATATCCTCTATAAACATGAATGTAGCCAAATGATATGCTTAGAGGGTTAACTTTAAAAAATGAACTAGTGGACAATTAGGATAGTTTATTAACGGTGTGATAGTGATGGAATAATAGGTACGGTTACGAAGGATTGTAATATTTTGGCATGATTTGATAGCGTAATACTTAAACTATGACCTTTCATGTTAATTGTCTTGATAGCATAATGCATAAATGTGCGGAATATTGGTGTGAGTATCCTAGGTTAGAGTCCTTGGAGATTCTCTTGCATTTGTTAATTTCATTGAGTTTAGAAGTAAGTTTTGGTGAAAAAATATAAATTAATAAAAAATTCCTTTGACCTCAAAGGTTTAAATAAATACTAAAGACACTCAAAATAAATTGGTGCCTTTTTCAGTAGAAAAATGACTCCGCCAAAGGCCGATTTCTTCTAAATTACATAAAAAGTTATAAAAATGGCACACAAATGGGGCAAATGTAAGAAAGTTGAACTATCTTTTTAACTTAAATTATAATGTAAAACTTGCAAAATAAACCAACAACTTAAGGAACGCAGTAAAAAGACAAGACCACTAATCAAAATGGCTAAGTATTATATTTGATGCAGTTTTGACCACCATGTACTCCCTGCTGACGTATAGCTGGGTTAGGGTGGGTGCCCTAATGATCGGGGACTTCAGTGAACGGTTATCACAAATGTATAGAAAAGTGTTCACTAAATGTAAATCCAGACTGTAATTCCTGCTTTATTATAGTTTTCCTTCAATTTTATTAAGTTTATGAAGGGTCTGGCATCAAAGCGTATTTGATTCGTACTGATGTTTCCTAAACTTAATAAAACTGGGTAAACTGAAGGGTAGCTGTGATGAAAGTAAATTAAAATGTAAAACTTGCAAACTAAACAAACCAAAATTGGGACAAGGACAATATAAAGTCAAATTAAATTATCAAAATCGCTATGTGGAAACGATGCTTACCAAAATGAAAATTATTAAATAAAAGAACACAATCCACCACATAGGGTGTACATTACTACATATGAGCAAGTTAATCTGTTTCCCAAGCAAACTAATCGCACATATTATAACAACGCACTATCGTCACGTTAAAGGAATTAGTCAAGTTTACGATATATATCTTTAAAATACTTTGAATCTGAAGGTTACATTTGTTATTTTTGCTTATGGCTGAAATTTGTTTATAGCTTATGAGAAGAGTAGTTATTAATACAGTACTGTACCTATATATGGTAATAAGGATTATCTTTTATGGTACTAGGGAAGACTGATGGAGATAGTGATGCCTTGGTGTATAGTATAGTACAGTATGAAAGTTAGATTTTAGTTATAGGTATAATCAATAAATAGGGTTTTAGTTCATAGTTTTATAGAATTACTACTACATTAGGTATAATTAATAGGCTTTTAGTTAGTTCATAGTTTTATTGAATGATTAGTAGGATTGGTATAGGTTTAGTTCATACATAGTTTTATACAATGATTACTACATTTGTAAAGGGCTTATTTGTTATATTTATGATGTATGTATTTATTTGTCTGTTTAACATAGAGCTAAAAATGTAACTAACCCATGGTGTGTTAATCCTTTTGGAATGCAATATATTTTTCCATATTCTGGCTTTTTGACAAATTTGAGCAGTTTAAGAGGGACCTTTGAGTGTAAAGGGCAATGACTAGATCAACCTTCTGACTCTCACAGGCCCTACCTAAGCTGAATAAATAATCTATTAGCCAGAATAAAGGAAGTAATTGTATACTGAAAGTTTAAGGTGCAAGTTCTGTTTGTATAGATGATTAAAGTTTACTTTTTGAGATGCAGTTGTAGAAGATTCATAATTATTCTGATTGAGTTTTAATATTGACAACTTGAGACTTCAATAGAAAGAAATTCATAACAAAATATTGCGTGCAAAATAGACTTGGAAATTAAAGTAATTAAATCTATACTCTGGTATATACCCCATAGTTTGGGTTTGCCGACTTGAGACTGAGCCCGCACAGGGAGTTTAACATTTAAATAAATATAATTTTTGGAATATTTGAGCATTTGTCCAAAGACTTGAAAATTTAAAGTGATTAAATTGGGTATTTATGTATATACTGTACTCAGGCACATACCCCATAGCTGGGGTTGGCAGACTTGAGACAGAGCCCAAATGGATATTAAAATTTAATTAAATCTTGGCGTTTGTCAAAATACTTTGCATTTAAAGTAATTAATTTTGGAATTTGTATATACTCTGGCACATACCCCATAGGTGGGGTTGGCCAACTTGAGACAGCAGGAAAAATTCTATCTATATACTGAGGCCCAATTGCAATTTTCCTAAAACGATAAAAATAAAATAGAAGTACTAGAAATTTTGCAATATTTAAAAGTTTTGTCATTTTTCTAGTATGTCTACTCAAAGTTGTCTTTATTAATACTGGATATAGATTATAGAAGTTATGCATATTTGTCTACAACTGCATAATACAGTAATGAAATCTGTTATGGAATGTTTTAGAATGTGCATTATTTGGTATATGTTTGAAGACTAATTCTGTATAGATTTATGAAGGCAATGTAATTTCCTCTGAAAATATAAGTCATGGTATATTTATGAGGAAAATTATATATGCTTTCAAAATGATTCAGTTTTTACCACCATACACTCCTTGCTCAAGAGCTGGGGTAGGGTGGGTGTCCTGATGATTGGGGACTTAAACAAATCGATACTTAAAATAATCTTTAATATATATATATATACACAAAATTGAAAATATATGAAGTAGAAATTATTTTACTCTATATACTTTAGTAGATTTTGTCAAGGACTGTCTACTTGACATCACTAAAAGTTTGCACATTCTAAAATGTATTCCGTTGAGATACTCTTTAGCCATAAATAAGTACATGCTATGGAATCTATTGAACCTATTGGAGAAAAAGTAATTTAGGGTACAGCATAAGATTTGTATGCAGTGTTGTGACTAGTTATTAATAGAAAATGCCCACTGAAATCTAACCGATTAAATATATATGGAAATGTACTTGTACATTTTGATATATATTAATGTCCCTTGATTTTTGTGATGGTATTTATATTGATGGTTCTGTATTTAATATATGATAGGCCAACCTTCTTGAAACTCTAAAAGGCTAGAATTAAGCCAGATATCTTTGCCACTAAGATTAATAATGGGTAATCACTTTATGTGAGAGTTATATGACTTTGGAAGTTGACCAGGAAATAGGTGTGGTAATGCAGTTTATTTACTTTAGCCTTTTTACTTAACCCACTGATGAATATGAATCACTAAGTTAATTTTGGTTATCTGACTATTATATGCAGCTTAGGAAGACTGTTCAGCAATGAGAGGGGTAATAGTAATTTATTAACCCTTGAGATTGATCTGGTACTTGCATCATATTTGAATTGGTTTAGAATTTTGGGCTTTATATATTTACTGCTATAATTACTGAGCTGTATAAATATGAGTAAAGTTAATTCTGGATATTTGATTATTTTATGTGGCTTTGGAATTATTTTGGCATTTATGCTCTTAATTATTCCTTAAGTGCATAGAATTTCTCTTAGCCAGCATGCCTTATTCTTTAATGAGAGGGTTCATGATTCCATTGGTGTACTTTATTGCTTAAGAGTGTACTGTATCATTTAAGCAATGGTTTGGCTGCATTTATGTAGGTTAAGACTATATCTTGGGTTTGCATATTTAAATGTAGTTTGTCTATCACTGACTGAAAAAATTGCCAAAATACCTTAAAGATTTAAAAATAGCTGGTTGATTTAAAGTATTTAAATTGGTAAAAATAGATTTTATGATGCATATGCCATTTATGAAAATACATACTTTGTTTGCATGGAAGTGAAAATATCACAACATGCAAAGAAAGTAATATTATTTTCATAAATAACATGCATAATAAAAGTAATAAATTTGTTACCATATACTGTACAGATATTTTACTAAGATTTGTTTACTGACTTTATAAATAATTAAAAGTTTCTTTGGCTGTTAATGTGATAGTTAACTATTTATATACTGCACACTCATGATATAAAGTTTAGCAACCTAGAATGAACAGTGACAACCAAAGGATCATTATGAACTCTGGATATGTTCAACCATCATTATCTCCACAAATTGCCAGCAAGAATCTTGATAGAAAAGTTTTTAGTGGTGTGAAATGTTTGGGTTTCACCCCCATAGACTGATTTCCCCCAGAATTTTGCTAAGTCTAGTGGAACTTGGCAAAATTTCAGTGGTGTTTAAACTTTGGAACATTTCACAAGTCTAGTTCTGATCATCATCAGACTGGAATTGTGAAATTTTCCCAAGTTTCACTTTGAAAATTTTTGCTGAACATATCTGAACTGAATTTTCTAAAGTCCAAACCAATGAAATATTTTCCTGAGTGACTGGAAAAAATTTGGTGGTTTGGACTTTGGAACATTTTGCATGTCCACAGTTCTGACTGGCAAAATTTTGCAAAGCGACAAAGCTAACTGAATTCTAAATTCCATTCATTGTTTTGACTTTTTAACTGAATTTTTTTGTTTATTTTTACTAACTAAATACTCTGAAGTAAGAATGGGAGATTTAAATATTCAGAGTCCAGCCTTGAACTGTATCTGATTACATTTATTATAATAAAAAAATATCTGGTATTCAAAACTTTTCCTATATATATTTCCAAATTACATGACTGTTAATTGTGATAGAATTCTTTAAGTCTTCAAGCACCTTTCAATGGACTTTACTTAATGTACTTATTATAGTAACTACTAGTTCCATCACTTACAAACATTAGGCTTTGGGATTATCAAAAACTAGAGTCTGCTGTTTTTAAATAGATAACATTTGATCACTTTCAATACTTTAGTAATATCACAACAATGATAGATTTTTAAAGCATCGGTGACAATGATATATTTTCAATTGATTATACAACTCAATAAAGCAATTGGACATGACAAATTAAAATTTAACTTCCAAAGATATAACTTTGGAAACTGAACAGTTACTAAAAGGTTTTACTGTAATTTCTTTGGGTGCTGGATATTGGATATTTTTTATGTGACTGTATGATTATTATTATGAACTTTAAAACTTAGTTATTTCTGTCTAATAAAATTGACCTGGGTATACTAGTTTCTCAATAAACCTTTTAACATTTGGCAAATTATAATTTAAAACTTTCAAAATAAACTAAAATTTGGACTACACAAGATAGACTCATACAAATAAAAGAACTCTTCAATTATTGGTACCGGTACTGAAAAATGAATTCTACAAATAAAAGAAGTCTTCAATTATTGGTACTGAGAAATACAACATATTGCTAAGCAATGTTTCCTCAACAAATTAAAATTTCAAACTAAGCTTGGGACAAAGGCAAAAAATACCTAGTCAAAATTGCTATGTGGAAACAAATAAATTATATAGCCTATCATTCATCAGACAAATATTACTATAATCAAAACTAAAAGAACTTATCAACATTGTGGAAGCTATACTTGAGCAACAAAATTAAAGGGAAATCAAGCATCAACAGTATCTAATGACTGGATGCTCAAGACAACTAAATGAACAAACAATAATGACTCGCATAATTTTTTTTAATGAGAAATTAAGTAAAGCAAATAGACGAGACAATATAAAGAACAAATCAAAATCACTGTGCATAACAAGCAACTCTCACATTAAAATAAGCAACATCAACTCATTCAATACCAGAGAAGTCCTTTTTATAATCTTCTGACAGCAAGACCATTTTATTCAGCTTAGGAAGGACCTCTAGCAAGAAATAAGGCTTCAATATATCTCTACCAACTCTTTTCAACCACTTTATTCAGCTTAGGAAGCACCTCTAGCCAAAAATAAGGCTTCAATAATATCTCTACCAACCCTTATAACCACCAATTGTCAAAATATAGCCACAATACAAATCTAGCACACATCGCTGGTACTCAAAGGGTTAACGGACAAAAACAATGTAAAATGATACCCAAGTTACTTCTGGTACTCAAAGGGTTAACGGACAAAAACAATGTAAAATGATACCCAAGTTACTTCTGGTACTCAAAGAGTTAACGGACAAAAACAATGTAAAATGATAACCAAGTTACTTCTGGTACTCAAAGGGTTAACAGACAAAAACAATGTACAATGATAGCAAAGTTACTTCTGGTACTCAAAGGGTTAACGGACAAGAACAATGTACAATGATAGCCAAGTTACTGTACTGTCAATCATGAAGGGGTTAAGCAAACTATATAAGATAAGCAACATAACGCTAAACATTCAGGAAACCAACATAATATCCAAACAAAACAATTGATAAAACTGACAAGCACCCCACACATCATCCTGGGTGGTGACTTCAACGCCAAGACGTCGGCCTGGTTTGTCGACAACCCCGACACAGACAGAGGGCTGGTACTACAAAACCATACCGATAACCTCATCATCCTTAACGACATCCATCAACATACCCATATTCCTCACCAAGCCCTCTATAACCCATCATCTCCAGACATCACCTTTTGCTCCCCAGAACTCGCCCCCACAACATCCTGGAGGGTGGTCAGAACCTTGGGCTCTGACCACCTCCCGATCATTATCACCACCAAAACCAGACTCACCCCAGCTAGCCACAAACACACATACACCAATTATAGAAGAGCTAACTGGGAAGCATTCACAAATGCGACAGAACAACACTTCACAACTCTAAACAGTACACCCATCAACATCAACAATGCTGTACACATACTCAATAAAACTATCCAAAACGCTGACAAGAAACACATTCCAAGAGGTAACAGAAAAAGACACAACCCCAACTTCACACCAGAAATTCAAAACCTCATCAGACAACGCGACATACTGAAACACTCCCCAGCACCCCACACACAAGACATCACACAACAAAATACAAGAACAACAAAAACTAAATTGGAATAACTTCCTACAAACACTTGATCACAAAACAAACCCAAAAAAACTCTACAAAACACTAAACAGCATCACACTTTCCAACAGCAACACAACACAATCACATGCTGCAATCACAACAACAGATTCTACTCCTTCATGTAAACAACAAGCAAACACTCTCATCAATCACTTTTCACATGTCAGCCACCTAAAACCTCACAAAGACGACCGACGTGTCATCCGACGTAAGAGACAATTCCCCACAGACCCTGACTATACACCCTTCACCAATCACCAGACAAAGCATATCATCAACAATCTCAAGCACTCACCCGCCTGTGGCCTAGACAACATAAGCAACATACACCTCAGACACCTGGGACCACAAGGCATACAAGCACTCACTAACATATCAAACTACAGCTATTCACACAACACAATACCAGACATTTGGAAGCATGGTATCATCATCACATTCCCCAAACCCAACAAAGACCCCACGCTACCCTCCTCGCACCGCCCAATCACACTCCTTTGCTCCCCCTCCAAAGTCATGGAACGCCTAGTATTACAACTAATTACACCTGACCTACCCCTAGCTCCAACACAACATGGCTTTAGGCCACTCCACTCCACAAACACTCTTCTCACAGACCTTACACAAAGAGCTTTCGACGGCATCAACTCAGCTAGACCACCACACAGATCACTATTAGCCACACTCGACATTAGTAAAGCCTTCGATGCCATCCCCCGCCACAACCTAACAAACAAAATCTACAACACAAACATGCACAACACAAAAAGGTGGCTGGCCAACTTCCTAGCAGGCAGATGTGCACACGTATCTTTTGCCGGTCAGTCATCTAAATTCAGAAACTTTCCAAACGGAGTCCCACAAGGATCCGTTCTATCGCCCGCACTCTTCAATCTGTACATGCACGATATAACTACACCCAATACGCCCCAAATAAACTTAGCCTCCTATGCAGATGACATAACACTCACATGCACACACCATGACCCAAAAAGAGCAACAGATCTCCTTCAACCCTATCTCAACACACTACATGGCTGGTGCACTACAAACAGACTTAATCTAGCCCCAGCCAAATCCACCGCAACCCTGCTCACAAGTTGGACAGGAGAACACGAATACATCCCTCAACTCACCATAAACAACACACCCCTAACACATACACACACCCAAAATCCTAGGAGTAACATATGATACTCATCTGACATTCAAACAGCACATCACAAACATTAAAAAGAAACTGACACCCAGACTTAACGCCCTC
Organism: Paralithodes platypus; assembly: GCA_032716605.1. Taxonomy (NCBI): domain Eukaryota; kingdom Metazoa; phylum Arthropoda; class Malacostraca; order Decapoda; family Lithodidae; genus Paralithodes; species Paralithodes platypus. The sequence continues at coordinate 18,170,473 of CM064555.1, read as the reverse complement.
AGGTCACTTGCTCACACAAAATTTGGACACAACAAAGAAACTACCACCACAGTATATAAACAATACATAGATCAGTGATGGAATACGCAAGCCCAGCCTGGGCTTCTAACCTAGCTGAAACACATCATAAGACCTTACAGACTATTCAAAACAAAGCCCTGAAGATCATTACAGGCTGCACAGCTACTGCACCCACAGATCACCTACATCAAGAAACCAAAATCCTCAAAGTCAAAGACCATCTGGACATGAGAGGCACTCAATTCCTGGCAGCAGTCTCCCGAACCAAGACCACCCACTAAACTACATGGCAACACACCCACAGACACCAAGAAATATCAAAACAACACCCAGCACACGGTATCACACCCAATTATTGTCCTCTCTTCCTCCCTGCCCACCCCGAACCAACTTCCAGAAGCACATCCATACTCATATCTCTCACCGATCCATCCACTCACTCACAGACAACACGCAGCTGCATGCACGACCTCCCGAAATCCATCCTTCCGAATCCTCCCTTCCTCGCGAGGACAGAGTCCACCTGGCCAGGCTGAGATGCGGACACCATCCAGCTCTCCTGAGCTATCAGAAGAGACTGGATGACTCCGTTGTCGACGCCTGCTCGGGATGTAACACAGCACCCCATGCCATTAAACACATCATAGAAGACTGCATTTCACACAACCACTTACGCCAACAACACAATCTACACTCAATGAGAGCTCTGTGGGAAAGCCCGATCGTGGCCATGGCCTTTCTCAGGGACTCGGGGCTGTTTGGCCAGGCAGCTTAGGGTACAACAACAACAACAACAACTGACAAGCAAAGAAAAGGGAGCAACAACAGGAGGCATTTCAAGAGTAGAGAAAATATCAAAGTAAACTATTCAAGCAAACAAGAACTTATCAAATATATACCCATACACAAGCAAAACCTATTTGTTTTTTTCTATATGAGTGAGGGAGACAAAAAGAAACACTGCCTGTAGCGAGTGTCTTCCCCCAGAGTTGAAAGAGTGACAGGGCCAAAATCAAGGGACGTTCGAACCAAAATGCCAGGACACACTGAGCAATTCAAGTCATAAGAACAGGGAAATACTAATTCTGGGAGAGAGTTCCAATGACAAAGCAAACTACTCAAATCAAGCCATACTGAAAACCATAAGTGTCTAACCAATATATAAAGTACCCAAGCAAAGAACAATACAATCAAAATATTCACAAGTAAACACCAACTATAGAAATGCATAATAGTACACGACAAAGTACAGTGGTGCTAATAAGTCATGTCTCGGCACCAAGTATATTTTGATCAATAATTCGTATCACCAATATTCAAGCTTCATTTCTTCATATCGAGTGATATATACAAACATGTTCCTACACTTACCCACCCTATTCAACATCTGACATACATTAATACAGCACAGAGCGAGCCAAACGTAATGACAGCTGGGACATGACTTATTAGCGCCACCGTACACGACAAAGTACAACAAAGCAACAACTGTAGATAATAATAATAATAATAATAATAATAATAATAATAATAATAATAATAATAATAATAATAGGCTGGTACTGTATTGTACGAGCGCCAATTCTCAAAGATGATTCACGAGCGCTCACATTAACTTAAATTTTTCAAACAAAAAATATATGTTTATAGTCATCAGTACAGTAACTCTATGATCCGCAGTATCATAAGCCTTCAGAAATAAGTGCGACTTCACTGCTTTATTAAAAGCATCAACACAAGTCAACTGCTTAAGTAACTGGAAGTTGATTGATTGAATAGATGCAATTGATGGAACATACATTATGATAAACTAAGCAACCGTAAACAAAACGATTATGAATATACAGTACAGTACTTACATTTCTTAAAGCAGTAGAGACCGGGAGCAGGCAGCCATACCACCACGGCAACAACCAACAGATTCTTTCTACATCATATGAACACTGGACCTGAAAAGAAAACAAAATATATGTAACAACTTGCATTTTATTCCTAAAGTTAGTCAGTAGCCAATTTTAATATCATCCAAAACTGGGACGACACAATATAAAGACAAAAAACAATTAATCAGTCAATATAGTATGTGGAACAAAATATTTAGCAAAAAAAAATATGAAACATAATACACAAAACAGAAATGCCTCGCTTAACCCCTTCACCGCCATTATTATTTTCATCGTATTCTGGATTTATGTATGTACACTCGGTCAAAAAAGTATCTGCACCCCTACGCTGATCATCAGGTGTGTACAACTCGATAGGGTTGGTACCTCTGCCTGCAACTATATCCATGTGTCGGAGACGATCGGATATAGTTGCAGGCAGAGGTACCAACCCTATCGAGCTGTACACACCTGATGATCAGCGTAGGGGTGCAGATACTTTTTGTACCGAGTGTACATACATAAATCCAGAATACGATGAAAATAACAATGGCGGTGAATGGGTCAAGTGAGGAATTTTGAAGCAGAGACAATTTTGTTCACTAATTTATGAAGTGTAATCATTAAAAACATTAAACCATGATAATAAATACTGGAAATACTATAGTGTATTTGTTAAAACTATGCCAAACCTCTTGAAAACTAACCTCTAGACCTGATCACGTTCTAAGGAAAGAAAATTTGAGCTATGCAGCGTTGGGAACTTCTCACCGAGGCACTATGCACTCCATGTCATAGCGCCTCGGTGAGAAGTTTCCAACGCTGCATGTCAATTTTTCTTGGGAGATCTCCTTAGAACGTGATCAGGTCTAGAGGTTAGTACTCAAGAGCTTTGGCCGACTTTTAATAAATAGACTATAGCATTGTAAGTACCAGTGTCATGCCTTAAACTTTTACTGTGGCTACTAATACACTATTTTAATCAGTTGAAAAAGGGCCTCCAGCAATTAACAAGCTTCAAACTATTTAAATATTTTTAGTATCACAGATCCTTCTTAAACTTAACAAAATTGTCAAAATATAGATAGAATATCATTATAGACCTACAGATTACAGAATGGGTTAAGATGTCATAAAGGCCAAAGGTCCGATTATCATAGAAGCACTACAAATACCACACGATGCAGGGTAGGCTGTGAGGATCACAACAGGGAACAATGTACTGTAGTCAAAAAACAAAATGAGAGAAGAAACCTCCAAGAAATGTGGCAACTGCAAAGAAGGCTACTGGGCTTGCTACCAAAATGTGCAGAAAAACTCTAAGTCATATTAAAAACCCCGAGAACCAGCAAATAATGTTACAGGAACATTATTTGCCGTTTCTCTTGGTTTTTAATACGATAAGTTTTTCCGTACATTTTGGTAGCATGCCCAGTAGCCTTCTTTGCAGTTGTCACATTTCTCGGAGGTTTCTTCTCTCATTTTTTTTTTTTTTTTACTACAGTACTGTGTCCCCTGTTGTGATCCTCACAGCATACCCTGCATCGTGTGGTATTTGTAGTGCTTCTATGATAGTCAGACATTAGGACTTTATAACATCCTAACCCATTCTGTAATCTCTAGGTCTATAATTATATTCTATCTATATTTAGACAATTTTGTTAAGTTTAAGAAGGATCTGTGATACTAAAAATATTTAAATAGTTTGAAGCTTGTTAATTGCTGGAGGCCCTTTTTCAACTGATTAAAATAGTGTATTAGTAGCCACAGTAAAAGTTTAAGGCATGACACTGGTACTTACAATGCTATAGTCTATTTATTAAAAGTCGGCCAAAGCTCTTGAGTACTAACCTCTAGACCTGATCACGTTCTAAGGAGATCTCCCAAGAAAAATTGACATGCAGTGCCTGGAGAAGTTTGACAAGAACGAAAGAATATTTCTGATTGGGGATATGAATGGTAAGGTGGGTGATAGGAAAGTTGAGGGAGTGGTGGGAGGGTACCATCAGAGGTGAATGGGAATGGTAGTGCACTTGTGGACGTATGTGTGGGAAGGAGGCTGTGGATAGCCAACACCTTCTTCCGACACAGAATGATCCACAGGTACACGTGGAAACGGATGTTGACGATGAAAGATAAGACAGTGGTGGAACGAAAGTCATTGATTGATTATGTATGTGTGGATGAACGAATGAAGAAATCTGTGATGGATGCTAGGGTGTATAGGGGTATTGGAGGGGGTCTGTCTGATCATTATGTAGTGGTAGCTAAGGTTAGGATACAAAAGAAGTGGGTGAGGAGAGCGGGAGGGAGGCAAGAGGAGGGTGGAATGGTGAGGAGGGTGGAGAGGTTGCAGGAGGAGGAAGTCAGGGAGGAGTACAGGAGAGCAGTGGAAAGACGACTAGGTGGGTTCGACCTGGAAGTTATGGAGGAAGTGGAGGAGATGAGCAAGGTGTTTAAGATCTGTGCAGCATGTGAGGAGGTGTGTGGAGTGAGGAGAAGAGGAGGGAAGTGAAAGGAACAGCATGGTGGACAGAAGAGGTAAGAATAGCTGTGGAAGAAAAGAAGAAAGCATATAGAGTGTGGTTGGTAGTAGAGGGAATGAAGATTCCGAGAGACAGAAACGAGCGAGGTACGTGGAGAGTAAGAGGGTGGTGAAGAGAGTAGTGAAGGAAAGTAAGAGAAGAGTAGATGAATTTGGAAGGAATCTGAGTGTAAAATGGAGGGAGAGTAAGAAACTGTTCTGGAAAGAAGTCAAGAAAGTTAGGGAAGGTAGCAAGGGAAACAGTAAGGGTGTGAAAGATAAGAATGGGAGAATGCTAGCCGAGAAGCAAGAGAGTCGAAAGATGGAGGGAGTACTTCAGTGAGTTGCTAAATGTAAGGAATGAAGAGCCAGCAAACATAGCTGGATATGGTATGGGAGGGAGAAGAAGAGAAGTAGTGGAGGAGGAGGTGGGGATCAGGAGGTCAGAAGTGTGGGAAGCCATGAAAAGAGTTGGGGAAAGCACCAGGAACAGATGGAGTGTGTGGGGAAATGTTGAGGTATGGTGGTGAGATAGTGATAGAATGGGTATGGAAAATGTGCAAACTAGCATGGGAGAAGGGGAGTGCACCCGATGACTGGAAGACTGGCATAATAGTCCCCTAATAAGGGCAAGGGGAAAGAGGAGTGTGTGGTAACCACCGAGGAATATGTCTTCTAAGCGTAGTAGGGAAGGTATACAGTAGGGTAGTGATTGAGAGAGTGAGAGTGAGAACGGAGAAATGGATAGGCGACGAGCAGGGAGGTTTTAGGAAGGGAAGAGGATGTGTAGATCAGATTTTTACCCTGAATTGTGTGGTGGAGAAGTATCTGGAGAAGAAACAAAAGGTGTATGTTGCCTTTATGGACTTGGAGAAGGCCTATGACAGAGGGATAGAGAAGGTTGTGGAAGTACTTAGAATATACGGAGTAGAGGGCAAGTTGCTGAAAGCAGTGAAGAGCATGTATGAGGGTGCAAAGGCGGCAGTACGTGTGGAGAGTGAGCAGAGCGAGTTCTTTGACCTGAATGTTGGTTTGAAACAGGGGTGTGTGATGTCCCCGTGGTTGTTTACTGTATATATGATGGAGTCATGAAAGAAATACTATCAAGAGCAGTGAATGTTGGTGTATCGCTGAAAAGGGAGGGAATTGAGTGGAAGCTACCTATACTGCTGTTTGCGGATGATACAGTTCTGATGAGTGATAATGAATGGGAGTTGCAGGGTCTGGTAAATGAGTTTGGAACAGTGTGCGAAAAACGGAATTTGAAGGTAAATACAGGGAAGAGCAAGGTTATGGTCTTCGAAAGGGGTGAAGTCACAGAGTGTCAACTCTTTTAAGTATCTGGGCAGTGTGTTGAGTAAAGATGGGACTATGGATGAAGAGGTGCGGGAGAGGGTACAACAGGGGAAGAGGGTTGTAGGAACGCTAAAAGCAGTAACAAGAAATAGGGTGGTCAGTATGGAAGTGAAGAAGTCCTTGCATGACAGTGTGGTAATCCCGACACTGACTTACGGAAGCGAAGCATGGACGTTGGTTGAGAGACTCAGACCAAGAGTGAGAGCAGTGGAAATTAATTACTTAAGGAGTGCGTGCGGAGTTACATGGAGGGATAGACAGACTAATGAGGAAGTAAGAAGGAGGTGTGGTGTGGAGGTAGATGTGCTGGAAAGTGTGAAAAGGAACAACTTGAGATGGTTCGGCCATATGGAACGTATGGAAAGCGAGAGAATGACTAAGAGGGTGTACGAGAGCGAGGTGGAGGGACAGAGGGGGAGAGGTAGACCGAATATGAGGTGGAAGGATGGAGTGAGGAAGTACATGAACGAAGGCGGTGCTGGTTGGGGGGAGGGGCGTCGACTGACTGGGGACAGGTGCATGGGGGCGGTTCGTTCGTGGCCACCCCTTCGGGGATCACGGCGTCAGGCAATAGATAGATAGATAGATTTAGAAACAATTTTCAAGTTTAAGAAGGATCTGTGATACTATAAATACTTAAGTAGATACTATCAAGCTTCTTAATTGCTGGAGGAACTTTTTGAACTGATTAAAAATGTCTATTAGTAGCGACAGTCAACAAATACACGTGGCACTCCAAGGACTCGAACCTAGGATGCTCACACAAAAATTCCGCGCATTTATGCATTACGCTATCAACACAGAAGTGAGAAATTCCAAAGGATGTCTAGGTCAATTTTGGTTGGGAATCTTGCTTGACTGTCAGCGTCCTCTAGAAGGCAACATATATTACAACATAGCTAAGCCGGCACTAGAGCCAGCCCTATTACCTATCCCCTATGCAACCACTGAGGCGTCCTATACAGCTAAACCCATACGGTACCGGCAACATATTTTTCATTTGATTTCAGCTCAGATGATTTTGTGAAGCTTAGGAAGCTTAGGAAAGATATATATGGTAGCTTAAAGAATTAATTGAGACCATTTAAATCAAGTCATGCCATACATACATACATACATAAAATTTTAAGACTGAGTGTTCCACACATAAGTGCAGTTTCAGTCTCTTGTCCTAATGGCGGCGTTGCAGGCAACCCTGTTAAGGGCTGCTTCACTTGTCAAGTTCTTGAATTTGAGATCGGCACGTATAGCCAATTGAGAAAAAACTCATACAATCCACTCGGGATTCGAACCCTGGATCTTGGGATTAATTGAGTGTCTGTAGCATTTTAATGGCTAGACATCCTTCCCAAGCTCAACAAAATCGTCCAATACATTATATTCTGCCAAAATCGTCTACTACTTTCCAGAATATCAAGAAAAGCACATCACCGGTACACAGAGGGTTAAATGGAAGTGGTCCCTGTCGGCTATCTAATACCTCGCAGTGGCAAGGGTGCACCAGTCGGGGTCGTATCCAATCTCACCGCTCTAGCCGTATCTCAAGGACCCTCGGAGGTTTCAAGGAGCCATCGTTGACATGGTCATCTGCCACGATTTCCCTTTCCACCAGTGCGAAGAGAAGAAGAATAAGACACAGGGAGAGAGAAAGGGGTGGTGTAAAAAAGGCTTATCTCGTCGGAATAAATGGGTCTTCCGCAACCTGATAAGTCAAGCCTCTACCCGCACAGGTCGTAGGGAAGGCCCAAATATCCCAGCCAGTCACCACTCGGTTAGTAACACATTATAAAAATACCCGAAGGCAGGTTAGTCAATATATATATAAAGACAATCAAACATAATCATTTCTAATAATAATATAATTTAATGTGTAAAACTTGCAAACTAAACAAACCAAAACTTGGACAAAGACAATATATAGGCAAGAGAACTTATAAAAATCGCAATGTGGAAACAACGTTTAAGCAAAATAACATTTAGAAATAAAAGAACACAATCCACCACATAGGATGTACATTACTACATGACCAAGTTCTTCTAGTAAATTGTGACTTGCAAAATAAACATACCAAAACTGGGACTAAGACAATATAAATGCAAAAGAACTAATCAAAATTGCTATGTGGAAACAACGCCTTAGCAAAATAAAATAATGAAATTTGTTCATAGCTTTTCACCAATCAACTTTACTTCTAAACTCAATTAATGAAATCGACAAATACACGTGGTAGCCTACTCCAAGGACTCGAACCTAGGATACTCACACCCACATTCGGCGCACTAACTATTACGCTATCAAGACAGTTAAATAAAAGAACACAATTGTAAAACACAATTTGTCAAACTTTCAAAATAAACATATAATTACTTTTCTTCCAGCTGATGCTAAATTGAATCATTTAGCGCTTGATTTCTCGATTCTTGATGGAAAAATATGATGCTGCTATGTGTCTGCATCATATTATGGACAACTTATCATAATTGAAATGTTAAACTTGCAAAATAAACAAATCAAAACTGGGACCAGACAATGTAAATACAAAAGAACCAATCAAAATTGCTATGTGGAATTATAATGTAAAACTTGCAATATAAACAAACCAAAACTTGGACAAACACAGTAAAAAGACAAACTGATCAAAATCGCTGTGGAAACAATGCTTAAGCAAAATAATAATTATTTATAAATACAAGAACACAATCCAGCACATAGAGTGGACATTACTACATGAGCAAGGCGGGTGCCCGACCCCGAAAGGGGTTAAAATAGGGGAGCTATCCCCCCGCCAAAGGCGGCTTTCTAGGGCCTTTCCTAGCTGATGCTGAGAGGATTGGGTTCTAGTCATTTGGTGATGGGCTGGTCTATCAGAGTGAGAACTGAGCGATCTCTGCCATACCCATAGCTTACTCTGACTGTTCCTTTAACTTATATATTTTCTAGATCTCAAGTGACGGCGTCTTTTACGTGGATTGACCTCCCAATTTTACCAAGATTGGAAGCCAAAGCGTCACATTTTTCCCTTGCCCCTCAACTTTCTCTTCATAATTGCTGAGGGGCACAGGGCCCTGGGTGGGGCTTTGGTTTCCCGGGCGTTTCCGCACCCTCCTCAGCTCCCCGCCATGGAGTGGCTTCGGTCACCCAGGCTTTATTGTGGTCGGCAGGGAGGGTTCTGTGCGGGCGCTCGGTTATGGCCTTGGAATTGCTCGGGGCCTTGGGGCTGTTCGGCCAGGCAGCTTGGGGAACAGGAACAACAACAACAACAACAACAACAACAACAACAACAACAACAACAACAACAACAACAACAACAACAACAACAACAACAACAACAACAACAACAACAACAACAACAACAACAACAACAACAACAACAACAACAACAACAACAACAACAACAACTACATGAGCAATGAGCAAGTTAATCAAAACATAAAACTTGAAATCGATCAAAAGTTAATGTTCAAATTAATACTGTATAAAGAACTCATTAAAATAAAAACTATCGAAACAACATCACACTAAACAAAATCTATGTGGAAAATGCTTTAGCAAAATAAAATCATGAAAGAAAATAATAAACTAGTTCGCTACAAAATCTTGCTAATAGTCGAGTAATCAGGATGCCGAGATACCAAATTAAAATCAGCTTGAAAAAGACCTTGTATAACTCATGAAATAGTGGAGTATTCAGGATGGCGAGATATCAATGTATCATCAGCGGGAACAATTCATATTTGTTTTCACCAACCCACCAATACATTTACAAATAAACTTAAGTAATGAAATCAATGAAAGTAATGAATACATGTGGTACTCCAAGGACTCCAACCTAGGGTACTCGCTCCAAAATTCCGCGCACTAAGCATTACGCTATCAAATTCAATTGTAAAACTTGCAAAATAAACAAACCAAAACTGGGACGACACAAGATAAAAGCAAAGGAACTAATCAAAATCGCTAAGTGCAAATAATGCTCAATAAAATAAAATTATGAAATCTCATGAGCAAGTTAATCTGGTTCCCAAGCAAACTAATCGCACACATAACAACGCACTATCGTCACGTTCAGACAAGCCCCATTAGTGCTGGTTGTAATTACTCTACTTTTGTCGTATCACTAACCAGGCTCTGTCTCGAGTCGGTCACCCACAGCTATGGGCTCTGTGCCTCATTATATACTGTACTGTACTGTACATACATTTAAAATCAATATTAACCCGTGGAGCCACGCCTAGTTTTTTATTTTTTGTTCACCAGAACCCGGCCCGTTTTCAAAAAATGGTTTTATTCCAGAAACAATAGCGAATGGGTTAGGAATGAAGGAAAAACCACGAAAAAACGCTCAAAAAGCTTAAAAAATGGTCCTAGAGCCCCCGAAAACGTATTTTACAAGAGTAAAAAATTTAAGGCAATTTCCCCCCAAAAACAGGTTATTGCGCGCTCACGCGCACGCACGTGGACTTTGAGAGTTTTCAACCATCGGCACGGTTGCGTGGGATACGTACACAGTTCCCGTACAAATCTGAGCCCTCTCGAGTGGCTACACCTGAGGTTACGGTCGGAGCAATTAGGGTGACTCGTCAGACGCGTCGCTGGGGCTGTGCGTTACATACATAGGCGACGCGCCAGACGTGTCGCTGGGGCTGGACGGGTTAAATAAACAATAATATTTTAAATTATAAATGCATACATAATAACCAATCTAATAATTTATAGTTTTCACCAACCAAATTCACTTCTAAACTCAATTAATGAAATCAACAAATACATGTGGCACTCCAAGGACTCGAGCCTAGGATGCTCACACCGAAATTCCGCGCATTTATACATTAAGCTATTAAGACAGTTACAAAAATATCGAAACGATAACACACTAAACAAAATCTATATGTGGAAAAATTAATTTACATTTATCGGAAATTAAACTTTCAAAATATATACAGTACTGTACAGTCGGATACCATAATCTCTATACCCCACTCATAACAATTTGTGGATCCATATGTTAGTCTTTATGAATTTATAATTACATTGCTTCTCAGGCCAGGCTACAGGATAGAATAACATTTGATGAGCTGAGGAGACATTTAGGTATAAAGAGTATTAGCGAGGTGATATGTACAAGTAGACTGGGATGGTATGGACATGTGGAGAGAATGGATGAACAAAATTGGGTGAAAAAATGTAGGTCTGTGATTGTGGAGGGAACTGCACCAAGGGGTGGACCGAGGAGGAAGACCTGGGATCGGACTATACGTGCCGATCTCAAATCCAAACACTTAACAAGTGAAGTAGCCCTTAACAGGGTTGCCTGCAACGCCGCCATTAGGACAAGAGACTGAAACTGCACGTATGTGTGGAACACTCAATCTTAAAATGTTATGTATGTATGTTCTCAATAAATTAGAATGTAAAACTTGCAAAATAAACAAACCAAAACGATGACAAGACAATATAAAGGCAAAAGAACTAATAAATCGCTGTGGAAACAACGCTTTAGCAAAATAAAATATTTAAATAAACAGGTTTGTAGAGTTTTGTACTTGATGTATAGAACATTATATTCGGAAATTTTGTTTCCACAGATATACTTATAAAATTTGAAATAGGTGAACTCCATGAATATTTTACCCCTTCTGTATCGGCGATGTAATTTAACTTTTATTGAAGCTATTATAATGTAAAACTTGCAAAATAAACAAACCAAAACTTTGACGAACACAGTAAAAAGACAAAACAACTAATCAAAATCGCTATGTGGAAACAACGCTTAAGTAAAATAATTATTTATAAATAAAAGAACACAATCCCCCACATAGGGTGTACATCACTACATGCGCAAGTTAATCTGTTTCCCAAGCAAACTAATCGCACATATAATAACGCACTATCGTCATATTTCAGAGTGGGCTACACACTACATGGTATCCGAGTGTACATACATACATGTCATTGTTTAGAATCGTTTTCTATGACATATTAGAGCATCCTGAGTTTGAATCCCAGGACTGCCACATGTGTTTGTTAATTTCAATAATAGAGTTTAGGAGTAAAGTTGGTTACTGGAGAGAACATAATAATATATTATACCAGCTCAGACAGGCTTGCTTTTTCGCAGTTGGAGTGTAATTAATATGCCAAAAAAAAAAAAAAAAAAAAAAAAAAAAATTACAGGAATCGGATAATATACAGTATAGACGAACGAACTATAATAACTCAAATTCACTATGTCGAAACAACGCATCGTACATTTAGCAAAAACAATATAAAGAAATGAAAATATAAAACTTTAAAACAAACTCAAAAGTTACTGATCAAATCAATATTACGAACTCATCAAAATAAAAAGTATTGAAACGACAAAACACTAAACAAAATCTATATGTGGACAAATACATTTACATTTATCGGATATTAAACTTTGAAAACAACAAACTTATAATATCAATAATATCCACCAACCAACTTCACCTCCAAACTCAATCAATGAAATCAACAAATACATGTGGCACTCCAAGGACTCGAACCTAGGATACTCACATCTAAATTCCGCGCAAAAATGCACTACGCTATCAAGACAGTTAAAGAAATATACACAAGCCTACGATTTATTATGCAGTTTCGAATCCTGCATATCATACGATAACACAAAACTAAAAAAAAAAAATCCCAATGCCTCAGCAAAACTCAACAAGTAACAGTAAAAATAAAGATGATGACAAACCGGAGCAATTTTGTTTAAAGACTCAAATTAATATGAGAAGGAATAATATAAAACTTGCAAAATAAACAAACCAGAACTGGGACGACACAAGATAAACGCAAAGGAACTAATCAAAATCGCTATGTGGAAATAATGCTTTAGCAAAATAATATTATGAAAGAAAACAACACAATCCACCACACAGGGTGTACATTACTACATGAGCAAGTTAATCTGTTTCCCAAGCAAACTAATCGCAAACATAACAATGCACTATCGTCACGTTCAAGGAATTAAACATGAACAATACATTATCATCAAAAGAACAGTAAAAATATAATTACATTCTTAAAGACTCACATTATTTGGGCAGAGTTGTTGTTATTGGTCAAACAGGTGTTTCCGATGGCCCCGTGTAGTGGAAGGTGTCCTGTTCTGGTCCTCCAATGGCTGTCCTATACTTCTTACATCAGGGAATCCAACACCAATCTGTAACAGTTATAATGTGGTTAGCTTATATACAAACTGACTTGCGCATGTAGTTGTGTACACCCTATGTGGTGGATTGTGTTCTTTTATTTAAATTTTTTTATTTTATTAAGCGTTGTTTCTGCACAGCGATTTTGATCACTTTTTTGCATTTATCTTGTATCGTCCCAGTTTTAGATTTTGATCACTTTTTTTGCATTTATCTTGTATCGTCCCAGTTTTAGTTTGTTTATTTTGCAAGTTTTACATTATAATACAGTCAGTTTTCCTAACACACGCCTATATGGGCGACACATGATGGCGCGTACAGTATTAGGAACAACATGTAAAAAATAAACTGAACAAGCCAGACCTATGACAGTTCCATATGGAGCTCAGTGGTCTGGTTAATCTGCTCTAACTAACTAAACTGAACAAGATGCAGAAATATACTTGAGCCGAACAGGCCAAGTAAGATCTCTCTATTGGTCTAACTGGTAGGGTGACTGTCTCGTAGCTCAAGGGTCCCGGGTTCCAACTCCCGCCCAGAGTATATTTTCGGGAGGCTATTTTCGCATCAAACGATGTTTAGGTGTGTTGGAAAAATTGTTAAGATGGTTGAAAGTAAGATCGGAGCTCCATAACTCCTCTTTCGGGTATGGTGTAAATCCTATTCCTACAAACATACCTTATGGGAAAAATAGCTTATGGTAGACACCTCGAAACAAAAATGGACTAATTTTGACTATTTTTGGCCTAAATACCAACCAAAAGTGGATTAAATCATGAACAATAAGACAGACAAAAATTAATATTTTCTCACCAACAAACTTTACTTCTAAACTCAATTAATGAAATCAACAAATACATGTGGCACTCCAAGGACTCAAAGCTAGGATACTCACACCGAAATTCCGCGCATTTATGCATTACGCTATCAAGACAGAAAATACACCGAAAACGAGAGCAAAAATAATTGAAGACTCAAAACATCAAACTAGAAAACATAAACAAACAAGTGAATGAATTTTGAATGTGATATGGACCATCAGGGTGTACTGTATGCCCTATACTGTATACATCTTTTTGTGTATGGAATAAAAAAATCTATCTATCTATCTATTTACTCAGGCCCAATCCCCACTTTTCCTATTTTTTTTTTTTGGGGGGGGGGGTTGGACTCAAGACAGAGCAAGAACAGGGACAACACAAAACACAACAGAAAACAACGAACACACAAAAACAAAACACAAATTCACACACATCTAGGTCATCCAGGAGAAGACTCAGAAAAAAATAATAATAATATTAATAATAATAATATAAACTGCCATTGTCAAGGTGTTTCTTGCTTGGAGGCGAAATCTGAGCGACTCCGGTGAATCCGAAATCCCAGCGTCACTTGCGCGAGTTACGGTCGCCAACTTTAACCCTCCAGCCCCGGCTATGTATTATATATATATTCCTCGAAACCCAGGTGTTTTGGCCGAAAAACGTCTAGGCTAGGCTACCGTATATTCGTTAATCAGACTGCTTCCCGCATTCCCGCACATCCCCAAGCGTAGCTGTGTTATTTACCTGTAGAATGGCATTAAGTAGAGCTCTCTAAGTCAACTGGTTGAGCTGTGATGATGATTTCATTGGAGATAACTTTATGGTAAAAAAAGCCACTTTACACCACTTTTCGATACTTAACAAAAACATACAGGCACACACGAACAAGCGACGCTCTCCTTCTTGTGGCCGGAGATGCGGGGCGTCGGTCCAGCCGGCTGTTGTTTACATGCGTCGGACCGACGCCTCGCACACGAAGCTCACAGGTTTTCAACCACTGGGCGTTCAAGAGGCCTTCCGGGAACCTGTTATATGCTTTTTTATGGGCGTTCAAGAGGCCTTCCGTGGTGAGAGGGTTAATGTCGTCAACACTAGCCAAGACGCTCTAAGTCCACCCGCCTTTTACTTGCTTATTTGTTAATTAAAATGTAAAACTTGCAAACTAAACAAACCAAAACTTGGACAAACACAATATAAAGGCAAAATAACTTATCAAAATCACTATGTGGAAATAACGCTTACTAAAATACAATTTTTGTTATAAAATAAAACAACACAATCCTGAACCTTGTATCTCTCACGTTTATGGCCTCCAGTACATTCAGTGATAGGGACGGTGGGCCTGGTGGTAATGATGAAGGAATTGAATGCCCGGGACTATCAAAACAGAGCCAAGTCAAGTGCCGCGTCTGACGAAGCCGCGGAAAAATTACGATGAGTTTATATCTATTTCTATCTATCTATTTAATAATAATTCTCCATTTGTTTTATTTATTTATTTATTTATTCATTTATTTATTATTTTTTTTTCTATACTATTGGGGGTATGCTAAATATGACTATGGTTTCAAATAAAGTCTATGTGGTAAGTAATATCAACATATGATATCTGGTGCCATGTGAAATGATGGGTGTCCAAGTGTATTAGGTAAAAAGGGCGGATATGGCCACTTTTGGGCTCCCAAAACGCTTATTAGGAACTGTAGACACTTATTGAGAATTTGGTGTTTTTTCCGACCCCCCAGCCGCGTATTAGGAGAGCTGACTGTATTTTGTACTACAGTAAAAGTCCTTTAATCCGACGACCGATGATTCGAATCTCCCAATAGTCCGAATTTTTCAATTTGAGGCCAAATCCGAATTCACCCGATGGTCCGAATTTCAAGAAGTCCCAAAGTCCCCTTTTTGAGGCATTAGTCCACTCAAATGACACATAATGGAGCACACACATATCATATGTTCATGAATTCACTTTAAAAGTTTACCATTGTCATTGTAGCCTATTACCTACTTCAAAACATTCAGATTAATGGTCAAAGGAAGCTACTGATATAAACGTAAACAACACATCGTCTGCTAGAGAGTTTGTTTTGCTCTTGAACGCATCCTTGGACGCTCCGATGCGCTACTGGCTTGCACCGCATTTTCTGCAAGCGCATTCAGTCTTGAGCTTGAAAACGCACCTTTGGACGTTCCGATACGCTACTATTTATAGTTCAGTGATCGGAGCGTCCCAAGGGTGCTTTCAAGACAACAAGACAAGGGTGCTTTCAATACAATATAATATAACAAAGCACGTCACAAAAGGAAAATCACAAAAGGAAAATTACAAGAACCTCTCAGGGAAGTGCCGTTGTTAAGGCATTACTTCCCGAACCACATCTGATCTGATCTTCAAGAGCAAGACAAACTCGCTAGTAGACGATGCGGACATGTAACAATAAGAAGAAGAAGGCGTTTACGTTTATATCAGCAGATTCCTTTGACCATTAATCTGAATGTTTTGAAGTAGGTAATAGGCTACAATGACAATGGTAAACTTTTGAAGTGATTTCATGAACATATGATATGTGTGTGTGTCATTTGGGTGGCCTAATGCCTCAATGTTTTCGTCAGGCCATTAATACACAGGTTCATAGGGGTAAAGTCCGATAATCCGAAAAATCCACTAATCCGAACGAGGGCCGGTCCGCTGCCCTTCGGATTAACGGAAGTTTACTGTATTATTAAACCTTTCGTGCACTGCTGGACGCGATTGTGCCCTTACCTGCCGATAGGCATAAACTCCTACATGTCAATGTTTGCAGATGACGTAAAAATTATGAGACAAATAACAAATAAAAGTAGTCGTGAGGAGCTGCAAGGGGATTTAGATAAAATATACGAATGGAGCACCAAGTGGAAAATGACATTTAATATAAGTAAATGCCATGTGTTAAATATGGGAAGAAGTGTGAATAGACCAAATTGGGAGTACAGGATGGGAGATAATATAATTAGCAAGGCCGAAAAAGAAAAGGATTTAGGGTTGATTATACAAGATAACTTGTCGCCAGAAAAACATATTAACAAGCTCTTTAGCGGAATGTATGCAATGGCCGGGAATATGAAAGTTGCTCTGAACTACTTGGATGAGACCATGGTAGCGAAAATTATGAAGAGTATGATTAGACCAAGATTGGAGTATGCAGCAGTGGTGTGGTCCCCGCATCTAAAGAAGCATATTCACAAGTTAGAAAGAATCCAGAGAGCAGTTACTAGATTGGTTCCAAGTCTCAGAGAACTGCCATATGAAGAGAGGCTAGACAAATTAAATCTACCGAGTCTAAAAGAGAGGAGAGAGAGGGGAGACATGATAATGATGTACAAATGCACCCGGGGGCTGGAAAGGCTGGATAGGGAGGATATTAATTATGGATACAGGAATAACTAGAGGCCACAGCTACAAAGTAAAACGACCTACCTGCAAGAACGATATCAGGAAGTTTAGCTTCCCCTATAGATGTATTGACAAATGGAATGGGCTGGAGGAGGAGGTGGTAGGGGCAAGGAACATCCATATTTTCAAGAAAAAATTGGATAAGAGTAGACTGAGAGACGGGACAACACAAGCTTAGCTCAACTCCTGTAAACTACAATTAGGTAAATACAGGGATACTTAAAAATCTTGTGACCATCAGGGGTGTTTAGAAAGCTTTAGTTAAATTACTTCAACCTCTGCAGTTGTGTTTGAGCGAGTTGTGGCCAGAAAACTAATTTTGGAGAGGTAATTATGAGATTAAGATAATTATATTTCTGAATACTAAACAGCAACCCCTGGACCTGAAAGGGTAAATATCTTGTCAAATTACAAATTTTTGTAAATAGATAATCTTGACAAATAGCAGTTTCTTTATTCATGTACAATATTAAACATTTAACCAGAACGTGCTTCACTTCCCAAATTTTCTAATTCCTTGAACATGACGAGAGGGCATTGTCTTGATAGGGTACCGGTAATGCATAAATGCGGGGAATTTCGGTGTGAGTATCCTAGGTTCGAGTCCTTGGAGTGCCACATGTATTTGTTGATTTCATTAATTGAGTTTAGAAGTTGTTGTTGTTGTTGTTGTTGTTCCCCAAGCTGCCTGGCCGAACAGCCCCAAGGCCATAACTGAGCGCCCCCACAGAACGAAGCCACTCCATGGCGGGGAGCTGAGGAGGGTGCGGAAATGCCTGGGAAACCAAAGCCCCACCCAAGGCCCTGTGCCCCTCAGCAATTATGAAGAGAAAGTTGAGGGGCAAAGGAAAAATGTTTAGAAGTAAAGTGGGTTGGTGAAGAAATATGAATACAGTATTGTATGTACAATATGAATACAGTATTGTATGTACAATATGAATACAGTATTGTATGTACAATATGAATACAGTATTGTATGTACAATATGAATACAGTATTGTATGTACAATATGAATACAATACTGTATGTACAATATGAATACAGTACTGTATGTACAATTAATTTGCCTGAGAAACAGATTCACTCGCTCATATAGTGATGTACATTCTATGAGCTGGTTTTGTGTTATTCAATTTCAAATGTACATTTTACTAAAGCGTTATTTCCATATAGTGATTTGTATCGATAGATAAGATAGATTTTGAGACTGTAAGCACATTCTCTGTGGACAAAACGGTCTTTAATTAAACTTGTATGTATGCATGTATGTATGTATAGATTTTGATATAAGTTCTTTTGTCTATATATTGTGTCGTTCCTGTTTTGGTTTGTTTTGCAAGTTTTACAATATAATTTCATTTGTTTCATTATTACACTGTTCAATAATTGGGGAAAACTATGGTACTGTACTTAAGTATACAGTATATGCTTCATTAAAAAGTTGAGAATAAAAATTGGGTGGGTGCCCAACCCCGAAAGGGGTTAAAATAGGGGAGCTATCCCCCCGCCAAAGGCGGCTTTCTAGGGCCTTTCCTAGCTGATGCTGAGAGGATTGGGTTCTAGTCATGTGGTGATGGGCTGGTCTATCAGAGTGAGAGCTGAGCAATCTCTGCCATACCCATAGCTTAATCTGACTGTTCCTTTAACTTATATATTTTCTAGATCTCAAGTGACGGCGTCTCTTCCGTGGATTGACCTCCCAATCTACCAAGATTGGAAGCCAAAGCGTCACATTTTTCCCTTGCCCCTCAACTTTCTCTTCATAATTGCTGAGGGGCACAGGGCCCTGGGTGGGGCTTTGGTTTCCCGGGCGTTTCCGCACCCTCCTCAGCTCCCCGTCATGGATTGGCTTCGGTCACCCAGGCTTTATTGTGGTCGGCGGGGAGGGTTCTGTGGGGGCACTCGGTTATGGCCTTGGAATTGCTCGGGGCCTTGGGGCTGTTCGGCCAGGCAGCTTGGGGAACAACAACAGACAAACATAATAAAGGTTGATTCGCTGACAGTGCCTTTGTTTTTGTTTTTTCAAGAATAAAACAAATTAAAGTGAGGAAATGTATGTACTGTACTGTATGTATATACTCTGGCACTTTCCCCAGTTTTCCTATTTTTTTCTTTTTTTTATGGGGGTGGCCGACTTGAGACATAGCCCGAACAGGGACATCACAACATATCAGGAAAACAAAACAAAACAAAACACAAAATCACACACTTCTAGGTCATCCACGAGAAATACCTACAGACCCAGGTCTATTTGGGCTCCCCAGCAAAAGATACTGTAACAATTTCTAGTTAATGTGCCTGTGTGAAGTTTGGTATCCCAGCAGAACTTGTGACTGGGGCCCGTTCCCCTGTGGTGGTGGTGGTGGTGGTAGTGGGGTCTTTACCCTGGTGATGGTGGTGGTGGTAGTGGTGGTGGTGGTGGTGGTGGTGGTAGTGGTGGCTGGGCAGGGGGGGCACCAGGGGGGGTCAGCTCTATACTGGACACCTTTGGAGGGGGCTGTCATCATGCTCCACTAGAGTCATCACCTGAAATTACAAAAACTTTAAATAACACTTCATAAAAAAAGTCAAAGGAAAAACTACAATCAATTCTAGTTAATCGTCTCACATGCTTATAGCGTAATGGTACTGTATAACTCGGAGGGTAATTAAGCATTGGGAGTACTAGTGAGGATATGCGTAAAAATAGGTTTAGATGGTATGGACATGTGGAAAGGGTGGACAAAAATAATTGGGTTCAGAAAGTATCAATGTGGAGGGAGTTGCAAGGAGAGGTTGACCAAGAAAGATGTGGGATCAGGGACACGTCTCCCTCACTATCCGATGCCCCAATTTACGATATTATTATAGTTTTTTAGGCGTTTGGGTTTGGGTAGGGCCGAGAACGCATCCCCATTTACCCCATTAATTTGAGGGTTCGCTATACAATTTTTCTATTTAAGATCAGGTTTTCAGGAACGTAACCCAATCGTATATCAAGGGAGACCTGCACTACAAACTGATATCGCAGCCAAAGGACTGACTAAGAAGAATGCCCAAGTCCGAGCTGCATGGAACGCTGCTATAAGCTTAACAAAAAGTATCATGGAATATGTGACTATATTTTGCAAGTTTTACATTATAATTTAGTGCAATAGCTGGGCCGTCGAGCGTATGGCCACAAACATGTGATCCTTAGAAAAATCAAGAAAAACAATTGGTTTGGCGTTGGACTTGTTGCGTGCTCTACAATGCAAACTGATGCATTCATAAAATACTCTACAGTACAGTACTTGAAAATAGGATTAATTGAAACAAATTATATCAACGAACCAGCTAAAAAGGGGAAAATCAATTATCTTGTGATGTTGACGGTTGGATTCTTGGGCCACCCAGAGTGTGTTATTGGCAGACAACAGTCTGGCACAGGGTTGGCACCTCTGCCTGCAACTATATCCATGTGTCAGAAACGATCGTCTCTGACACATGGATATAGTTACAGGCAGAGGTGCCAACCCTACCAAGCTGTACACACCAGATGATCAGCATAGGGGTGCAGATACTTCTTGGAGCGAGTGTACATATACTGTATATTACATACATACATACATACAAATTTAAATCATAATGTAAAACTTGCAAAATAAACAAACCAAAACAGGGACGACACAAGATAAAGGCAAAGGAACTTATCAAAATCGCTATATGGAAATAACGCTTAATAAAATAAAATTTTGAAATAAAAGAACACAACCCCCCAGGATCCGGCCCCTCGCAAATTTTTTATTTTTGCGGGTGTTCTCGTACCGGGTAAAATATTGAATTCTCTGGATTTTGCCATGCTTATAAATACGCCAAAAAATGGCCTAACCGAGGTTATAAATATAAATATCCAGCGGAAGTTGTCGTTGTTGTCTTAAGTTTGGTGATAACTAGAAGTCTCTAGACCAAGTGCTTCAGTTTTGATGATGAAATTAATTAGGTCAGTATGCCGGACGAAAGCCTAGGATTCGGTGTTTATTCCCGATAATCGGCATTTACCGATACTCATATCTCGGCAAATAAATTGCCTAACCAAGAGGCAGATATGGGCGTTGCTTTTCGATGGGTGAAGACTAGAACACTCTAAATTGTGTAGTTATTGTGTGAGGTGAGAAATAAGACAGAGTTAGGCGGTAATTCCGAGCTTCGTCCGAATGCCGCGGCGTTGCACTGCTGACCGCAACTGCGGTCTGTTTATATTCGTTCAACAATTTATTAGTGATTATTGATTATGGATTAGGTGCGATTTTACTATAGGGCCCCGCATTTGACAGGTACCACCAAGGATTTAATACAGATTTGTTTTCGGTTTTCACACATCCAACACCAAGCTACACCCTTTTCTGGTGTAAGACACACTAAAAAAACAATGGGGACACTTTAATATTTACAATATTAGACAAAATATAAAGATAACTCGGTGGAAAAGTTGCGTTAGCGGGAGTAACGTAGATCGTTTGTTGACATCGCACTCGAGTTATAGTAGGCTACTTCGCGCATCTAACTAATTTCCCAATACTGGCGGTTCAATTAAAATTTAGGCCCCGCGATACAGTATATGCGGGTTCTATACACAAAGGACAGTCGCATTACAGTTTTTACCCATTATCCAGCAATCTTAACGGTTAACGCCCACCACTAATGGGGAGGGATCAAATTATGGTTACCATGGGATACAGAATGGTCCCCCCCCCCCAAAAAAAAAAGGAAAGTGGAGATTGGGCATGAGTAAACCCCCCCCCCCTAAAAAAAAAGGGAAAGTGGGGATTGGGCATGAGTACAGTATATAGATAAATAGATAGACATACTGGGTGGAAGGGAACTCTGCCCTGTGCCCTCCTCCCTCACCTCCATGACTTACCTTGAAGTGCTTTTGCCTCAAGGAAGTGTTAGTCCCTCGTTGATCCCCGAGGCAAGGCCACAGTGTCGCCGCAACCCTTCACTGTGTTGTATATACTCCAACTGGGACATGATGGAGTTGGAGGCTGCTGGGCGTGATGAGGTACTGGTATGTCCCGGAGCTCCTGCTTGGTTCGGGATGGTAGCCAGAAACTTGTCCAGTTCCCTCTTGAAGACCTCTGTTGTCACACCTGTAATGTTTATCATGTTTATTAAATAAGTAACACCCCGTTCTCATCATTAATCATCAATTATAAACCCCAATGTACAGTCGTGCTAATAAGTGATGTATCGGCACCAAGTATGTTTTGATCAATAATTGGTATCAGCAATATATAAGCTTCATTTCTTCATATCGAGTGAAATATTCAAACATGTTCTTACACTTACCCACCCTATTCAACATCTGACAGACATTAATACAGCACAGAGCAAGCCAAACGTAATGACAGCTGAGACATGACTTATTAGCGCCACCGTACTTGAATAAACTAATGAAAGCATATGGTCCTCCCAGGATTCCAACTCGGGACACCACACCCAGAACATAAGCACCTAAACCATTACACCACCAACACAGTTAAAAGGTTATTACCAGGGTGATAGTAAGATAATTATTCAGAATAGACTCGGCTGCTTGCCGCCTTATTATAAATCATTTATTAAGGACAATGTATGTCTATGGAATCCTTATACTGTACTATAACCTACTGTACTTTGTATAATCCACTGTGGGAGAATTTATTTGATCACATTTATAAAACATGATATTACTGCAAAAAACAGTCCCATCACTCCCTCTGATGTCCTCACTGTTTAATAAAGTCTCCATTATGGATTATAATCAATATTTACCCCCTGCTGGTAACATACATGATTGTCAATAAGTCATGGGAGGGTCAACCCCCCACATTGGAATTATAACTAAAACCATGAAAACACTCAGGCCGTGGTGGTCAAGTAGTGAGCACGCTCGCGTGTGAATCTGAAAGACCCGGGATCGAATCCCTGCCACGGCGGACATTTAGTGGGTGCGGTAGTACGTCCTAGCATGTTTCACATGCTTGCACCCAGTCAGGGGACATCCTGACGACGTATACAGACAAAACACACATAACAAAGCCACTCCAACACCTTCCTCTCTCTCCAACACCCCTTCTCCCCTCTCAACACTCTTCTCTGAGCTATTGCCGATAAAAATGGCATGTTCAGTCCTGTAAAGAATCGTAAGATTCAGAGTCGTAAAGATTCCAGGACGAGCTCATTAGCGGCGGATCCCCAGATCGACCGTGGTGATTTTCACCTAAACATCTACAAAACTGTGATTTTTGCGCCAAGGTCGAATATTTTTGCGCGAACGTGGAATTTTGAAATATTTGGGGTATGGCGTAATGTTGGGAGGCTATGTACGTAGCTCTAAAACATGACGTCACTCACCATCTGCGCATGCGTGAGAATCTTGGCCCCGCCCCTCAAATGTACAACTATTACGGTACAGTATATTGGATTAGATTAGATTAACCTAACATAACGTAACCTAACCTAACCCTAAAATATAACAAAAATAATCAAAATAACAAATATAACAAATATAACAAATATAACAAATATAACAAAATAAACAAATAAAAAATATACCAAAGAAGAGTGGGATCGATCCCTGGTTTTCTCAGTGACGGGAAGGTGCCATACCGAGTGAGCTACGGAGAGATCTGGGTGATATGGTTTGAAGGGTATATTTAAACGCAACGGAGGTGAGGGGCGGGGCCAAAGGGGCCAAGATTCTCACGCATGCGCAGATGGTGAGTGACGTCATGTTTTAGAGCTACGTACATCGCCTCCCGTAATGTTTAATTTCGCCAACTTAGACGGCGCCAAATTCAGTGCTCCACTGTAAGTGAAATATGAAACCCTTTAAAAACTGTACCTCTAGGCCCCCTACTATACTGGCCACATATATGATGATTTCTATGCATCATGGGGGGGTGAAGGGGGACAGAGCCCCCTTCACCCCATCATGGATCCCACGGCAATCCTGATTAGCCGTACCATACCTGTTTTCCAAAATGCTCCCTAAAGCTAATTCAATTTTTACAGTAGGCCTAATTTTTTCCAAAATTCTCCCCATAAAAGTTCATTTTAGACAACAAACAAGTTTTGATAATTATCGCGAATAGACTCACAGCGTTATTATAAATAATTTATTAGGGAAAGTGAAGCTCTATGGAATCCTTATAATATACTCACATAGCCTAGATTCCGTTGTGGTAGAATAGTTTTTGTCGATATAAATAGTCCCGCGCGTAAACAAACTCAGTCCCGCCGACTCCCGCAATCTTGAGAGCTCTGCTACGGACGTGTTCAATGTTTACAAAAAGTGTTCGGAATGGAGTACACTCGCTACGGTAAAGTGTTATGTTCTACAAAGATGTTACTGTATGCTAATATATGAACCCACAATAGCTGGCATGCAAGGGCTAGTGTTGTATCCCACGTACTGGATCTAGGGTTAGGTTAGGTTAGGTTAGGTTGTTTGGTTAGGTTAATATACTAGGTCTCGGAAACAAGATTTGTAGTTGCGGTATTATTTACATCAAAACTATAGTTAACTATCAAAACTATTCTCCCACAGTGGAATCTATGCGAGTATATTATAAGGATTCCATAGAGCTTCACTTTCCCTAATAAATTATGTATAATAACGCTGCGAGTCTTTTAAAAAAAAATACCCAAGTTTTAAATACAGCCTCCCCAGATGATTGTACAGCTGTCTCGCCGTGGGCCGAGCTGTCCTGGCCGAGCTGTCCCGTGGGCCGAGTAGTCTAGCATTCTTACAAAGCATTAAAATACATAGGCCTAAATAAAATAAATAAAACATAAAATAACAGGAGTTGTAGGCCTAGTTATGCAGAATTACCATAAATTCTCTCCATAGAGGATATATAGGCCTAGTTAGGCCTTTTAATATTTACACTAGGCTATTTTTCAAGAAATTCTCCCTATAAAAGGTAAATTTTTCTACTTTTAGACAATGCTTTGGTAAAATTCTAGTTTCACGTACACAGCGACAAAAGGGAGGCGCCGTTGTAAAGGCATAGCTTCCCGACCAACTATGAAGATCAGGGAAATTGCTGGGTAAAAGACGTAATATAATGATAATAAACTACATTAACGACATCAGCCTAACCTAACGGACCTTACCTAACCTAACCTAGTATTATGTAAGGTCAATATTTACGAGTCACACCACAGCTGGGATCTCATTTTTAACGGTAGTTTTGGGTTCCTATCATTCTAGGCCTATGCTTCATTGCTATATACTTTTTATCCACCGGAAAATAGGCCTATTTTTTTTTTCTTGGGGGTTTTTTTTTTTTTTTTTTTTTAGCATTAACCTAACCAAAAAACCTAACCAAAAAAAACGACGAGAAAAAAATATATTTTCCGGTGGATAAAAAGTATATAGCAATGAAGCATAGAATGATAGGAACCCAAAACTACCCTTAGAAATTAGATTCCAGCTGTGGTGTGACTCGTAAATATTGACCTTATGTAATAGCTATGGTGCCGCATATGGAGAGATTTTTTTTTTTTTTTTTACAGTAGGTATAATTCCTTATAATGCATTTCCGCCGCTTTGGACATATATAGGAATTAAGTATGGTATATGAAAACTAAAGTAGCCATAGAAATTTATGAGTATGCTGTGAAAGCGAAACTAGAATTAAACCAATGCTTTTTCATAGAAAATCCCTATAGAGGGCGGTTTTCCTTATTAACCTTATTTTATTACGTTTTTCATCATAATTCCTTTATTTTAACCCCACATTGTCCCTAAACTTCATAGGCTACTAGGCTAGCCCTCCCCACATGGCCTAGGCTAGTGGGGGGGGGGGGGGCCATTTGCAGATTGTTGGATAGCCTAGGCCTAATTTGGTAATTACTAGGCTAATTTCCACCCATCCTTAAAATGCAAAAACACCGCAGCCTAGGCCTATATCAAAGAAAAAATGCAAAAAATAAGATATAGGCTAGGCCTATACTAAAAATGCTTCAATTTTTACCGAAATAGCCTAGGCCTAATCTTACCCAATTCGAGGTGACGCGACTGCTAGAATCCGCCGGAATAGGAAATATATGAACAATCTGGGCCTCCTACTCTCTGAAAAGAAAGCTATATATACATAGAAACCTCTGAGCATAATATTTACCCTTTCCAACTCCAATATAGGCCGATTTTCCCATATTTTCGAGGAGTTTTTAAGGATTCGTCGGCGGCATAAACAATGGAGATCGCCTGATGGCTGTTGCTATACGGCAATGCGGCATACGCCAATTCACAGAAAACGCGCAATTCACAGAAAACGCATCACCGTAAACTAATATAAATGTATGTGACTCTACTATAAGAAAGTTGGAGCTGTAGTTATCGATATTCACTAGATTTACCTGCTAAAATACGATTGTAGTACATTTGTCAATATATAACACCCAATTCTACATACTCATTAGCCATCAGAAACTTCCATAATTATTGCATTTCTAATTACTCCAACTAGGCGGGTGCCCAACCCCGAAAGGGTTGAAATAGGGGAGCTATCTTTCTAGGGCCTTTCCTACCTGATGCTGAGAGGATTGGGTTCTAGTCATGTGGTGATGGGCTGGTCTATCAGTGAGAACTGAGCGATCTCTGCCATACCCATAGCTTACTCTGACTGTTCCTTTTACTTATATATTTTCTAGATCTCAAGTCTCTTCCGTGGATTGACCTCCCAATCTACCAAGATTGGAAGCCAAAGCGTCACATTTTTCCTTTGCCCCTCAACTTTCTCTTCATAATTGCTGAGGGGCACAGGGCCCTGGGTGGGCATTTCCGCACCCTCCTCAGCTCCCCACCATGGAGTGGCTTCGGTCACCCAGGCTTTATTGTGGTCGGCAGGGAGGGTTCTGTGGGGGGCGCCCGGTTATGGCCTTGGCCTTGCTCGGGGCCTTGGGGCTGTTCGGCCAGGCAGCTTGGGGAACAGCAACAACAACACCTCCAACTTCCTTAACCTCTGAAGTGCGCATGGGGGGTATGACACCACACTCCTGTGCTGACGTATTTGAGCTGTTCCCATCACTAACATCGTTATTTTACCATAAATAGCATTAATACTTATCCATATGCACCTATTATAGGTTGATTATAAAGGTATTAACCTGTTACAACAATAAAACAAGTGGAAACAGCGTTTGGATGGTCAAAATCGGCGATACAGTCCGGGAGTTACATAATGTATGGCTGAGGCAACCTCACTTCCCACCACTTTTCTCCACCTCTGGAGAGAGACTGTCGATCGATACTCTCTCTCTCTCTCTCTTGCACTCGCTTGCTAACAGTGATGACAATGCCCTGCTTGCAACTCGCTAATGTTAGCATGAAAATATACCACAGAATAAGGGAATAACAGGGAAAATAGGTGATAACTGAAGGAGGGGAGGAAAGTGGGGAAGGAGGGGAGGTGGAGGAGTGATATTTGGCATGGCCCAGGGGCAATACAAAATAAAAAAAATAAAAAAATAAAAACAAGAGTTTTTTTGGGTGTTGTAAATTATTTTTTCCCCCCTGACTCTTAAAGAGTCTTCCCGCAGTCCGCCGGGGGAACTCTTAACCCGGGAGCTGCGGGGAGACTCTTAAGAGTTCCCCCGGCGCACTGCGGGGAGACTCTTAAGAGTCAGAGAAAAAAAAAAAAAACTTTTGACATCGAAAAAAAAAAAAAAAAAAAAAAAAAAAATTTTTTTTTTTTTTTTTGGCCCCTGGGCCATGCAAAATCTCAGTCCTCTACCTCCCCTCCTTCCCCACTTTCCTCCTCTCCTTCAGTTATCACCTATTTTCCCTGTTATTCCCTTATTCTGAGGTATATTTTCGTGCTAACATTAGAAATCCGATTGGAGGGTGTGGTCATCACTGATAGCAAGCGAGTGCAAGAGAGAGAGAGAGAGTATCGATCGACTGTGTCTCAGTGGCCTTGGGGGAAATTGGCGGGAAAGCAGATTGCCTCACCCATACATTATACAACTCGCGGGCTATATCTCCGATTTTGACCATCCAAACGCTGTTTTCACTCGTTTTATTGTTGTTTCAGGTTAATACCTTTATAATCAACCCATAATAGGCGCATATGGATAAGTATTAATGCTATTAATGGCACAATGAATATTTTAGTGACGGAAACACCTCAAATACGTCAGCACAGGGGGACGTTTCCAATTACCCCCATGCGCACTTCAGAGGTTAAGAGTCTTCCTGCAGTTCCCGGGTTAAAGCCTGAAACTCGTAAGTTGTCAAATTAAGAAGCAGGCTTTTTGTGGTCCCACACCTCTAAGAACATAAGAAAATGGGAGTCAGCAGAAATCAGATTGGCCCACACAAGGCAGATCCCTCTCACACCCAATCCTAATTATAGGCCCAGCTCACTAATACCATGAGGACCGACCTCACCAAAACGGTCAGAGGTCAGAAAACGGGGGACTGCAGAGCGCAAATTAATTTGAAAGAAACAAGAATAGGGGGTCCTCAAACTCGTGTAGCAATTTGTACGTCTCGATCATGTCACCCCTAATTTTTCTGTCCTGCAGTGTCTGGAGATCTATGCGTCGACATCTCTCCTCGTAGGGCAGCTGGGCCAACTATACCATATGTAAAGTCAGTGAAAATAAGTTAGCAAAGCAGACCCACATGCAGAAATAACTTGAGCCGACCATGCCAAGTGAGATCTCTTTCTTGGTGTCACTGGTAGAGTGTTCGCCTCATAGCCCAAGGGTCCCGGGTTCAATCCCAGGCCCTGGCATATTTTCGTGAGGCTATTTCAGCATCTAACGAAGTTTAGTTGTGTTGGTAAAATTGTCAAGATGGTTGAGAGTAAGTTCGGAGCTCCATAAATCCTCTTTCGGGTATGGTGTAAAAACCTATTCCTATATTATGTTACCTCCACCAACCGACTTTACCCCTAAACTCAATTAATGAGATCAACAAATACATGTGGCAGGTCTCCGTCACTATACGATGCCCGGATTTACGATATTATTATAGGTTTTTAGGTGTTTGGGTTTGGGTTTTGGCTGGCCCGAGAACACAACCCCATTTACCCCATACGTTTTAAGATTCGCTATATGATTTTTCTATTCACGATCGGGTTTTCAGGAACGTAACCCAATCGTATATCGAGGGAGACCTGTAGTTTGTTTTAGGAGGGTTGGTCCTATCAAAATGTGAGGTTTGGCATACTCTACCCAGCTTTAGCCATTTCTGTCTGTCTCTTTTACTGTCCTACTTTCCCTTCTATGGGCAGGCTAGGAATCCTCCTCCCCTTGCAAAATTCTCCTACTCGACGAGACAGAGAGGGGAGAGGGAACGCGAAAGTGGTCTCGGTCCTCTCGGACCCTAAAAATTGGAACTTTAAAGGTTTCTGTTCGGGCTCTGTCTCGAGTCAGCCACTCTCAGCAATGGGATATGTGCCTGAGTATATAGCTTACAGTATACATATATACATAAGATTTAGTCCTACCTTATTAAGCTTATTATTCCATTAATTCATTGTTCTTCCCTCTCACTAAAGCCGGTATCACACGAGCGCTTTTTCCCTCAACATTTATCCTTGACACTGGTCTGGCAACTTATGAAGTCAGCTTTTTCAATAATTATGTCACCTAAATTCATCTATCATTAGTCTACTTTCTAATACCACTGTAAAATGTCCCAGAAATGTTGCCAGAAAAATGTTGAGTATAAAAGCTCTCGTGTGATACCGGCTTAAATAATTACGTTATCCATAATGCAGTTGGGTCTAAGTACAGTACATGATTAGCTTAATATCCAGAATTCGAAAATGGATTTTAATCGTGAACGTGTACTCAACCTTTAACTTACGTGTTGGTGGTGCAATGGATTAGATACTTATGTTCTGGGTGTCGTGTCCCGAGTTCAAATTCCGGGAGGATCATATGCTTTCATTAGTTTATTTTTGTTATGCCACACTTTCAAGAAGCGAGGTATATTCCGATCGCCCTTCCCAGCTCTGGGAATGGTGAAGTAATTTTCAACTTAAGCCGGTATCACACGAGAGCTTTTATAGTCAACATTCGATAATCAACATTTTTCTGGCAACATTTCTGGAATATTTGGCACTGGTATCGAAAACTAGACTGATGGTAGATGAATTAAGGTAACCGAAATACAGTATATATAATGTTGCCCTCAGAAGCTGCCAGACCAGTGTTGAGCATAAATGTTGAGCGAAAAAGCGCTCGTGTGATACCGGCTTTAGGGTACTCTAGACTGAGCGAGGACTGACCTTAGCTCTATCTATACTGTAATACCCTGTACCCGCAAAATCCCGCAACCACAAAACTACCCGAGTTGACGTCTGGGATAGCGTAAAATAGTCGTTGGTGGTTAAGTATAAGAAACCCACCAGTAATACCCTGTGCCCGGAACCACAAAACTACCCGAGTTGACGTCTGGGATAGCGTAAAATAATCGTCGGTGGCGAAGTATAAGAAACCCACCAAGAAAGCCTGAACAGGGACAACACAGTGGTATTATTGTGTGAACATCAAGGGACTGAATTAGTTATGAAGGTGGAACTAGATATTTTTAGCCTACTGTACTGTACTATATTTCCAAAACAAATTCAGGCTATAATAATTAGATCTTATTCAGCTTGGGAAGGAGTGCAAAGAACCAAAGAGGTAAAGTATATCTCATTCTTACCTGGTTATTTTATCTGGTGGGCCATCCGATCCGACGTCCAGCCAAACTTCTGACTAGAGGGAGGGGTGTGGCCCAAAACAATAGTCAGGCACGCCAGTCAAACGTGCAATTGACCACTTGCGAGTTTCAGGCCATAAGGAAGTTGGAGCCCAAGTTGGAACGTTTGTCGGCCAGAGTGGACAGAAGGGTGCTGAGTTGCTATGGTCATGTTGAACAAATGGAAGATGAAAGGCTTACAAAGAGAATATGCGAGTCAGATACAAGGGGAGATAGAGGGGCAGGAAGACCCCCATTGAGATGGAGAGACTGTAACACAAGCTTTGGGTAATAGAGGAATGACCATAGATCAGGCAAGAGAAGTGGTAATAAACAGGAATGAATGGAGAATGCTGGTGAATAAATTAGTATAAACACAGTCGTTTGGGAGAGAGGGTCATGTGCCAGTTGGACTAGATAATAGTCCGACAGGCGCCTGGCCCGGGGAGCCGGTGGTAGTGAAGGTCGCGCATGGAAGCATGGTGGGCGGGCTTATGGTGCTACAGCTCCGCTGCGGGTCTGCCAGCAGAAATCGGAGCCTCTCCGGGGGATCTGGGACCTGGGAATCTTTTATTGGGGACCTCAAATGGGCATGGATCTCAGGGTATTTTTCCTGGACGACCTAGATGTGTATGATATTGTGCTTTGTTTTGTTCTTTCTGATGTGTTGTGATGTCCCTGTTCGGGCTCTGTCTCAAGTCAGCCATCCCCATAATAAAAATAAAAAATAAAAAATAAAAAAAATTAATAAAAAATAAAAATAAAGGAAACTGGGGTAAGTGTCATATGCGTATTTCAGCATATTTGTTTTCGGTTGAAGTGATTGAAGTGTTTTTAAAGTGAGTGAAGTGTTGTAAAGTGAGTGAATTGTTTTTTAAGTGAGTGAAGTGATCTGAAGAAAGTGACTGTCACCATGCCTCGCGCTTGTGCGAACTGCGCCGGTAGGTTTGGTGAGTCCATGTTTGCTACTATCGATCTTCAAGTCTGCCGGCTCTGCCAGCAACGAGAGAATTTTACAGTGAAATTAGATGAAGCCTACAACAAGATCAACGTCCTCACCATGAAGCTGGAATCACTCCAAGAGTTTGTAACACTCAACGTTGGAGTGCCACAAACTTCAATTGTCACCGCAACTCCAGCAGCCACCAACGCCCCAACGTCAACTGCCAACAATTCAACGCCTACAGTAGCCATTTCAGCTGATGTTTCCGATACTCAAGATACAAATAGCGACTCTCTTCCCCCTCAAGACAACTTCCGTGTCGTGAGGAACAACGTTTGCCCCAAGACCAGGAAACACATACCGATTACCGAGTGTCAAAACCGTTTCCAGATACTCGCAGACTCAGATGACGAAGAGGAAATAGAAGAAGTCCGGCTCGTGGGAGACTCGATGATACGTGGTCAGCTCACAGAGTTTTGCGCCAGGGCACCTAAGACCAGGAAGCGTTTTTGTATCCCTGGTGGTGGTGTGGATGACGTAGTTGCAGCAGTTGACGAAGTATCAAAGCTGGCCCCAGCTAATACAATGTACGTCATCCACGTTGGATCCAACGATGTACAGCGAACCCGGTCGGAAGATTTGCTTTTAAAGTACCAGCAGCTGATCAAGTCGTTTAAGGAGAAGTCATCAAGGATCATCGTCTCAGGAATCGTCCCCCGGCTCGGTGTAGAGAGCCGATTTTACAACATAGCCACCAGCACAAATCGTTGTCTAGCAAACCTCTGCAGGAAGGAGAACGTGGGATTCGTCGACACCTGGGACAATTTCTACTACGATGACTATTTGTTTTCGGACGATGGAGTTCATCTGAACCAGGTGGGAGCAGCGCGTTTTGGGCGTCTTCTCAACGATGCGGTGAAGGATTTTCGGAGAAGAAATCGACTCGGCACAGGACAACCAGGAAGGAGGACCGAAGACAGCGAGGACGGCAATCTACAAAGGAATTAAATACTAATCCGTCAAGAACCGCGAATTTGGATAAAGCTCCACCAACACGACCCAAATTCAAAACCGTCAGGGATAACGACCGAGGACCGAGGACAGCCATGAATGTAAATGTAGATCCGACCAGAACCAATAATTTGAATAAAGACCGTTCCTTGAATCCCAAATCCAAAACTTTGAATGTTTTCTATGCAAACGCTCGTAGCATACGCAATAAATTTTCAGATTTAGAGGAACTAGTGTTTACAGAAAATTATGATGTGATTGGCATAACAGAATCTTGGCTCAATACACAAGATAGAGACTTTTTAGCAGAGTATTCACTTCCCGGTTATGTAATGTTTGAGAACAGCCGAATAAATAAAAATGGAGGTGGCGTTTTATTTTATATCAAAGAAAGTCTTAACCCGACCCTCGTGTCAAAACCTCAAATTGTGAACGTCGACACATCTTTTGTGCTAATAAAGAATAATAAAGGTACAAAAAATACTTGCGTTAATATACAGACCTCCAGCTCAATCAGTGCAAACTGACCGAGAAATTTACGAACAAATTGCAGATGTAAGTAACTCACAAGATACCGTAATTTTTGGCGACTTTAATTTACCTGTGACCAAGTGGGGCGATACTCTTACTTCACACTCTGGACATGACTTGTATACGAACTTGCAAGAGAGTTCGCTTTATCAATTTGTTCGAATGCCGACCCGTGGTAATAACGTTCTTGACATTGTACTTGCAACAAAAGAAGAATTGATAGAGAATTTGAATGTTGGTGATGAATTCAGTAACAGCGACCATCGTACGATAACTTTCACTTTAAAGTTTACTAGTAACGAACCAAATAGTAGCATCGAAAAAGTCCCTAATTTCAAGAAAGCAAACTTCCATAAACTTAGAGCTATGTTTAAAGAAACTGACTGGAGCTTTTTAATTAACAATAACGACATAAATACATCTTGGAAGTTATTCGAAACCACTTACCTAAAAGCAGTGCAAGACTGCATACCATCGAAAATACGGCGTCCAGGCCATAATAATAAGCCCAAATGGTGGAATAAAGATATTTCAAACTGCCTGCTTGCTAAAAAATTTGCTAATGATAGATTAAAATCCTCACAAAATGACGAAGAACGGGTGAAATTTGTAGAGCTACGACGCAAAGCCAAAAAGTTAATTAAGCAAAGTAAAAAGACCTTAGAGTTACATATTGCGAATCAAAGTAAAACAAACCCGAAAGAATTCTATAGTTATATCAGAAAGAAAAAAGTAGTTACTTCAACTGTTGGACCGTTAGTCGATGAAAAAGGAGAATACACCAAAGACGAAGTACAAATGAGTAATGCCCTCAATACCTTCTTTGCATCAGTTTTTACAACAGAAGACCTCAGTGATATCCCTACACCATCGCCGATTCAGATTGATAATTCAGATGTTCTAAGCAATATCACCGTTACAGAGAGAGAAGTATTGAATTGTTTAGATAAACTCAAGGTAAATAAAACGCCAGGACCTGATACAATCTCGCCTAGAGTTCTAAAGGAAGCTAAGTATGAGCTCTCCAAACCACTGACATTACTATTCAATAAATCCTTGCAGTCTGGAACTATGCCTGATCAGTGGAAGCTAGCCAACGTAACACCGATATTCAAAAAAGGCAGCAAATCCCTACCCAGTAACTATCGTCCAATTAGCTTAACCTCAGTTGTATGTAAAATGCTAGAAACGGTCATACGAGACAGACTCGTAAATCACTTAGAGGAAAATAACATACTTAAAGATACTCAACACGGCTTTCGTAAAAAACGTTCCTGTTTAACAAACCTCTTAGACTTCTTCCACGATATCCTCAACCTCTACGATGAGAGTAAAGCTGTAGATATTATATACCTTGATTTTCAAAAGGCCTTTGACAAAGTTCCCCACAAACGTTTACTGCTAAAACTAAAAGCGCATGGAATACAAGACGGTGTGTTGAAATGGATAGAAAATTGGCTCAGCAACAGAAAGCAAAGGGTAGTCATAAACGGTAAGGCATCTAAATGGACCAATGTAAGTAGCGGGGTACCCCAGGGTTCGGTACTAGGACCAATTCTCTTTCTAATTTACATCAACGACATAGATGAGGGTCTCACCTGCACAATCTCAAAATTTGCTGACGATACAAAAATTGCAAATAGCGTACTCTCAAAAGAACAAGTTGACGATATGCAACACAATCTAGATAAATTGTCATGTTGGGCCCAAATTTGGCAAATGAGTTTCAATGCGGATAAATGTAAAGTACTACATGTCGGATACCTAAATGAGAAAGCAAACTATTCGATGAATGGCACTCAGCTTAAGAATGTAAACAGAGAAACTGATCTGGGAGTAACAATATCGAGTAACCTAAAACCGAGTCAACAATGTTCAGAAGTTGTTAAGAAGGCAAACAAAATAATTGGCTTTATAGGCAGGTCATTTGAGCATAAATCCAAAGAAGTTATCCTAACCCTTTACAATTCCTTAGTCCGCCCTCTTCTGGAATACTGCGTTCAATCCTGGTGCCCTTATTACCAAAAAGATATAAACAAGCTAGAACGAGTTCAACGTAGAGTTACCAAAATGATACCTAGCCTAAAGAACAAACCATACGAAGAGCGTCTTAGAGAATTAAATCTATTTCCTTTAACCCAGCGCAGATTAAGAGGCGACTTAATTCAAGTGTTCAAAATCATCAAAGGCATCGACAATATGAACTGTAGTAAGTACTTCACTATCGACCAATCTAATTACACGCGGGGAAACGGTTGCAAAATTATTGGTAAATCTTTTAACTCGCACGAATCTAAGAATTTCTTCTTCAATCGAGTTGTCAACTTGTGGAATGGGCTTCCCCGAGACGTTATAGACTGCAGCACCGTTGATTCATTTAAATTCCGCCTAGACAAATATCTCGCATCAAACCCGCGACTGACTGCGTTTGTAAATGAATAACTTTATCCTCCCCTCAGTTACTAACCCATATGTCCCCTACTAACTTCCTAGTCCTGCCACGTTAGTGGCAGGGCAGTAGTTCCCTTTCCAATGTTCCCTTACCCACTCTAAACCACTGTTTGGACACTTGATCCTCAGTGTTTTGGAGGACAAGCAACCTAGAAGGGTCACTAGACCTGTTGTTGCTTGATTTCCTTTGTACTCCTTTGTACTCCTTTATAGTATATACATACTGTACATACATACATTGTTTTTCTGATGTGTTGTGATGTCCCTGTTCGGGCTCTGTCTAGAGTCGGCCACTCCCATTAAAATAAATAAATAAATAAATAAATAAATAAATAAATAAATAAATTAAAAAAACAAAAAATAAATAAAAAAGGAAAACTGGGGTAAGTGCTTGATTATCTACATAAATACAGTACATACATACATAACATTTTAAGACGGAGTGTTCCACATTATCTTAATGAAAGTATATCCAACCCCAGCTATAAAAAAAATGGGGAATGTGCCTGAGTAGATAGATAGATTAATACTGTATACCTGTATATGAATATATGAATAAATACATACTATGTATTCATATATACAGCTGATTTGATCTGAAGATCAATCTAAATGGATATATTTGCATAAAGGAAATCACAACAACTCGCAAACATTTGTCAGTAGCTGTACATCACTACATAGGCAAGTTAATCCGTTTCCCAAGAAAATTAGTCACGCATAAAAAAACGCACTATCATCATGTTCAAGGAATTAGTCAATTTGGGAAGTTCAGGACGTTCTGGTATATTCTACTAAATTCAGTACTGTACTGTGTAACTGTACTGTGCTGTACCTGCAAGGTCTTTACTAAACTGAATAGTCTCAGCCATAGACTAATGGCAGTGTAAATCATAAACGTTCCTTTACACTCACATACAGTACAGTACTTAGTAACCAGAATACTTTCAAAACGGTTGTACTGTACACACTTCAGGTCCAACACCAATCTGTAGATGTTATAATGTTGTTAGCATTGATGTACCGTTATACTGTAGATCATTAAAAACAACACTACATTAATCACTTCATTACTTGTTGCATTTTAAGAATTTAGGAGCTTACCACCTGTAACCAACAATAGTGGTAGGCCTATGCATTATGCAGCAACACTGCCCTTTTGGCATGGATGTAGTTACCGGGTGTACCACTACCGATATACAACATAAATCATCTATAATTACTTATAATAAAATAAATACTTATAAATCTATAATACTAGGTTAGGTTAGGTTAGGTTGTTTGGTTAGGGTAATGTATTTTTGTATCCAAAGGCAGTCAAAATAGATGGGAACATGATGGTGAGCGTCCGCTAGTGTAAACAAGACGGGCGGTACACCCGGTAACTACATTCTTGCCGCCCTTTTTACCAACAACATAGTATCATATAGGCCTACCCGAGTACCCGTAGTACCCGGAGTCCTGGACGGGGGCCCGGGCAGCCAGGCAGCCGCAGCCTTTATTGTTTGTAGGCAGGATAATAGCAATAGTAATACTTATTAGGCCTACCATACAAATGTATTCTACAAATTTATTACACTTGAAAATGCATTAGGCCTAGCCTATAGCCTAGGCCTAGGCTTTTATCCATTTCATAAGGAGGCTGCAATAACTGCATCCACTGTAACTGTTGGGCTGGTCGCTAGGGAGTAGGGATGCGCGCTGCTGCTGTCTCTCAAATATCGATATAACACTATGAACAGAAAAACAAAAAACATTCACATTTCAATAAAATTCTTCCATTTCTATTTACAAGTAGGTTATTGAAGTATAAATAATCATCAGCAGAATGCAGGAAATACAGTTTCTGCCAACTCAAAATTGAAAAAAAATCTATGGCGGCCAGGGGGCTTTGCCCCCCGGACCCCCCCTCATCTCCCGAGGTTAATTACTATTTTCAGCTAATCATTATTTACTACCTACACAACATTTTCCTGTTTTGCCACACTGCCCAGGCTGGAAGGGTTAAAGACTGTATCATCAATCAATAATGGAAGGTTTAAAATCCCTGATTATGCTGGCAAATGCAAGACTATTCAGAACCACTCCCATTAATCCCTCCAATCCCAGCGATGTATATATCCGTCAGTAGATAAGTAACTCCCCAGTCCCAGTGACGTATATATCCGTCAGTAATGTACTTCCCTTGTAACTGCCTGTACAAAGCTGTATCAGTCACCACGACCTTTTGAGCACTGCTCCCGTGTTGGCAACACTTCTCAGCTTACATGAGACCCACTGAAGGGTGACAGAGCCAGTGTTGCCTCATATTTGGAGGTGGATAGGTGGTCTCTCCTGACATTTTTGCCACATTGCTTGGGACTGCTGGGGACTTTTATTACTGTATCCTACGGTACAGTACGGGTTAAGTAATCCCTTCTTTTTAGTCAATATTATTAAAAACTGTATACAAAGCAAAATTTATGCTTATCAGTTGTTGATATCTCTTTAGAAGTGATTGCACATTTATACCATTATTCCTGTATTCCTTCTAGTCTTTAAACCACATTGTTCCAGTTTGACACCATGCCCCTGAAACTTGATGGTGGAAGCACAAACAAAAACAGTAAAATTGTAGTCAAAGTTTTTAATAAGCTTTTAGAAAAGACCCAACACCAAGCTGTGAACTAATAGACCTTTAAAGCTAAGTAGAGGTAAACACATCTAAATCACTTCATCTAAAATCACAATCATACATTTTTTTTATCACTATTAGAGGAATGTCGATTAACTGGAACACGTGCTTTGAGAATCTTATATAAAACAGGCTAAGGTCATGGCATTTATATCTTGGCTCCAGATGTTCACATACTTAATAACTAAATTATAGAGAGTAAATTGTTATCAATATCGTGTGTGTGTGTGTGTGTGTGTGTGTGTGTATTATACAGGGTGTTTCATAAATACCTTTCATAAATTTCAGAATGAATAGACCTAGCAATAATAAATATACTTTACTATGTGACGGTTTTGGAAATTTCTCATATTTACCGGGATATTACACATTTTAGTTTAAATAGGAAAGTCTAGGGGATGAAAACGATCAGTAGATTACCATCACCTCAATTACTTTATTTTGTCATAAATGTTTGAACATCAATGTATTTTACAGTATTTACAATAGTTGCTCGAAGTTTCTCCCACCCTCGTTGATACAGGCTTGGGCTCGGCGCATAAGGGACTGTCTCACTCTTTCAAATATCCCTGGTGTGTTCTTACTTCTCTGCATGCCTCTTGAACTCGTTGCCACAGTTGCTGACGGGTGTTGATTTGTGTAGCATACACCCTGCTCTTCAAGTGTCCCCAAAGATAAAAGTCAAGTGGAGTTAGGTCCGGTGATCTAGGTGGCCAGGCGATGGGACCACCACGGCCTATCCACTTATCAGGGTACATAACATTAAGGAAATCCCTCGTACCTCGTGCAAAGTGAGCTGGAGCCCCATCCTGCATGAACCACATTTGTATATGTGTTCTGAGAGGCACATCTTCAAGTAGTATGGGTAAGTCATCGTGAAGAAATCTGGTGTACACATTGCCTGTAAGTCGTTGTGGTAACATAAAAGGTCCGATTAGATGGTCACCAAGAATACCGGCCCAAACATTAATCGAAAAGCGTTCCTGATGTCCCCTCGTTGTTGTTGCATGTGGATTTTCTGCTCCCCATGTATGTGTATTATGTAGGTTCAACATGCCATTTCTTGTGAAATTTGCCTCATCACTAAACAAAACCTCTGCAATAAAACCGTTGTTCTCCCTCTCTTGAGTAAGGAGCCACCGACAGAAATCCATTCGTTGGTGATAATCACGTTCAGTCAGAGCATGGATGGACTGGTGATGATATGGGTACAGGCCATGTCTGTTTACAATCCTCCATACTGATGCATGAGCCACACCAAATCGTGCACCAAGTCGACGTGTCCTTGTAGATGTATCATCTGCGATGGCATCAAGGATATCCTCTTCTGCATCGAGTAGTTGCTCATCATGAGGCCTTCCTCTGTCTACTGCACGTGGATTCAGTGAGCCATATTCCCGTAGTCGTCTTTCTACGCTGAGGAAAGTAGGCCGAGATGGTTGCCTCCGGTTGGGATATTGTTCACCGTACATCCTTACTGCTTCAGCTGCTTTTCCTCCAGCTGCACCTAAAGTAAGTAACATGTCTGTGTACTCAGCAGAGGTGTATGGCTCCATGTCTGGTACTTACTTAAGACTGCCAGTACATCCTTCTTTCTCTCACCTTCTCACATTACCTTCAATTTGTGAAGCTTCATTCATACAGTATTCGAACCCATGAAGCAAATTGATCGAGCACCTATTGTAAATACTGTAAAATACATTGATGTTCAAACATTTATGACAAAATAAAGTAATTGAGGTGATGGTAATCTACTGATTGTGTTCATCCCCTAGACTTTCCTATTTAAACTAAAATGTGTAATATCCCGGTAAATATGAGAAATTTCCAAAACCGTCACATAGTAAAGTATATTTATTATTGCTAGGTCTATTCATTCTGAAATTTATGAAAGGTATTTATGAAACACCCTGTATATATACTGGTATATATATATATATATATATATATATATATATATATATATATATATATATATATACCTGTATTGCATAATTCACAATTATTAAGTACAGTACCGGTACAATCAATACGTCAATATCTCTCACTTCATCTTGCATCCTTCTTAATTTTTCATTATCCATATCATTGTTAACAATTTATATTCACCAAAATATATAAATATATCCCAACGTCAGTCTAACCACAATGAAGTAACAACCCAAAACCAGTCCTTATTTCTATATCCTTACTATATTATCACCCTCATAACAAGTTTTACAGTACTGTATAAGTTAACCCCTTCAAGATCTGATAATGCATTTTTTCTGGCTATTATTAGACAATTTTATTCAGATTTGGAAGGATATAATTATGGAAGTCAGAGGGTTAACTTCTTTATCCATGCAATTCCCACAGATCCTTCCTAATCTGTACAAAATTGTCTAATGATAGCCAGAATTTACTGTCAAAATGCGTCATAATCTTCAAAAGGTTAACTCTCAAGAATATACAAATGTAACCTAGCTACACACCAACAAGGTATACAGTAGAAAAACAAACATAAATGCAAAAACATTCAATGATTTGTATGTGATCAAGTTTAGCCAAGATATCAAAGCTACCCTTTTCTCTTTTCTCCATTCTATTACATATGTTGAAATATAAGGCAGAAATACGAAAGATTCTGTATAAAAAACCTGGATAGGTATCACAATATTGCTAATATATAATTTCAACCCCACGAAACTTGCTGGGTATAGTGTAAAATGCACAGGGCCATAGGTAGGGTGAAATTCAGTACCACCATAGAGGGATTTTAACTTACCATTCTTCAAATCAATTCGTAAGCGCTCAACACAAACAATTCAATAACACTACAATGATAATTTACAAGAAAATATTATACGGATAATCTAGGTCTATAAGGTCCCAAATTATTTAACCCCTTCTGTACCGGAGACTTATTTTGTATTTAATTTTGGCTACATTTAGACGATATGATGATGCTTAGGAAGGATATATGGTAGCAAAAAGGATTAATTTAGATAGTCTGTAGCCTTTTTATCAGTAGACGTCCTTTCTAAGCTGAATAAAATGGTTGAATAGTAGCCAGAAAAAAGGATGTCACTGGTACAGAATGGGTGAAAAGCTGTTTATTGAAGATTATGCCGATACTACGGCCCCCTCGGATGGTGCTGATTTGTGTGATTTGTGGATCTGGCCCATCGACTGCGTTTGATTAGAGTTGCTGTAATAATGCGTGTGACCTGTATTATGACTATATTTCACAAAGGATCAATCATACTTTATAAGCCCTGTAGTTGCATTTGTCTGAGCATGGAACTTGATCCATCCTTAGTATTATGATGCTCATAATCTCTTCTGTGACTCTTCTTGATATACTAATAGTGGAATCCCTCATAGGTTTTCTTTATACTGTATATTTTATTTATAGTGTCAGTTAGCAGCTTGCTATACATGCAAACTTATTGTGCAATATTATGACACTATTTTACGCAGATAATGGTGAATAAACTGGAGGGAGAATATTGTGGATAGCATAATTCTTAATTACCTATAAACAATTGAATGCACAAGCTTCCACACCAGAGTT
Source organism: Paralithodes platypus (assembly GCA_032716605.1). Classification (NCBI taxonomy): domain Eukaryota; kingdom Metazoa; phylum Arthropoda; class Malacostraca; order Decapoda; family Lithodidae; genus Paralithodes; species Paralithodes platypus. The sequence goes on along the minus strand of CM064555.1, from coordinate 18,128,369 downwards.
ATCAAACTGAGTTATGGACAAAGGCACTCATGAAAATCCACTTTAAAGCTAATACACTATAATACTTTGTACACAACAAAACTGATGATCTAAAGGTAGCCCCAATCTATTACAGCACCAGTTAATCACACTCTTTTTGCTTACTAACAGAAGAGAACATCACCTCAGGGTTTCTCTGAGCAGAAGGCAATTCAAGTTATTCAACCTCCCCATCACCGACTATAGTCTGTTCATTATGTAGTCTTGAAATTGTGAACCCTCGCATCTTGTAACTCAGGAAAGGCTAGAGCATTCGTACTGTATTTTATTTTTTGATTACCTTAGTTTAACCAGACCACTGAGCCACATGACGAGACTCTGATAGGGCTGGCCATTCGTACTGTAAGTGTCCACACCTATTTACTGTTTGACTCTTCTTAATTTGTAGAAATATCTCGATTGCTCAAGTCCTTTATGAGTTATGAGATGTTGGGGGTTGGGATTTCTAGATTTGTGCTAATGAATAGACTACAAATTCACTACCCATGCCATAAACCACAAGTAGCCTACACCTTCATAATTCACGTAGAGGCATATGATGATCTTTCTGTCGATATTCAGAATAAGTGGTGAAAATAACAAAATGGAGCCCGGGCGGGAAGGGTTAAGGCATGGTTAGCATAGGTTATGGCAGCTTGTGTTAAGTTTGGTCAGTTTCATGGTAGGTGATACTTTGTATTAAAAACATAATTAAATAATAATTTATATTAACATGATTATTGGATAATTATTGAGAGGGGTGTTGCATTGACTGGGGTTGAGCAGACATGGAACCAAACAGAAGTATTTGTGAAATATCAGGAACAACTTTGCACAGACTAGTTTTATTATGATTTTTGGGAGATATTTATTTTTAATCATATTAATGCTCTTAATTTAAGAGTTGACACATAAAAGGAGAACAATTAGAGTACAGTAGTGTTATTTTGACATTTAAATAAGACTAACAAGGTTAGGTGTCATCTTTTTTCAGTTCAAAGTGAAGCAGCTATAATTCTTGCCATTAGAGAATAACATAGTTCTCAGCATTTTTGGGGAGACTTGAGAAATATTTAACATTCTTTTTCATGTCAATATTACAAAAAATGCTCACTATAACATGCTGGTCTTCACCCAATAACTTTAAATATTATAAAATTATTAATATTATTTTCTTCAGATTTATGAAGTCAGCCAAGGCATGTTGTGGACCATTTTTGTTATTCATTTTTATATGAATAGAGATAACCAGTTTGAATTGGAAGAAAGACCATGCATGAGCGTATCCCTATTTTTGTTTTCTCACTATCCCTGCTGTGGGAGTTAGGGTTACCTACATGCTGACTAGCTATTGACTTATTGACGCAATATAAAAGACTGAAGCTACTTTGGATTGGACTGATTAAAGATGCACTGTGTTAGGTAGCCTGCATTGTATTAGAGTTAAAGGGTGTACAGGTAATGATTGTAATAGGCGATTAGATGAAGACTGAAAATGACAATACAATCAAGTTAACAATAGGTTAACGATAAAAGCACAATTTGACAAACATTAACAGACAATAGAAAAGTTATTCGCCAGATTACGTTGCATATAGCGGAATGCTCTGTACCTGTCAATAATGCAGAAGTACTTTAAAACAAATAATTCAGTATTTCCAACACACGACAGCATTACGAATAGATTAAACTTACCAACAAAAGGTGCTTCAACTGCAATACACTGCTCGCCAAAGATCTTGACTTAATCAGAGTAATGATAAACTTTTACTGAATTCTGTCTGCCACCAAACAGTCTTTATTATGGTAATGCAGGTACAGTGAACCCTCAAATTACGCGGGGGATGCGTACTGTGCTGTTGGCGCGTACCTTCGTTTGCACGTACTGTACATCGAAGTTAAATATAAATGTGGAAAATAGGTATTGGTCTGGCTCCGACCGAAAGTTGTACTACATCACCTAAAAACCACAAATACTGTATATAACATATTACTGTACAAATATGTTTTTATAACCTAAACTACCACACAAAATACATTTAATGTAACGGTGACGACGTCGGGGGACCCGGCGTCACCCCAATATGGCTGCCCGAAACTCTCCAACAGATACGACTCGACTCCCGCTCGTTCGCTCGGCACGTACATTAGAATAATTGAGCATATTTTTCTATTTTTTTGCCTCAATTGTGGTTCAAGCGTAGATAAATTGCGCGTATTTAGAGGGTTCACTGTATACTTAAATATTCTTAAACTATCAGCATTAAGCACTGCACTTTGCATTAATGTATACAGCTAATTTAACTAAGAAAGTAATGTGACTGAATAGAAACATTTGCAGTGGGAGATGGGTAATGGTCTCTGGTTGATTAAGGAGTTCCTGGCGCTATTGAATCTGCTCGAAGGAGATAAATGGCGCTTAATAAATGACCTGAGACTATTATATATAATTAATTTAGAGATTTTTTATATCCATTGTCTATTCAACAATCTAAAGAGATGATAGGTATTGACACTTTTTTCTATTTATGATCCAAACCTCTAGAAAAAAAAATTAAGTTGGTGAGGGTAAACTATTCATTGTAGGCAAACTGCAATACTGAGCTACAAACATACATCGTTCAATGACTTGGATTGTGTTACGTCTCAATGTACGGTAAAGTTACATTCACTGGTCCTCTAGTATATGGTACCTATATACAGTAATTCCTTTAAGTTGTAGTGAAGTTCCAGATAATCCAGACTTTAAATCAAACATCTTAAAGTGAAGCTATTAGTTTCTGCCAATTTTCTTGTGATTTTGGAACATTTTTGAATAATTTACAACTAAATAATGAAACATAATATCTTTAAGTGAATTTACTACCCAAATTGATGAACAGTGCAATGAGACAACTTAAACTGAGGCGACTTAAGTGAGGAGCGCCTGTATTAGTTATTAATTTGAGGCAAAGCAATTAATCAAGAAATCTAGAACATAGAGGAAATAAAATATTTGTTTATCTGTGTTAGTAGTTTCATCTTACATCTACAAAAATTAATGGATATCAAAATTGTGGACAAAGTTACAAATATAAAATGTAAATAGTCTTATTGTACTTCATTTTTCATAAATGTGTTACATTTGCAAATATTTCAGGACGGTCAATTCTTGGTAAACATCAATTCGTATATTGATCAGGCACTGAAAAACATGATATATTGGCTCTCTTAAATTATAATGAAAGTAGTCAGACCCAAAAGTAGTCACCTTTCCATTTAGATTGCTTTATATTTTAAAGATATGTATATTACTCAATTTCATGGCAATAACTTTTATGGAAGTGTTCTCCAAGTGTGTTATTCAATTAAATTATAATTTAATTTTAGCTACATCCAGATGATAACATTTAACACTTTCCCTGCGGGGGTTTTAGTCCTAATTTACCTTCATTCCCTGCACATTTTCACCTGTCGGGAAGGGGTTAACAGGCTTTTTGAGATAACAGATTATGTTACTTTCAATAGGAAGTGTAAACTGAACACCATCCCATATTTAAGATTGTGTGAAACTATTCGTGAAAAATAACAATGAGTAAATGAGGAGTGATCCATTTTTGGGGTGCTGGATTTGTCTCTCCTCTCATTTTTGTTCTCTCTTTTGGAGTTTATGATCCCTCTTCCAAATTTTGGGAGCTACAGTTTGTTACTGAAAACTAGAGAGAAATTAATGAAGTTATACCCCCACGATGCTTAGCTCGTCGTCGTCGTGTGGGGGCCTCCGAGTTGGCTGGTGGAGCGCTCGGAGTTTGTTGTTGCGCTCCACGCGCCAACTCCAACTAATTTTGCTAGGCACTTTCTTCCTTCACCTATTTTCGTTTTTCTCCTTTTCTTCTCCACCAGTGGGGGTCTGGTTCTTCCCTCGAGGATAAATACTCGCTAAACTTTGAGCACTTCTGCACCTGATAGGAGCCCGTGAACTCCACGCTAGTAACCTCCGGGTTGTTAGAGGCTATATTACGGGAGACCGTAGTGACAGTGCGGGAGATCGTAAGGTCGCCCAGGAGGAACCGCCGTCCTATGGTCGCCAAGGAAGAACCGCCGGTCCTTTCTCGGTACGTGCGAACGCGACTATTGGCATTTATGGTTGAATTGACTGGTGCTTTGTGGTTAGATGGTTCCTTTTCACCCTTTTGATGGGGAGTCAACATAACCCCTACCCAGCTTCGCATCTGGACAGTGCTATGGTATTCCGGTTGGTGGTGCTATCGCAGTTGGTCACTGACTCACACATATGCACTTTGAGTGTAGGGTTAATATGTGCAGTGATATCGCGAGTAAAGCCAACTACCTATATGGGTCCACTCACCATATACTCGATGACAAGGTTACTGTTGGGCATGAGAGTCTGGCCCTGCCCTCTTGTCCATGTTGCTAAATTGGGCCGTTTTCTCTTCTTCATATGGTGACATCTTACTGTAATACAACTAGTGTTCTCATGGCTGACACTTCTCTCCTCAGTCCTCATGTGGCTGGCAGTCTCCCACATGACGACCTGGCTAATGGCTGCACCTCTGGCACATCGACTGATTTGGTTGACGACCATAGCGCTCACCCTGGACTTCCCTCGGACTCTCTCCCTGCTGACGGGCCTTCCATATCTACCTCAGATCTGGTAGATAAGGGGGATCTCCCTTCTCTTGCCACACCGTTCCTTCCGAAGTCCCTGTCTGCGGATATACTTACATTTGAACCGTATGCACCTCTCATTACTGGGGCTAATAAGTCACTAGCATCACAACCCCTGCTGACATTCCCATTGCTTCTCCTGAGATTATACCAGCTCCTAGTCACTCTACCGTAATCACCCCGCCATCTTCCTCTCGCACACCCAAGTCTCGCCATCGTCCTAAATATTCTAAACCTTCGGCCAGTACCCTCCAGGACATGTTTGCTCCGGCACGATGGCCGCGGTTTTTCACTGTAGCGCGTGAGCCTCTCGATGACGTCAAACTGTACACAAATCTTCAAGACTGGGTGGGGGACGTGAGTGTCCACACAGCGTCGGACACCTCGCGATTGGTGGAGGTGACGAGTGAGGCCCAGTCACTTGCAATGCAATCACTCCTCCGAGTGACGGCGTCACTGGACAGGCCGACTCTAAACTAAATCGATGCTCAGGTACTATTTCTATTCCACTGGACATCCAGTTCCAGGAACAAGACTTTACTACGTCCGCACCTAGAATTTGCTCCATGTTACAAAGGGTTGATCCTACAGTGGTTAATGTTGACGCTTATATCATCCCTTCGCGCAATAATATACACGATCGCCCTCCTCTCCGCATCATTAAGGTATACTTCGATAGACACGAACTACCTCCAACTATCAATTTTGCTGGTCGGTTACTACAGGTACGACCTTACGCCAGACGCCCTAAACAATGCATGAATTGCTGGAGATTCGGCCATCCCTCGAGATTTTGTTGGTCCTCCGTGGCGTGCCGTCGCTGTGGGTCTGCACATTGCGAGGACAGTTGTACCCACTCTGCCTCGGACTTGAGGTGCGCTAACTGCGGTGAAGATCATGCTGCAAATGACAAATCTTGCTCTCATCATGCATTCCAGTTAGAACTCTTACATCTTCAATCCACCAAGGGACTATCGTACCGTGTTGCGGTTCGTCATCTTCGCGATCAGGGATTGGCCCCACGGCGTAGGTTTGCTGCGGTGGTGCGCTCTCCCGTCTCGGCACCGCGTCCTCAGCCGAACCGACCTTCTCCCTCTGCTACCTCCGGTACTCCTACAGTGTCACCACCTGCTCCTGCCCCTGACGTTCCTACTTCCAATCAGTTTGACACTCTTCTGGATGACATGGATACGTCGCCAACCGCTAATCACTCCCGTACTACTGTTTCCTCTTCTCCTCGCCTAACCCAACGTTCCCATTCTCCCGGTGCAGTGCGCTCCGCCGTCCGCCCTGCTCATACCTCCTCTACTAAACCTCCGATCACTGGAAAACGCGGACTCTCTGACAAGACTAAGTTACTCACTTCTTGTCGCCCTCCCTCCACCTCTAAGTTAACGTCTAGTAAGAAATTGATTACAGAGAAAGCTTCACTTTTCCAACTTGCCGGTCCACCTCCGGTTGCCCTGACGGAACAGTTGGATGTGATGGAGGCTACGGTTGCGGAATTTGGTTCTCGCGGTCCTGCCGCTTTTGTCTGGGCGCTTCCGCATCGTGACACCGAGTGTGGGTGTCACACGTGTGGCAAGGCTTTCCTCTTAGGACTCAAAAACTCGCCCATTGCAGAGCTTACTGCGCACCTCCCCTCCTTCCTCCGCCGTAAACTCCCACCCCGACCATCCGGTTGACTGTGTATGTGTTGAGCACATGGCTAGGCTTCAACCTGAGGAGTTGATGGCGCACTTCAAGGACAAATTTGATCTAATGACGTCTGATCTCGTCCAATATGAACTCTCGGGGTCTCAATGTATTGTTCATCACGCTCAGAGTAATACGACCCACCAAAAACGTGATCGTGACCCTAGCTTATCCCCCACGTCTGACCGGAAACCTTCCAAATCTTCCCACGTTGCAGTCCCCTCCCCTCCTTCTACTCCCTCCCCTACCTTGCCCCCTCACGCCACGCTGACCGTACGATGGAGTCCTCTGATGCTGCCAATGGTGTCAATGTGATGGGCTCCCCTACTGACTCGCCATGCACCGCCTTTGCTTCTCGACAGTGCTCCTCCACTTTCCCTGCCGGCGAATGTGGATGCTCAGCATGTTTCACAAACTATATGGCTGCTCACTTGCAGTCCTCGGATCCTGTCACCATTACTCGACAGCTTACTCAATTTCTTTGCACTCGCACGCCTCCTGATGATGTAACGGATCATGGCCCCGAGTGTTTGTGCGTTGCTCATCTTCGCGGCCGCGTGGCGGACCCTGACACGCTCCTCTCCAAACTTTGTTTGCAATTCTCTGTTCTTCAATCTAATTTCCCTTCCACCGTTACCAGTTCCGCCTCAGCTCTCAATCCTTCTGCCCACCATAGGACCCCTCCTCCTACTCCACCCTCCCTTTCCCCTGTCAGAGGCGCACAACCACCCTCTGTTGTACCAAAAGATAAACGTTACCTTGCCTCTGTGAGGTCTCAAAATCACGATAACCTGACAGTACTCACCCCCGATAATGCTCAATAACATTATCCAGTGGAATCTAAATGGCTATCGGGCTCGCTCTTGCTTGGGCGAGCTGCAAAGACTACTCCGACTCTACTCTCCGATGTGTGTCTGTTTACAGCACATTGGTAATTACATCTCTCCACCTAAAGATTACCAAGTGGCAGCAGTTTCCCCGACCGCTGCTTCACATCTTCGTACTGCTATACTTGTCCATCATACTATTCCTTACACTGTACTACCTTTATCGTTCACCCCCTTCCAGTCAGTTGCGATTACTGTATCTTTACCTACTCTTCCTTGTCTAACCATCTGTTCTTCGTACAATCAACCGTCCTGCGGATATTCCACTTCTTCTTTACAATTTCTAATGGACCAATTACCTCCCCCGTTCCTGATTCTTGGGGACTTTAATGCACATTCCCCGATCTGGGGTTGCCCTTCCACTGACACTCCTGGCCGCCAAATTGAGTTTATTATTAGTCAGACTTTTTTATGTTGCCTAAATCTCGGAGTCCCCACTTACCGATCTCATATACATGATACGTACTCTGCCATTGATATCTCGCTTGCCTCTGCATCCGTGGCCTCTCACTATGAGTGGTCGTTAGTGGATGATCGCTTCTCCAGTGACCACCATCCGATTCTCCTCACCTGCATTGACCGATCCACTAGCTCACAACTTCCTCGTTATAACTTATCTAAAGCTGACTGGGTGTCTTTCAAATGCGAATCTGCCAGGATCAATGTTTTCTCTCCGCTCTCGTCACCTTCTGCAAACTACCTTTATTTTCTCGACTTTTTGCATTCTGTTGCTGTGGCTCACATCCCACTCACCTTTTCTTTTGTGCATGCCCGTCAGGTTTCTTGGTGGTCCCATGCGCTGGCCCTCTTAATAAAGTTTAAACACCGCTTGGAGAGGCTTCTTAAAGTGCTGTCAACACGCTTCAGGTCATTGCGGGTCACTCTCTCGGGTGCTCCCACGTCGTCCCAGTCTCTTAATATTATTAACGCCGCCTTAGTCAAGACTTCGCTCAAAACATTCTATAATAGGGTCTGCGCTTTTACCAAACGAGCCATCCTCCACAGCAAATTGCTATCCTGGAGGTCATACATCTCTGGTTTCACTTCCCGCACACCAATTTCCACCCTCTGGTCAAAATTTCGCACTATTAGTGGCAGGCGTTCCCGGCCCCCCATTTCGCCTTTGCAGGAGCCAACCACTGGGGAACTCAAACTGGATCTGACCGATATTGCTAAAATACACGCCGATCACTTTGCCCTCGTCAGCTCCAATCACTCGCTGTCACCATCTTTCGCCCGCCACAAGAAACTTACCGAGTCGCGCCCCCTCAATTTTTCTGGCGGGGATTCGCATCCTTACAATGCCCCTTTTACTATGCCTGAATTCGAATTTGCCTTAGGCAACTGTTCGGACTCCACACCTGGTCCGGATGGAATTTCATATGCTCTACTTCGTCATCTTCATCAGCGAGCTATATTGTTTCTTCTCCAGTTGTATAATCAATTTTGGACTGATGATTTTCTTCCACAAGATTGGCGACATGCATACACTGTCCCTGTTCCTAAACCGGGAAAAGATCATAGTATCCCCACCAACTATCGTCCTATTGTCCTTACTTCCTGCCTTTGCAAAATAATGGAGAAGATGGTGAACCCTAGGCTATTACATTTTGCGACCAAGAACGGCCTATTGTCTCCCTTCCAGAATGGTTCTAGATCTGCACATTCTACACTTCATTCCCTTACGCGACTGGAACACCAAATCCGTCGGGGCTTCTCGCGGCGTCAGCCTACTGTGGCGGTGTTCTTTGATATTGCCAAAGCATTTGACACGACGTGGAGGTATAGGATATTGGCGATATTACATGCCGCTGGTATGCGTGGCCCTTTGCCAAAATTCTTAATTAACATCTTATCGGATCGTACTTTCCAAGTCAAAATCAATGGTATGCTCTCCTCTATCAGGCCACTTTCCATCGGTCTGTCTCAAGGATGTTCCCTCAGCAGCATCTTATTCATAATGGCGCTTGATGGTGTCACAGGTTGTCTCCCATCTGGGGTATCCCATAGTCTGTATGTTGACGACTTTGCAATCTATTACACCTCCGCTAGTCTGGCTCACATACAACGTCGTCTGGGAATTGCGCTCGACAATATTGATCGCTGGGCTGCTTCCACCGGGTTCCATTTCTCCACTGCGAAAACTAAGGCCATGATTTTTCATCACGATGCTCGAGTTCTTCGTGGTCAGTCTTTAACCTTACGTATGGGGACTAAAAACATACCCACATTTCCTACGGTCAAATTCCTTGGGTTAATATTTGACACTCATCTCAACTGGAAAGCACATATAAGGGACTTGAAAGCACGTTGCCTAGGGCGTTTCAATGTAATTAAGGCGGTTGCGCGTGCTCACTGGGGGGCCGACCGGATAACATTACTAAAACTTTACAACGCTATAATTTTATCGGTCCTTGATTATGGTTGTCCTATCTATGGGACCGCATCCCCTACTCTTCTCGCCACGCTTAACCCTGTCCATCATTTGGGTGTTCGTATAAGTTCGGGGGCGTTCCGTTCCTCCCGCATATGTAACCTTCTCGCTGAGGCTGGCGCGTTGCCCCTTCATCTACACCGTCGTCTGGTCATGATGCGTTATGCTACCCGTCTTATGTCTGACCCTATTCTTACCGACCTCTTTCATGAACCCTGTGACCCTGTTTTTTCCACCCATGCTACTTTCCCCGATATGTCCTACCAACTGTTTGAGTCGTATAATGTTCCATTACCCTCACCGCCACAGGCCCGGAATGATATCACGCCGTGGTGTATTCGGCGCTCTACTGTGTGTCTCCTCCTTGCTGATGCGCCTCCGTCGTTACCCCCCTATGCTCGACACACAGTGGCCCTCAGCCACCTAGTGGGACATACTCCAGCCACGTTTATTTACACGGATGGATCCAAAGATGACTCCTCTGTGGGATATGCTGTGGTATCGGAGTATGGCATTCTACAGCGTGCCCTTCATCAATGCTCATCCATCTTCACTGCTGAGCTTCAGGCCATACAGTGTGCCCTCGATATGGTATTTACCTTCCCCGATAATGTCCCTCACATAGTCATTTGTAGTGACTCTCCGAGTGGTCTTCAAGCCGTACAAACATTTGCGCCCAAAGAAGCTCTCGTTTGCGACGTCATCCGCACACTCCATGACTTACTGACGTTGGGCCGTAAAATTACCCTGTGTTGGGTACCGGCACATATCGGGATCCAGGGGAATGAGAGAGCTGATTCCTTAGCAAAGCGTGCATGTAGGGGCACTCCCTCCAATGTTATCCTGCGACCAACTGATCTATTCCCTGTTCTCCGTGAGCGTGTTTGGGCGGACTGGCAGAGGGAATGGACAAACGTTGATACTACCAACCACCTCCGCAGTATACTAGCCGGTGTACACCCTTGGCCATCCTCCATTGATCCGTGTCGGGCGAATCAGGTCATCCTGACGCGCCTACGTATTGGGCACACTCGTTACACGCATGGCCATTTAATGACAACGCCTACGACTCCGCCCCCATTTTGTGTTCCTTGTCAAACGCCAGTCACCGACCGTCATATCCTTTGTGAGTGCCCTCGGTATGATTCTGAGCGCCGGCTTTCCTTGCGCACCGCATCCCTCCGCGTCCTTGCTCCTTCACCATCTTTTGACTTTTCCCCCATACAACGTTTCTTGATTGCAATACACCTCTTTGACGAACTTTAATCATCTTTGTTTTCATGCATTTCTGATGCTATATTTCACCTATCGCGTCTGTACTTTAGTTACCTGTATCTAATTTGCCTCCTGATGTACCAGTCTCACTATTGTCATTAGTAATATCTGTTCTGCAGATTAACCAGCCTTATGAGGGCTGCAGCCCAGTAGGCTGTTGAAAAATAGCTCATTCTCTCTCTCTCTCTAATGAAGTTATACGAGGCTTTATATTTTCATAGCTATTCCAAACATAATTGACTTTTCTCATTAATTCATTATCGTATATGCATTTCAAGGGTTCATTTACGCATTTTTAGGAATCATGAAGGGCCAGAATTTGTGATCTAGAGTGTTCAATGCCTTTGGGGTATGACTACCTTCACACAGCCGAGGAACTGAGCCACGCAATAAAATCAATTCATCATAAAAGTCACTGAAACACAAGTCATGGAATGTATGTAAATATTCTGAAAATATTCAACGCCAACTCAGCTCAAGTATTCACAAGAGGCACTGGAAACAAACATACAGTACAGCCAAAATCAATGGTTTGCCGATAACCTTTATGATAACTTGTGGAAATCTAAGGACATTAAATTGACACTTTTATGACATGACCCAATAAGTATTAGTCACAAGCTACAATATTAGAAACATGAGGACTGTCCAGGAAAAAACTATAGTACCTTAGACTTACACAGCTTATAAGCAAGATTGTCGGCAAACTATTGATTAAGACTATCATTCTCTGTCCAATGCATTCACAGGAAATAGGAAGTAAACATACCGGTACTTAATTTCGGCCTAATGCATTCACAGGAAAAATATATAATTTTATCAACACTATACTGAAATAAAAATAAAATTCCAACACCGAGCGAACTCCAAATTCATCAACTCTTGAGATCCACACAGTAAACATTACAACTGGTGAAGGGGGTATCACACGAGGGCCTTTGTCAACAACTTTTGATACGTCAACATTATTCCGGACATATTACCTAGTGCTTAGTGTGTGGAATTTCGGTGCGAGTATCCTACGTCCGAGTCCTTGGAGTACCACATGTATTCATTACTTTCATTGATTTCATTAGTTGGGTTTATTTGTAAATTAATTGGTGAGTTGGTCAAAACAAATATAAATATGTTAAAGTTTTCTAAGAACCAAATTTTTTAATGTCCTCAACATCATAAAGTTCAAAATTTATCTTGTGATTCTTTTCAACTTAGTAATTCATATTATCACCAACCCACCAATTAACTTACTAATACACCCAGTGGCGGCTCCAGCTCAGGCTCAAGGGGGGGGCTGATATATATACATGGGGGGTGCCATAACTTTATATGTATTGTATTTCAGATAAAATGCAGTATAATTATATCAGATGTAAAGGCGTAATTTTGGTCACTAAGGGGGGGGAGGGGGGCCCCCTGAATACACCTAATTAATTAAATCAATGATACTAATGAATACATGTGGTACTCCAAGGATTCGAACCTAAGATACTCACACCAAAATTTAGTGCACTAACCATTACGCTACCAAGAATCCCTTGGGATCACTCCCTAGACAGAAGATCTATGAATTTAGGTGATGTTTTTTTTTTTTTATAAAATTTACCTAATAAGTTACCAGACCAGTGTTGGCAATAAAGTTGAGGGAAAAAGCGCTCGTGTGATACCAACTTAACTGGGGACTGTATTTCAACAACACTTTGTGACACAATAATAGGGTAAACATCTAGCATAAAAGGAACAGAATATATGTCATCTATAACTTCAACATGTTAACATAAATCTGAGAATCTTCATTATTGTGCAGCTCTCAAGAATCATAATAATAATAAAAAAAAATATTGTGGGGCATACGCTTTCACAACCAACTATATCGTTTCTTTTGGAATGTCTTAGAAGTTACTGGCAACAATATTTGCATCCATAACAGAGCGATGCAATTCAATTCAAGAAGTGTTCATTCAACAACTGCTCCTTAAAAACTACTTAAAATACAAGCTACTGAAAAAAAGCAGAAGGCAAACATATTAAAGAAAAGCTAATATATAAAAGACCCTAGGGCTCTGGACAATACATGATCAATACATGCATACTAGTTTGTGGGCCAGAGAGAAGAATCGGTACCATCCAAAAGAACTAACAATTTTAATTTTAATATAAAAGGCATTGTAGTGTTGATCAGGTGTTATTCTGTGTACTGTATTTCATAATATTACTTTGGTACATCTTCAATGCGTTATTACCACATAGTGATTTTGACAACTTCTTTATATTGTGCGGTTCCTGTTTTGGTTTGTTTGTTTAGCAAGGTTTACATTTCAATTACTAATAAAATTTGTTAGTGGGTAACTAGCCTACTATAATAATTAATATCGTTCTTAACACCAATAACTCCCAAATAAATGAATGAAAGCATATGATCCTCCTGGGACTCGAACGCAGGACACCACATACAGAATATATATTCTTTGTTATAACATGATAATGTGTTGTTATGGCAAGACTTAGTCGTACTGTGCTGCATTAAAGACTGTAGCCACCGTGTTATGATTGCTGTGCACTGTGTGCAGTACTGTGATTGTACCATGGAAGCCACATTCACTGTGGACGGTTGCTGTCTTTAAACCCGTATGTATGTACTGTATGTATGTATGCATGTACAGTATGTTCACCCCTAAGTACAAGCACCAAAACTCTTGGGAATGTTGTCGCTAAAGGGATACGCATGTGGCATTGTAAGTATGTGTTTGGGTTCATATGTAAGTGTGTGCGTTGTAAGTTGTGTTGTGTGTATCATTGATAACAGTTTACTGAAGTTTCTGAAAAATATTGGTCACCTATGGATGGTACATATTCCTGAAATTTTGGGATCTGGCCCATTGGACTATACGGTGGGTTGTGCGTCGGGTCACACTTGGCACTTAAGGTCAATGTTGCTGCTTCTTTCAACATGAGTAAGGTTCCTATGAGTAATCTACCCTTTAAAATATATAAGTTGGTTCCTATGAGTAATCTACCCTTTAAAATATAGAAGTACACAGCACACAAAATGAGAATGGTGAGATGGATATGATACTGTATAAAGAAAATGGGTAAAGGTTACTTTTAGGACTGACAGTAGTCCCATCGATCTTTTTAGGCCTAATAGGTCCGGTAGAGAATATACATCATTGGTATATGTGTCATTACGAGCTGAAATGTATAATAAGGGATTTATATAATACGACAATAAGGTAAAAATTTAAGAAATTGGTGGACAGCCTTTTTACTAGTTAATTTTTGTTTTTTGTTTTTTTCTTTGATATACAGTGTTGTTTAATACCGAGGACCGTCGCATTTTAGTATTTTCAACATTAGCCTAACCTAACCGAAAACTAACAGACGGTCTAAACCCAGCTCACGTTCCCTGTTTAGTTTTCGGTTAGGTTAGGCTAATGTTGAAAATACTAAAATGCGACGGTCCTCGGTATTAAACAACACTGTACTGTATATCAAAGACAATTTAAAAAAAAATAGTAAAAAGGCTGTCCGGGGTCTCTTCAATTTTTACCTTATCGTATTATATAAAGGACGTGGGTATTATATAAAGGACGTGGGTATTATATAAAGGACGTGGGTATTATATAAAGGACGTGGGTATTATATAAAGGACGTGGGTATTATATAAAGGACGTGGGTATTATATAAAGGACGTGGGTATTATATAAAGGACGTGGGTATTTGCACCCGACTGTGAAAATATCGTGAGCGGTATTTCCACCCGACCGTGTTAATAACACTGAACGTTATTTGCACCCGATTGGTCATCTTATTTTGCGATACCGACATTAATACAGACCCGCTTATACTGCTTGAATTTCATGTTTGTCCTTATCTAGCATTACTGTCCTTGGTTTTTATGTATCTCCCATCATGTCACAAAAAGCTTATACTGTAGAACATTTTGAATAATTTCACCAGTTTCATTTCTCACAAATGCATACATCTCGGACACAATTCCACTCAGCTTTGCCCATTTCTTCATATTTCTAACGTCTTGCAAAGTAACTATTTTGGAATGCTTCATACTAGAATTAAGTTGTTTGTTTGCTGGTTGCATATTAATCACTTCACTCATCTCTGTTTGTTGATCATCTGGCAAATGGCGATGTTGGCTGTAATATAGTTGCAGTTCTAAGTTTACTTCATGATTGTGAACCAGATTTGATCGTGTCAGCTGAAGACCATCTTTTGATGCAGACAGGGATACTGGTATCAGTGAGCTGGGCCTACAATTAGGCCTTATATTTATGGTTGAGTGTGAGTGGGATCTGCCTTGTGTGGGCCAATCAGCTTTCCACAGACTCTCATTTTCTTATGTTCTTATAGAGTGGCAACCACATGGTAGATACCTTTGTTTTATCCGTTAACCCATCCCCTTGTCTCTTGGTGCTTATTATCAGCTTCAATAGTACATCAAGACTTTACTCTATAATTATATACTTCCTGATTATTTTTTTGTTTCTTAATTCCGTAAACAACTTGTTAAATTGTTCAAATGTTATACAGTTTGTTATCATAAAAACTTCAATAAGATATTCTGCTCACTGGTTCACATGTATAATTCTATAGGCAAAGTGAAATCTATAGTGTTCTATAGGCTAAGTGAAATCAATAGTGTAGTATGGCAATTTAAGACAAACTGAACGGAGTGATAGGAAAAAGATATTCCGCTCACTGCTTCACATACTGTATATTCTATATTTGTCAGCTTCACTTTGTTATATAGTTTGTTTTGCTATATTTAAGTCTGTATCAAAATATTTATAAGACGATGCATAAGACAACGATCGGGTGCAAATACCGCTCGTGGTATTTTCACGGTCGGGTGCAAATACCCACTCCGTTATATAAATCCCTTATTATACATTTCAGCTCGTAATGACACATATAGCAATGATGTATATTCTCTACCGGACCTATTAGGCCTAAAAAGATCGATGGGACTACTGTCGGTCCTAAAAGTAATCTTTACCAGAAAATGGCATGGAAAATTAGAATGGTGGGATTGATGTTCAGTAATACAAAGTAAACCATATACAAAATTAGAATAGTGAGACCAATGCATGGTGTTATTACTGTACAAGAGAACAAAATTCATAAAACAAAAAAATGGCATCTACTGTAGGTAATAGGAGGATTAGTGAGGAGATAATAATACCTATGGAGTAAACTTGGACAGTCAAGCCTTATTGAGAGGATTGATTGATTGGAATCTATCTGCCATGTCAACAGTAAATGTCCTTATTGCTTATTTAAAGTAATTGGGATAACTGGATGAAGAGATACCTATCTATGAACATGGAATGATTAGCACAAAGAGAGAGACAGAGGAAGACGTGGGATCTACAATGTTCCCTCGAGTGTTTGGGCTTGTAAGGAAGGGTAAATTAAAAATGGTCTTGCAAGATGATCTCACAGATAAAGGAAAGACAAGGAAAGAGGTTGTTGAAAACTGGATAGCCTGGAATCCATAAATAAGTGAACTATACAAAGGCCTATAAAATGTCCTTCCAATGCAAATGCATTACTGTACAGTATACTTTTACTTTTGTTCATTATCTAAGTTTACTAAGGATCACTGATCTGGCCAAATTCTGATGAGAATTGTCAGGCATCACATCTGAAAGGAGTATTGTCCTGAAAGCCTGTATAGAACAAGAAGTGACAATGGTATTATTATTATTATATATTTTTTTTCAAGATAGGGATGTACAGTCAAGAGCATAAATGGCGACGCACCCAATTGAATCTGTATCTAATGCAAACAAGACAATGCTTTATTATGGCCAAGATGCTTCAGAACTTTGCTTTAAAGGTATCAAGATTTGAATTAGTGTAACTAGCTCAGGCACATACCCCATAGCTGGAGTTGGCAATATAATTAACCATCCCAAAGTGAACAGATCAACTAAAACAAATATAAAACCTATTTAAATTCTATGAAGCTCTGCTTCATCAAATAAAATCTATCTTTACATAGATTCCATTACCAATCTGACTGCTATCAATATATCTGACCCAAAATTCAGAAAACATGGGAAAAGCAAAATATATATGAAATTTTTTTGCCTGCCCATTTCATTAGTAATTATTAGTTTTTCTATTCTAAAATCTATGTTTCGAAGTTCAAAGATTCCCTTAACCCCTTCAGACTCATATGATGCAGAGGTTGCCAGATTAGCAATAAGAAATAGAGTTCTCTCACTCTTATAATTACCTCTCCAAAATTAGTTTTCTGCCCACAGCTAACTCAAAGACAACTGCAGAGGTTGAAGTAACTAAACTAAAGGTTTCTAAATACCCCTGATGGTAACAAAGGTTTTAAAGTATCCCTAATAGGCTCAAAATCGCGTCATATGTCTGAGAGGGTTAAGAATGAAGTATTGAAATAAACATATCTGCCATATAACATTAGTCTATTGATAGGAACTGTTCTCTACTTTATTTTCAGTAATAGGAGTCTTAAAGAATACTGCTACTTTTAGTGTTATAAAACTTGACAAGGATGGAGTTAAGAAGTATATGCATGAAAGCGGTGCTGGATGGGAGGAGGGTCGTTGACTGACTGGGGACAGAGGTGCATAGGAGCGTTTCGTTCGTGGCCACACCTTCGGGGATCACGGCGTCCGGCAATAGATAGATAGATGGATAGAAAACTTGGACAAAACTAAATAAATAAGATAAATAAATGAAAGTGCTGTATTTGTGACTAACCTCCTATACCTTTCTCATGTTGAAAGAATTGTTGCAACATAAAATGACGAGGGTTTCTGTCTGTCACCTCGGCACATCTATAACTAGGAGGCAACTAAAGGCAAATTGTTGTAATCACTTTCCCTGGCAACTTTTGACAGGGAAAATTTCAGTGCTCTTTTGCACGGGTATTGGCAACTAGACTGGAGGTAGAATACTTGTTAACATACTCTTAAAAGACTAAGTGATCCATAATTGTATGGTTTCAGTCTCGAGTCCTAATGGAGACATTCCAGGCAGCCCTGTTCTGTGCTGCCTCACTGTTGAGTTACACTTTATAGGGCCACCCTGATGAAGTCTCTGTCTGTTACAACCATGTCTTCAAGGGTGTGGTATGGGAGGTAGAATACTTTTAGGAGATTGAAATCTTTTATGAAACTTCATTTCAGAAGCTTTCACACCTGCTTCCGGAAAAAATTGCTAGGAAAAGCGATTATGTGATCTCCCTTAAGCCCTTTACTCAAATGACTATTTTCTTTGTAAATGCTACTGCCAGATACTATTCAACTTAGGAAGGACCTTTAGGAATATAAGGATTAAAGACTATCTTCATTAACCCAACTCCGACAGGTTCTTTGCAAGTTGAATAAAATAGTTGATCGAGGTAGCCAGAATAAAGAAAAACATTGTGTCATCTGATGGAAAGGGTTAACGAGCCCTAACGATGGGGCCTACCACTGCATCATCGAATCTAAATCCATATGATAACTATTGTTTGAGCATAACTTAAAATTAACTTCAGCAACTGCACACAGCGGCAATTGGTCTGGCTTCACTTTCAAACCACAAACTACATTCAAGGAATAGCTAAGAGGAATAAAAATAGAACAAATAAATAGCAATATAAAAAAAATCAAATACTGGTAATGCAGTCAAGTATTGTATCTACTTATAGGTCATATTATATATACAAGGATTATGTAACCTTTTGCACAGTTGGAGCCTGAATTCATAATGTGCTACACTGTTTGCATCTCACAATGAAAATGTAATATTTAGAAACGGTCATTTGATTGGATTGATACCGTATCTAACATTTTAAAATTATATATATTTTTTTCGATTTATTTGTTTATTTTGCAAGTTTTACAATATAATAAACTAATAACAGGGCATGAGAAACAAAAGTGTCAAGATGGCCCTATCAATTCAGTTTTGGTTGAACTATACTGTAGTTTGACCTGAAGAAGCTGTAAAGTGAACAGTTACAATAAAAGATCATCCTCACACAATTTAACATCCAGACAGTGTGGTTCATTAGTAAATGCTGACTGTTGTTGTTTGTTGTTGACGATGCTTTTATTTTATACTAGCCCACTGGGCCTAGGTCCTCTCAAGGCTAGTGTTGGAGGAGGTGGTACAGAGTTTTAAGTCACGTATACATCAGCAGTTATATGTCATTGTATAAATTTATAGCTCTCAGGAAGTGACGAATGGGGGTGACTGTCTCTTGTCTATTATTGAGTAGTGTATAAACTAATAAATGGCTCCAACTGTACAGATACTTTCACTTCACTCGTGATAATAAGGGAAGTGGTGAGTAGGTGGTGGAATGTAGGTAGTTTGGGAAGCCTGCTGAAGGAATCTATAAACCTATGGTGGGGCACAATCGCCTCACTCCGAGATCATGTTAGTACTGGACGCAAGGCCATAATCAACAACAATCATTGTGAGCTCGGTGGATCCAGAGCCCAGATACTCAAAAGACTGTCGTATTGTAACAGCTAAGAAAATCATTCTTGTGTTGCCAGTATTCAAAACCCATAAATGAGCATAGTACCTTATGACCACTGAATTATTCCAAGTATGACATTGAAAACTCTTAATAAACAGTTATATCATGTCAAGTCTCACCACAAGGTAATTTTATGATTGCCTTTGAGTATCTGGGCCCATGATGCCATCAATTTATGATCATCTCCGACACATTGCTTCCTCCTGGGAAATGCCTGTTAAAGGATGGCCATAGCAAAAACTCCTCCATGCTTCTTTGTACAGACATGCTCAGAGAACAAGAACAAAACAAATTAAATATTAACATCATTATATTCATTGAGAATGTTTGACTCACTGAATTTATGAGAACACATTTTGTCTATCCAAAGCTTTGTTCTATAATTCTCAGGTCTCAAAGTGTCCAGGATCCTTCAAGTACCTGATGATTCTTCTTGACTATGGCCCTCTCTCTCTCTCTCTCTCACCAAAACGAGGCACTCAAGCACCAATGAGAAGTTGGCTTTCAGGAATAATAATAAAATGCAAGTGTTTTCAGCATCATGAGCAACTACAAAAACTTGGCTAAGGCTGCTATCAAGAGTAGATTATGCTGTAGGCCTACCTAGTAATGCCTAGGTAATCATTTGTTGTGTATTTCTAGGCAGCTAGCATGAGTAGGTTATGCTGTCCCTAGTAATACCCAAGAAATAAATTGCTGTTTATTTCTATCAGGCTAGACACCATAGAATCAAACTATATTAGTAGAAGAACATATTCACTAAAAATTAAAGGTGAAAGTTAATGCAGAGTATTACTGTATAAACAATTAATTTGAAAACTTCTACAATTATTACTATAGGTGTTACTGGCTTTTGTGAGACTTTCTGGCCATGAAAAATATTAGTTTTCATACAAAAATAAGAATACTAACTCTTCTACTTTGGTAAATATCACTTCTACACTGTCAAACATTTAATTCAAGACTATGCAAGTGTACAGTCGCAGTCAAGAATTTGTGAAATACTGTCAAAAATTCAGATTGAGACACTGGGTGATGGAACATTATTTGATGGTCCTCAAAGATTGAGTCTATGTTCGCAATTAGTTAACGCTTACTGTCCCACACTTATCGTTAATTAGTGTTGTAGTGTATACAAAATTCCTGTCGGCAACTGTACACGATATATCCTAGAGGCTCAGCACTATGGAAGACGAGGCTCAGTTAGTCAGCAATTAAGCCAAGGTTGTATCACAGATGGGCAGTTAAAGGCACCAAACTTTCTCATTAGAGCTTATCTCAGTGGTACACTACAGCCTTTACTAAAAAAAAAAAAATATTAGACTTAGCCATCAGACTAATTTTTGTCTTTTGTCGGAATTCTTAATGGTTAAACAATTATGTCTCAGGTATAATACCTTGTTAGGCAACTTAATACTATCCCCAAGGTGATCACTAGAGACACTATTACTACAGGATCTCTAGAACACAATACACATACAGTCCAGGTAATTGGAAAAGGAAAACGACACACTGATCTCCTGATTAGAAAAAGAATGCAGGGTTTTAAAAGTACCATAATGTACAATTATATTAAAAGGAATTATTCTGTATGTGTATGTTTCACCCGAGGAGGTTTTACAGACAACAAAGCTACTTACACATCATCTACTACAGGAGACTTATTTTTGGTGGCTATATGGTAACACCGTTGATAGGATTGAGGAACAATTGGATCCTGCATATTGAATCAAATTTAATTCAAGCATTTAAAACCTACTAAGACAGTCTGAGGAAGAAAATTAATTGTACAGTAGGTGTGAAGCAAAAACACTTCTCATTCTGTAACTACAGCTCAGTACTTTTGGCAGTGAGTTCATTACCAAGGGCAATAAAAATAGAAGAAAAAATAATAATAATAATCTAATTGCTTGAGAACACAAAAATAGAAAACAAAAAATAAAACTTACTCTAACTGCTTGAAAAAAATAGGAAAAAACAAAACATCTTAAAATCTAACCTCTTGGCACTAATTGAAGTTTATAGTGATGGTCTGCATATGCTTGCTGGGCGAGTTGACCGTCTTCCTGGTGACCGGAGCATAGAGGGCGGTAAACTGGTTCATATTGAGATCACTGGAGGAGATCACTGAGGATGATGGCGGGCATGACGTCGACGGGAGTAGAGCCAGCGGGGAAGCAGACGACGCCAGGGAGATGAGGGACGACACTGGAGCTAGAGAGGGGGATGACATGGATGAAGAGGATGGGAGCGGGGAGGAGGGCGAGGGGGCCACGTCAATATCTTCATCGTCGTCACGGTCTTCAATGTCCCGGTCGTAGTCTGCCATTCCCTCCAGGCCCTTCTCCCCGTGCTTGTGGTGAACGTTCTCTATGTGGCCTTTCAGGTGTTCCTTCTGAGTGAATCTGAGTGGAAAGAGATGAAGTAAACAACACATGCTATATACTGTATATATATTTTTCCCTGGTTCATGCAAAGATTTGTAGTAAAATATGTTTTAACTCCTGCGCCCCGGGTATAATTTGCAGGTTTTGTACGTTTTCACCTATTTTATCTCTCTAAAGCAAAGGGATATATAATACTTAAAGTAACTTATGATAAAGCAAGGTATCCTTTCTGTAAAAAGACATAAAACATTCCTCTACAGCTTTCTGTATATTCCTGTGGTGACGAGTCTAATATGTAATTGCGTTATTTTACAAGTACTTTATGATCAACAAAGCATAGTGCATGCTTGGTTGGGGTGAAAGTTACGAGAGAGTGTCAAGGAATACCTCTGTCTACTTTAAACAGACTTACACAGAAGCTGTTTGATTGAGTCTCTCCCCCTCCAAATGTTACTCAAGGCCTAAAAGAAGGCATAAACATTCTACGACATTCCCCGTGGTGCAGGGGTTAACTATGCATGTATGCCTGCCATACAAGCCTACAGTATATCTAAAGCTTTTAAAATCAATTATTGAATTTTTGTGGATTTCAAGCAGCTATTCTGCTAACATGTCTTCCTTGCCTGGTTTAATTGGCGGTAAAATCTTGCATTTGGATATTAACCATGCAAGGATTACATTTATAGCAGGGATTGCATTAAAATTTTCAATTAAATTTACTAAATGATAAACTATGCAAAATCATAGTATTAAGGAATAATACCAAGTAAATAATAAAATGGTCTTTAATTCGTAAACCACATATGACCATTACTTGGCTAGTACACAAAATAATCTATTTAAGATCGACTGGTAATCTGTGAACTACTGTATAAGATAAAAACTACAATTATTCATCAACTCCCACCTAGCTATGCAAATGTAGTGAGTTAAAAGATGAAAACTACAATTAACCCTTTCAGTTTACAGTCAAATAGATAATGGAGATAGGTTTTACCCCTTTCATTGCTAGAGGTCCTTCCTAAGCTGTATAAAATTGTCTATTGTTAGCAAGAATAATAGACAAAAAAACACCATGTATATTGAAAGGGTTAACATAAACTCTAAAAGACAAAATAACCTTGCCAACTAACCTAGCATTGCAAATGTAGCAGACGAAAGGTTTCTCCCCGGTGTGGATGCGTTCATGGCGCTCCCGGTGCTCCTTCCGCTTGAACTTTTTGCCGCAGTGGACACAGTCGTACTTGCGGATGTGGAAGTGGTGATCTTCCACGTGGCGCCGCAGCAGGTTAGCATTGGCCAGCGTCACCAGGCATAACTGACATTGACGAGCCTGGAAAGGAATGAATTTAAGGTTCAGTTTAAGGTTTTGAAGGCCTTCTCAAAGAACTGCAAAATAGTACAGATGAAAGAAACCAATACATACATACATTACAAACATAACATTTTAAGACTGAGTGCTCCACACATACATGCAGTTTCAGTCTCTTGTCCTAATGGCGGCATTCCAGGCAACCCTGTTAAGGGCTGCTTCACTTGTCAAGTTTTTGGATTTGAGATCGGCACGTATAGTCCGATCCCAGGTCTTCCTCGGTCCACCCCTTGGTGCAGCATAATGATTCCCATGAGGTTAATTCTAGACTAATCTACTATGAAAAAGAATGAAAAGATTGCATAGTATGAAGATTGTCTTTGCTCAGGTTAGTGTTGTACAGTAATGTCAGTTTTTCCATACATGTTCTTGTAATTTTGCCCCTTTTTCTTTAATCCTAACTTAATTATGAAGCATAACGTTTTGTTATTTTTTCCCTAATAAATAGGGAAGCCTCAAATAAAATTTTGGGAAATGAGGAATGCATGCATGTGTAAAGGATCTGCCAAAAATTGATCGCCAAGTATGGATCAATAGGCCTTCTGAAAATTCCCCTATTAATCTTAATGTTTGTTCTTGTATGTATGTATATACTCGGGCACATACCCCATAGCTGGGGGTGGCCGACTCGAGAGAGAGCCCGAACAGGGACAACACAACACAAAAACAAAAACAAAATATATATATATATATATATATATATAAATTCACACACATCTAGGTCGCCCAGGAGAAGGCCCAGAGACCAGGGATCACTATGGGCACTCCAGCACTTCCCTGGC
Source organism: Paralithodes platypus (assembly GCA_032716605.1). Lineage (NCBI taxonomy): Eukaryota > Metazoa > Arthropoda > Malacostraca > Decapoda > Lithodidae > Paralithodes > Paralithodes platypus. Next base: position 18,104,324 of record CM064555.1, on the reverse strand, counting down.
CCCCGACCTCCCGGAGAAGTTCCGGTCTCAGCATGCAGACATGCAGTGGAGCACACCACAGTGCCCGCCCACCACGCATCCAGGAGCACCCTTCATATATACTGGCTCCCAGGCCAGGTGCCTGACGGACTATTATCTAGTCCAACTGGCGCCCGACCCCCTCTCCCAAACAACCGCGATTTTACTCATCTATTCACTAACATTCTCCATTCATTCCTATTTATTACCACTTCTCTTGCTTGCTCTATAGTCATTCCTCTATCTTCCAAAGCATGTACTACACATTTTCTCCATCTCAATGGAGGTCTTCCTACCCCTCTACCTCCCCTTGTATATAATTCACATATTCCCTTTGTAAGCTTTTCATCTTCCATTCGCTCAACTTGTCCATACCAGAACAGCACCCTTCTGTCCACTCTGGCCGACAAATGTTCCTGCTGCCCCACTCTCCTACGTATCTCTTTATTCCTCAATCTGTCTCTCTGAGTCATTCCACACATACTCCTCAAGCAGCTCATCTCCATCACATCCAGCTTTCTTCTCTCCTGTTTGTTCTTACAGATACAAAAATACAAAGCCTTATTACACTTGTGTGATACCAGCCTTACAATTAGTAAGGCTGGTATCACACAAGCATTTTTCCCCTGAACTTTATAGACAATACTATTCAGGCAGACTTATAGGTAAATTGTTAGTACAATTTGGTCACCTAAATTAATCTATTTTCAGTCGTTTCTGATACCAGAGCATAAGACTCCAGAAAGGCTTCAAAGGTTTAAAATGTTTAAAGCCAAGTTCGGAAGCATCTGGGCTATAATAAAACACTGTATTATCTTGTTTGCATTTGTCCCTAATAAATTGTTTCTAATAGTGCTGCGAAAGACATCTTTAATGATATCAGAGTAACTCTCAATTATATAAGAGCAGACTACTGATAGAGCCTGATAGATAAGTTATGTATGGGGTGTGGAGTGTAGGAGGGTAAGGGACCACTGGGAATCTGATTCATAGTGGTGTAATATTATATACTGTATACTCACAACTGTACTTATTAGTGAACATTATAGACTATACATCAGATACCAATTTTTCTTTTCAATCTCATTAATCTAAATTAACTAAAACCCTTTCCCCCAAGTCCCCCCCCCCCACATTACATTGCTAAGTCCATCCCTCTGCAAGTCTCCTAAAATATATTTTTTATAAGTAAACTTGCACTAATATTATTTGTCTTCATTACTATATCCACACTAACCAATCACACTGCCGATCAGTGTATGTATGTAAAGGATGATAGGACATTCTGTATATACAAATAGGTATCTGCCCTCATTGCCATGATGTAGGAAATTACTTGATTATGTATAACTATTATATGTTTATGTACACTCGGATGCCATAACCTCTAGCCCACTCATAAGAATTCGTGAACCGCGTATTTTATTCTTTATGCAATTATAACTACAGTACAGGTATCTGGATTGAATTTCGGATATAACTTGCTTATCAATAAATAATATACATGGTTTTGTAGTTTATTTACAGAAAATTGTATTCATAAATTCGTATACATACATACATACATAATATTTTAAGACTGAGTGCTCCACATATATGTGCAGTTTCAATCTCTTGTCCTAATGGCGGCATTCCAGGCAACCCTGTTAAGGGCTGCTTCACTTGTCAAGTTCTTGGATTTGAGATCGGCACGTATAGTCCGATCCCAGGTCTTCCTCGGTCCACCCCTTGGTGCAGCTCCCTCCACAATCACAGACCTGCATATTTTCACCCAATTTTGTTAATCCATTCTCTCCACATGTCCATATCATCCCAGTCTACTTGTACGCATCACCTCGCTAATACTCTTTATACCTACCGTAAACGTCTCCTCAGCTCAACATTTGTTATTCTATCCTGTAGCCTGGCCCCACACATCCATCTCACCATTCTCATCTCATTACGTTCCATTCTGTTGACATCCTCTACTTTAACGGCCCATTTGTTTTAGGCATACGTCATTGCACTTCTAACACATGAGGCATACACCTTTCCCTTCAGGGGGAGAGGCATTCTTTTCATGGTCAGGATTGGCAGCAGTTCTCTGAACTACCCCCAGCCACATCTAATTCTAGCAACAGTGGCAGCCTCGGCCCCACCACCGGCAGAGATGGTATCTCCTAGGTAACAAAACTTGTTCACCAGCTCCAATGACTTATTTCCAAAATTCATAGCCACAGGATCATCAATTAACACAAGCTCGCCTTTGTACACTACGCACTCAAATTTCTCTATTTCTAACTTATCCTTTGGCAGGGGTCCCTTTATTCTACTACAGCACTTATTCCCATGGTGCACCCAGCGTCGACAGATGCTAGATTGAATCGCATTAATGCCCACACCCTTTCCACACACTGCACATGGGTATGCACCGCTCTTTTCCACATTGCCTCGTCTCAATCTACAATGCATAACCTTGTTTTTGTTAATATTGACTCTTAAACCCTTGCTCGCCATATACTGTATCTAGAGATATACTCTACTTCCACAATTTGAAATACTGTAGGTGAAGTAAAAAATTGAAAAATATACAGTATAAATAAAAAAGTACTGACTGTTGATATTGGTGTGAGTAGTGGGGGACCGTTGGGACTGGAGAGTGAGCTGGATATTCCTCGTAACCCTTCACCATCCAGGTCGTCACCATCATCATCATCATCATCATCCTGCACACACAATACATGGATTAATATACAGAAACTACTTGGACACAACACTTTGAAAGATCATGGACTATTGTGAACATTTATATTTTTACATAAACAAAAGGTCATATATTTGTTTCAAGATCAATAGACTATTAAAACATTTGTATTTTGAATTACAAGTACAATTAATACACAAACATATGTAATTATTCTTAACTTAAAAGACCATCAATTATGGACAATTAAAAACAAAAATATATAGGGAAGTTGAATTTGCCCTTATAGCATTAAATTGAAGATAATATTTTCTGATCAAAAGTAATTGTATGAATTTACCATCCATGATCACATAATTATATTAATATTATTGTCGTTCAATAAAATGGTTTTCAACCAGCACAAAGAGTTAAGAAAGAGTAAAGCGTGCTACGTTGAATTACAAAATACAGTACAGCAGTTTTAATTTAGAAAGCACAGCAGTCAGTGCGCAACCTTGTTATAATTTCAAGCATGCATATTCTGAAATCTATTAGTTATACAGAAATCTAGTAAACTGCCTAATAATCTGACAGAGAAATTACATATTCTACCTCCTTATCACATTATCCTTACACACGATACATTACTTATTACTGATATTTATAATAACTGGAACTGCTACTACAGTATTTCTATATGTATCAGTAAATATAAAGTGAAAAAAAAGCATCTCGTAAAATCTGGAGCCATGCAACAATACTGTACATGCATAATCATCAAATTTTTAAAGCTTCTGAATATGCAAAATACGGTAGTTGAAAATACTGTCATGCAGCATAGCCTACCATTCCTTCCATGCTACTTATGAGATTTCCATGTGTTTCCTCGATCAAATGTAGGTGGTATAAACAAGAAACAAACATACCTTTATAATAATATTGACTTACATAACGACAGTACAATAACCCGCAATTATATTTCTATACGTACACAGAAGTAATTTTGTATTTGCATCCACCTTTCCAATACAGTAGTAACTCCTGACAAGTCCTTGGTATAATTCATCTAAGTTTTTAGTTAGGTTATGTGGAAAGCAGCCACCAGTATGTTATAGCTTTGGTCTAAGTTATCTTCAAAGTAATCATGTCATGGAAAAGTGTAGAGTTGAGTATGATACGTCACTAGCAACATATGTGACAAGACTCTGCTGTCCTTTTTATAACATATACAGTATAATATTATACGCTCCCGTATTTGTCAGTGTCATCGTAAAATGCTTTTGTATCTGTCATCACCTTTGTACCTAAATGGGACTGAAAGTGTTTTAAAGATCAACATTAAAGTTTTCTTTATCCTGGTTTTATCTGCATTGAGCAACATAAATGCACACTTTTAGCAGTACAGTACAAGCTCACACGTTTGGGATTAACTTACATGCTGCAAGTGAATGAATGGAGAGCTGTAAAAAATAATTAACTCTCTAACTAGTGCAATACAATCTGCATCAAAAGTGCCATGCTTATCCCTTTCAAATCAGAAGGCGCTAACTTAAAATAAATGCTAGATACCGACAATTACTATATTAAACTTAGAAAGACCAATCAAAGCTGAAGGGTTGACCGAGATATTCTTTAACTCTTCGTTATCTAGAGGTCTTTGCTAAGCTGAGTATGTGGTTTGTCAATAGCACTAACACTGTAATGTAAAGAAATTGTCATCTGATTGAAGGGGTTAACTAGAAATTCTTGCAAACTTTCATAGGTAGGATACACAAACACGCAGTGGTTGTTCTTGGTCGGCTGCGTCATCCACCGACATCTTGCAGCCATATTTACAAGACATGCAATTGGGTTGTAGGCTGTGAAAACTTTGCTTAATACCAAGATTTGTAATGTCCTGATATGCATTTATATTTCACTAATGATGATCCAAATGCACAATCGTCTGAAGCGTTAAGCGGTATAGATTTCAGTGAAGGATTCTGACATGTTGATGAAATATTTTGAAACATTCCCTGAGCCACATACCTTGAGCTGTGTTTTCTGCTTATCAAAGCTCACCGTCTCAAGTTTATCATAAATTTGTGTACCAGCTACTTCTGCAGGCAATTGTACATACTGTACCTCTACCTATCATCAGTTGTGCATCAATTATTTCAACTTTGACTATCTTTCCAGTAACATATATTAAAGTCCAAAACTAGCATGAACATAGCCTTTTTATTCAAGATTAATTAACAAGGTGGAACTGCTGGTGGGTGTACATACTTGAACAGCCAAGTTTTCTGGCCTACAACACCAATACATTTAAGTGAGAATACGGCTGAGGGTTTATACACAACTTTTGTAATCAAACAAACAAGTCACAAGTTTATTTACCTTCACGGAGCTGCCTTGAAAAAAATGGAATAAATTTATTAAGATTAGCCTATATACACTACAATACCCATAAACTGTGTGGCCACATCTGGAAAAAAAAGTTACTTGATAGATGTTAAGACTAAAGATAGTTTGTTAATCAAACAAAAACACATATAATCATTAACCTTTATTAGAAAAGCATCAAAGCCTACTACAAAGTACCAAACATACTATCCCTTGTAAAAAAAATAAAATAAAATAAAATACTGTAAATATGAATAAATATTTGTGATTACATTTGTATTTAAGTTAGACCCTTCAATACAATGATGGCAGTTATATTTTCTAGCTAACATTACCTCAGCTTAGGAAGGAACTCTCGGAATCAAAGGGGTAACCTATGTGAATTGATCCTTTGACTACCAAATGTTCCTTGTGAACTGGATAAATGTGTGTAATGATAGCCAAAGTAAATAGAAGAAATGCATCATCATATTGTAAAGGTTAAGGCAGTGTCACATAAGTAATTCTATAGCAATGGGTATTATTGGGGTCTACATCCTTACTAAACATAATTATTTTCCCTTTAATTACTCCTGGTAATATTGTAATTTGAAAGTGCTATCATATTCAAATCTTTGTCATGATAGACTAGCTTAAAACTAAAAAAGTAATGTGTAAAACATACAAGGTTTTACGAGTATGTTAATTATACAATCAATTTAGGTTGTGGGAATATGTCCTGAGAAAGAATCTCTAGCTTAGGGGAATAGATATGGACACTGCTGATGGTTATGCAGTATGGAGAGTAGCAGTCTGAGGACACCACAATAACCCCCTAAAACGTCAGATCAACTGGTGTTAAAGTAATACTGAAACTGAATCAGATAACTGACTCCACAAATGTAAAGATTTGTACTCATATCCTGCAACTCCAATAAAGTTTGCCATTTAAATTGCTCGTGTGACACCATCTTAAAGGCCCAACTCATAATTTTATATAAGAACTTGGAAGGCATAATGATCACAGTTGATTTGGCAAGAAACATGATTCACAAGAAGAGGAGGTAAAGGTAGGGGAGCATTTTTTCAGTCACCTGTTTTAGGATTACATGTAGTTCCTACAAAATACAATGAATGTTGTTGTTTTCATAGCAATATTTACTACAGAATAATGTTTTGGCATTTAGTGAATATTAAAGACTTCTGATTGTGAATAAACATGACATGAAATGAGTGTATTTTCCTAAATTGTTGGTTGATTATGTAATTAGAAATACTGTATTTGGGGGTTCTTTTGCAATGGCATTATCAACTAGACTACATAACGGTGACTATCTTCACTGTTACATATATGAAGACATTGGATTTAAATTGGGTTTAGTTATACAGTTTTTAATTAAATTGTAAAACTTGCAAAATAAACAAACCAAAACTGTGACGACATAAGTTGTGACTGAAAAAATGGCCAATGGAAAAAGTGAAGGAGTGTTACATTTCCAAGTCATGTCCAATCACCAGAATTTTAACTCGGCTTATCTTTCCAAGGAAAAGAACAGAACAGTTCTTAACCTTTTGTCTCGTTCATACACATAGGAAAAAAAAAAAAAAATTCTTGTCAAGCTTTCATTAGTTTGGTTTTGAGTAGTACTACATTTTCTTCATATCAATGCTAGACTCAGTGGTCTGGTTAAACAAACTTTAATTAACTAATTCTTCATACCAAGAGAGAAAAGTAAGGACATGACTTTTGAATGTGATATAATTATAAGTAAAAATTACACAATAGTGAGAGAGATACCCTATGAAATTAGGCTTTTATAACAGTATGACAAAGTTTTGCTTTACAGCTTCTTCAAGTCGCCCTAAAGAAAGTGTAAAGCGAAACTGTGATAATGAAGGTACATCTTCGTAAAGTATATCTCTTACCACGGTGATATAACTTTATAGTGTAACTGTACGAGAGGGAGGCCATCTTTTGGTTTAGATTCCACAGTATTTACTTCAGATGTCCATAATTGTTCAACTCATTCAATTCTGATTCTCATTAGACAGTTCTATTTACATATATTACAGTAGTTCTATTCCGCTTTCAAAGTGGTTTATGGGATCCAAGAGGTTGAGTTTCAATCCTTAAGTTTTAGAGATCTTTGCTAAGCTAATATGATCATCTATTATACACAGTAGGGTAAAACGCCGATAAAAGTACTCCGGTCTCACCTACCATAATTGCGAACCTCCAACTTCAGCTGGGGTTTATAGCCTAGTAGCCAGAATAGGGGAGAAAAAAAAAAAAAAAAAATCGGCCAACAAATTAACCATCCCCCCTTAATACAATGACAAGTTATATTCTGGCTAACATGACAGCTGACAATTTAGTTCAAGTAGGGAAGGATCTCTCACAGACAAAAGCTTTAAAAAAATATCTTGATGTACCGGTATACATTTATTTTGTTGTATATTGTAACCCCTACAGACATTACTTTACTGGTGGATCCAATACCTGGTGGAAAATTTAGTGTGGAAGGTACTAGACAGATGGCATTGGAGTGCTGCCCGTCACCATGTGGGATATAATGCCACACTATCTGAATTCACACTCCATACCACAAGCCTACGGTATTTTGTATCCCTGTATAACTGTCTTGATAGCGTAATGCATAAGTGCGCAGAATTTCGGTGTGAGTATCCTAGGTTCGAGTCCTTGGTGTGCCACATGTATTTGTTGATTTCATTAATTGAGTTTAGAAGTGAAGTTGGTTGGTGAAAAAACAGATTTCAGTTTATAAGGGTCGGGTATAGTTTTCTTAATCAACATAGAGATGGCCTCTCATATAGAAGGGTTAAAAGGAAGTAGGATATACAGTACTATACAGTAAGTGTAAACCACGGTTCACATCGGCAGAAGGGTCATTGGAACTGTAATTTAATGGAAGATAGTTTAATAAAAATAATTTAGCTCTGATAATTAATAATAACACTACTATAATACTATATAACAAGACTACATTCATACTGAGACAGGTCATATACATATACAGACAGATATACCAGTATATATAATATAGGTCATAGGGATATATCAGTCACCATTTTATTCTCAATCTTATCTTCTTCTTTTCCCTCTCTAAAATTTATATTAATATTTATATTATCAAATTTGTCATAAATGCAGTTTCGGAATTACTATGTTCCTCTTTGATATTAGCCAAGCCAATCTGAAAAATACTACTGATATAAAACAAAATTTGAATATTACATTAACTATTATTTACCAGCATTACCTAACTGCTTGGTACAAACTTTCTCTAAAGCCAATTATTAGTATCTTATTCATTTACAGTATAAGCAAATTAGAATTAATATTGTATTCCAAATATCTTTTAAATAAAGATCAAATTACCAAATGGAAGAGTAATATTTGTGATCATAATTTTAATTAATATAAAAGCCAATTATTATTACAGTATCTAATATATTTACAGTACTGTATAAGAAAATTAGAAGTTAAACTGTACTGTATTCCAAATATCTTTTAAGGAAAGATAAAATTACCAAATGGATGAGTAATATTTGTAATCATTTTAATTAATATAAAACAGACTACTGTACTGAATAGCATATAATATATACTGTAATTGTGCTGGACTGGCCTGTATTGGTAATCTGAATAGGGTAAATCTATAGTATGAAGTTAAGCATATTTATTGCAGATTCAATATAGGGCGGCTCAAAGATATTTACTGTAACGATGAATTAAATCAATTAATATTGCTTGATGCAGTGTAGCTTAAATACCGTAGGATTGATCAGTTGAATAACTGTAGCAGACACATAACACTCATATGATTACTAACACACTTTAAATCTAGCTTGGATATTTAGGCACGGTAGCACATTCAAACTCGATCATCATTCATAGCGTCACTAAACATTTGACTGGACGACTCACAGCAAAGTATAGCATAATTCATTAAAATGCATACTAATCATTAGCTCTTCTATTTATATTTGCTTTTTAAATATTTGCATCCAATCAGTATTTTAAATGTATCAACCACAAAACACTTATTACTGGGTCCAAAATAACCCGTATAGTACCAGGGGCATAATTATCATTATATTCTAGCAACTATTAGATGATTTAATTCAGCTTAGGAAGGACCTCTAGCATTAATAAGGCTTCAAACTATCTGAACCAATCTTTTAACTACCACAGATCTTTCATAAGCTGCATAAATAGTGTAAATATAGCTAGAATAAAATATAACACACGTCGCTGGTACTCAAAAGGGATAATCAGGATACAGTACTGTATTTGTAAAAAGTTGATACAGTATTTGAGTTAAATTTTTAATAGGACACAAATCTAGATGAATACAGCAGTAATTTTGAGGTATGGATAACGTCTAAGTTTGAGGCTACTATTTAGATGAACGACAGACCTTAATGGCTGTTTGACATCTATGAATAAGATTTTGTTGTTATATCAATGCCATAGTCTACATTATACACTGTATTATATCCCTAGACCTACTCATAAATACTACAATAAAATACTTAAGTCTATGGAAGCTTAGTACCGCTCATTATAAAATAAAATAAATCTTGTCCAAGACCTCAAGGCTTCTAAAACATTCTAGCATCCCTAACAAGCAACTGATCCTTAGAATCACAACAAATATTTTAGTCACAACTTTGAAAATGGAGATTAAGGGGGTAGTGCTTGGTTTTTGGTCTATATATTTATTTATTAATGTATTTTTTAGTTTCTTCACTGGACCTCCATCAAGCTTAGAAAAACACCCCCTAGACCCCCTTTCAAAATTAATTTTCAAGATAAACTTCTCCCGGCCTTTTGCCGGTTCCTTCTAAAATTAGAGGCTCGCTATTGCTCGCCAGGAAAAAATTGACACCTAAAAGGCACGAAAGGTCTAAACATTGACAACAAAAAAATGCGAAAGATCTCAAAATCGCCAAACTAACGGAACAAACGTCTTAAAACCTCAAAATGAATATGCTAAACATGAGGGAGAAGGGTGTCCATAAAAAGCGAGTACTGCCCCCTTAAACCTCTTGCCCGAAGTAGAGCCATGGATTATTCTCAGCGGCATCTGTACACGTTAAAAGTAATTGTGCATTGTAACTAAAAAGAACCTATATACAATATAATATCTGGGGTTTGTAATATCATTCTTTGCCTGTAGAAAATAAAAAAATATTATTATACGAGGGATCTAGCAACACAGTGACAACTATAGTCCGTTCATTCTAGGTTGGGCTAAAGCAAATGAGCTGTCAATTTATACACATATTCCCTGGCCAAGATTTCCTATTCGGTAGAAATATTATCTCGATTACTCTAGTCCTTTTTTAGTTAGGAGAGGTTAGGGGTTACGATTTCTGCCCAACCGAGAATGAACGGACTATAGCACAGTACAGTATATTTAGAAGCTTCAGCCACTAAAGATAGAAAATGCTAAATACAGCAGTTAGATGGTTCCAGCAGAAGGATTTCTCATTGTGAGACAAAGCTGGGGATTTGAAATAAATAAATAAAGGGTGGCTTAATCTGTTGGACATACTTAACTGTTGTGAATTTGTCTCTCCCAGTTTTTGCTATTTTCACCTTCATTTTAGGAGGTATGGCTAGCTACTGACTAATTATAAATACTGTACAATAATTTCAAGATAACATGTATGCTGCAATGATTAAACAAAATAGTAATTTAAGAAATTGACAATTTTCTCCACTCGTTTCTAGACCCCTCCTTTATGAAGAATGCACTTGGCCATCTGTACTTGGGGCCTCTGTGCAATCAAGTGCAAATTAAAATTAGCCCTTCTAATAATAAAGATTAGCTATATAAATACTTCACAACTTTAATATATAATAAGGTGTAGAATAGTAATGATGTACGGTACAATACTGTACTTTCAAATAGGAAGATCCACAATACTATATTTTCAGAGCAGGTTTGTAAAGAAGGTACTGCCCTAAATTCTAAGTAGCCTATTTAATTTAATTTGGGCAAGCATTAAATGAACAGACTGATAATAATTAGACTTATTTAACATTACAGAACAATTTAGTTTGCTTAGTGCTGTGGACTGGTAGTACAGTACTGTATATTACTGAAAAATTAAGTGCTGTATATAATAGCACAGTACATACAGTAAGTTTATTTACTTACTAAGATGCCAGATCCTAGTGTAAGCTTTTCTAAAATAGCATGGCTGAACCATGAAACTAAATAAACTATTGTACAATAATACCAAATGTCTTACATATATCGTATTTGCCAGCTTAAAAGGCGCCCTAAATTAAGTAGAAGCAGCACCCCTGAGCTATTATACAAGAGCTTCTATCGTCAAATGTCCATAGTCAACATATTTTTGGTAATACAGTACAATATATCTGGGATATATTATGCACTGGTACCAGAAAGTAGACTGAAGATGCATTATTATATGGGGAATAATTATTTTTAAAGTTGACCTCATGAGCTGCCAGACCAGTGTTAATGATGAAAGGGAAGGGAAAATGCGCTCGTGTGACACCAGCTTTACCTATTTAACTATTTTTAGAGGGGCGATATATTACTGAAATACAAAAAACGGGTGATTTGCGGGGAAATTTTTTAAGGGGAAAAAGTATGTTTTCTATGCTGGCAAATACATTATCTATTTTTATACAGTTTGGGCATACTATGATAGAAATAATATTGAAGAATGTCTATACAAAAATACTGTATCAGCAATAAATAATTTGGAAACACATTGGTTGAGCACATATTTCACCGAAGCAAAGTGGAATAAAGCTTGGCGAAATGATCTATAAACTATACTGTACTATATTAAAAAAATTATACATTTGTGATTAAAATAAATACGAAACCCCACCATTGCTAACATAAGATAACAATGACTATCCACCACAAACTAACACTATAACTTTCCGACGGATGGCTATATCGGTGCTCACTATACGTATGGTGATATGAGGTGGTGCTATACTGTGAAAGACTAGACAGTTCATACACGGTAGTACAAATAGTGCACAGAATCAATGAAAATACTACAAAGATAAAATTAGTAAAGTTAGTTATATTTCTTAAATCAAATTGTATGATACCTGACGTACATCTTGACACAAAATATATTAACTTTACTCAATATTTTAGAGAATTCTATAATTGATATTGCACAATGATTGGACCAACCATACACACTGTCTAATCTACCATACTGTCTGAGAACAGCCTTCTACAGGTCTTTCAATGAACTGACTTGAACTACTGTATTGGTAACCTGCCATTACTGTTACTATACCATGATAATGCTGTTATACGCTGGAACAAACCTTATCCTTTTCTGTTCAGTTCTATTTCCCATATTTAATATGCTAAAACACATGTCCTCAGTAATACATGTCACAGTAATTGTCATTAACCCGTTCAGTACCAGTTCCGTCCTTTTCATTTTATACTGGCTGATAATATGACAAGTTTAAGCAGTTTAAGAAGGGCCTCCAGCAATTAACAGGCTTCAAACTATCTTAATTAACCTGTTTTACTACCACAGATCATTCTTAAGCTGCACAAATTTGTCTAAATATAGCTAGAATAAAATATACAAGACATCACCGGTACAGAAGGGGTTCAGTGAATAAGCACATCTTGTAAAGAATGTGATTATGTGAACATAATTATTTCAGAACTAACAAGTGAACTCCATGTATATCTAACAAACTGCTGCTTAGAAACAAAACTATGCTTGGGTTATGCAAGCTTTGGAGTCATTCTTTTAATGCTTCATGATTAAAAGCTTATCCTGACAATCAATGGGAGTTTATCCAATGATATTTATTGTGCTAGATTAAACTCCTGCCATCTCATTTATAAATTATTTACACATAAATTAGTATATTAGTTTTTGTGCTCTTTGTCATACGCTGTGTCTCCTTTCCAATTAAATAGTTCACTGATGTGTTCTGCATCTAAACTATAGCTGTCCTATATTTGTTATATACCGTATATATCTTAACCTAACACAACATTCTCTGGGTTTCACTATTAGGCCAATACAGTTTTATTGTTGCCCAACATGGAATAAATTTTAATAAAACAATACAATATACTATAAATAGGTATATACTGTACTATTATTTATGAAACGAGTAAATAAAGTAAGAAGGGCCTTGTTTTAGAATTAATACTCTTTGTGAGGCAAATAATATCTAAAGATGGCAAAACTTTAAAAGTCGCCAATTAAACACAGAGAATTGTGTACATATTGTAAATACTGTATAACTTAACCTAAGCTTCATGCAAAAATAAATTAATTCTTTGTAACCTAAACCCATTCCCATGTTTCACTTAAAACTAGAATAATAAATAAGATTACATATGATTATAACATGAGAATTTTGAATTTGTTCACATAATTATGTTCACTACATATTACTATACAGTACAAAAATACAATAATAATAATATATTTATCTATATAATACAGAAAAAATATACTGTATCCTTAGACTCTATGTTCAGAAAAATAATTTCTTCATAGCATTAAAATATAAATAATTAATTTGTAAAAGGCATTTGTAAGGCTTCATTTTTTGTAATTGTTTAATGACAAAACTGCACCAATTATTTTGTATCTGATAGAGAGTTGTGTTGCAATATATAAAAACCCACTGTAGGCTATTCAAGTGACTATATAATTAATCCAAGCTAGTACATAAGACAGTTTTCATTTTTACCTTGATACTGACTCTGAATTTTGGCCTATGACTAATCAAGATTGCAGTTCCTTGGATACAAAACCCATACAGTTATTATAGCTGCTAGTTAAATTAAATCCGTAATTCTCATAGATCACCGGTTATTAAAATAGAGTAGGCTATATTTAATGTACCGGTATGTAATATAAGTGGCATTAAGTATTTGACTTGTTAACCATCTAACTTAAGCCATAACGTATTCAGCTGATATATATGATTATACAATTATTTAACTTCAATAACTAGAAACTTTGAAATTTAAGCACATAGAATTAGGCCTAAGTTCAAAGATTAAAACAATTTTCTTCAATCCAGTGTTTTGTTAGTTCTTTGGTTCTTAAGACTTTAAAGGTGAATTCCAGGGATGAAACCTATTCAAACTACAATGTCCATTGGGATCTGCTTGGTTTTAGGTACATGATACTGAAGAACTTTCATCAATTTGTTTTAACAATATAGAAATATAGCTTATCTAAGTTATTTTATGTGGCGCGAACTGGCGTGTTTACCATGACGTAACTGTAGCCAATGGCGGGAACTCTCAACATGGGAAATGGGTGAATCTTGTTTTTTTTTATTTGAGAAACTCTTATAATTTGTATGCATGTTTACAGCTCAACATTTGGCTTCACCACTGTCTGGTCAAGGGACTGCGATATATAAATTGAACAGAAAACTATATTATCATTACGAAATAGGTCTTAGAACCGAGCTAAACATGCATAAACACTGCATGTATGTTAATTGCTGGCGAGCTGGGATTATTTCTTGATGTGCACCACATCATCAGGACGTTGGTCGATCTTTTAGAGCTTGAGTATTGAATTGAAAGGTATTAATTACGAAAAACAGACCTCACTGTTCAGGACCGCATATGTTGTTTACAAACGGCGTCTCTACACAATGGTCAATGGAGTCACTCCAGCTGGCTGAAAATGCCAATTCGTCACCAACGACTATATATATTAGTATTTTGTTTTGGAGTTTAATGGAATTATATCGATATTGCCCATATACATAAATTACAGTATATTCATGCCAAGTTATGACCCTGCATTAATCTTCGTTTGTTCGTTCATCCCTGTAGTTCACCTCTAAAGCAATCCTAGTGTGTAATGACACCACATGGGTTATTATTGAACAATTAATTTATCAGGGTTTTTTACTTTCATTTGTATCAAGAAAACTATCAACGTTAGTAGGCCTTTAATGAAGTATTGCAGCATAAAGACAAATTCATTATTACTCTTCAGATGCAGATTGTTAGTGTATAATGGTCACTTCAGTAAAATGTATTAAAACAATGATTGAGCATTACAGTATATTGTATGTTTTCTCGAATTCAAGACATAATGCTTGGTCAAGTGCAATGCTTGTAGTTGCCTAGTTGGGTAATTTGTGTTTATTGAATAAGATAATTAGCAACTCTGTACTTATACTGTAGTACAAGTTTATTACATTACTGATTATTAAAATAAAGCAGTCAGTAGAACAAAATATGTACTGGAATGCATAATTATGCTTCCATTGAGTATAAACCTTGCTTGTGTACTGTAGCTAGTAGCAATGAAATGTTTGATATAATGTATGGGTACTATAGGAGTAGAGGGATGTGAGCTGTGTAATGGAGAGGAATTATCGTCTCATGATTCTCATTTGATTCTGATATAAGACGAGTGGTAACAGTGTTGTCTGTAGTGTGTTTGCTATAAAATTAATGTACAGTGTATTATGCAGTTTTCTGTATTCTGTTGAGTGCACTGAGGTGAAGTGTGCATCTCATAGTGTGATGGTACAAGTGCTAGGCTGTACTCAGGGTGTGATACTAGTTGGCTCAACAGTCCACTGATGAACTGACCCCACACCATGCGGAGAAGAGTTCTGCCCATTGTTGAGATGGAT
This sequence comes from Paralithodes platypus, assembly GCA_032716605.1. Taxonomy (NCBI): domain Eukaryota; kingdom Metazoa; phylum Arthropoda; class Malacostraca; order Decapoda; family Lithodidae; genus Paralithodes; species Paralithodes platypus. Next base: position 18,088,590 of record CM064555.1, on the reverse strand, counting down.
GCGACGAATATGCTTCTCAAGGTGGACGTTCTGCGAGGCGGCGTAGTTACAGTGTGGACAGCGGTAAGGACGCTCACCAGTGTGAGTCGTCAGGTGCCGACGTAAGTTATAAGGTTGACCGAACTGTTTACCACAAACAGGACACATGAAGGCCTGTTTATCAGAGGGAGCCACTTGTCCAAGGTCGGGGGTACCGCCTCGAGGGGTGCCTGGGGCGGTGTAGGGGGTAAAGGCACTACCATTGGGCCCGACTGGGGTGGCGGCGCCCATGGACGTGTTACCGGCGATGAGGGAGGCGAGAGTGGAGGGGCTAGTGGCAGAGGAGGGTTGGCGGAGCTCCACCACTGGGATGAGGGCGCCTGCACGAACAGCCTCCCACCCCTACAAAAGATAAGTCCTGCGTCAGTCACCAGTAGTAGTCAGGGGTAGGTCAGTCAGAAAAGGTTCGTCTAAAGTAGTGAATTTGAGAAAGGTGAGTTGGGGGTAAGTCATGAAAAGGTTTGTTTAAAAGTGACATAGAAAAGGATGAGTTGAAATTGGAGTTGGAGAAAGGGTGAAACAAAGTGGTGAATTTGGAGATTGAGAATAGGCTTGTCAGGTGAAGCATGTTCAAGAAGTGATATTGTATATAAAAAGAAGAGGGTGACTGTGTGAAATATATGCTTGAAAGGCTAAAGTGTTAGTTGGTTATATTGCGATATATACATTTAATATAAAATAAGATGCTGATGGCCAAGTCAATTTGTGATTTTAAAGAAATACAGTATGATAACAGTTCTAGTGAGGTCGAGTTAAAGAGTGTTATTTGGTGGCAAATGTTAACAAATACAAATTAAGAATATATGGTTATGACTTCAGGGTAGCCTATAGGAGAGGATGTGCAAGATTCAGATGGGGATGGGGCATGAAATGGTGAAAATGAGCAAGAAAAAATGTAGGGGGGTGATGGTGATGGTCATGGTGGTGTTAATACTCAAGGGCAAAAAATAATTAGTTGATATTGAATATGATGTATGATGAATCAGGTGCAGATGGCCCACTGAATCGTTTGATGTTGAGTCTGGGGATGATGATGGTATTGGTGAGTCAAGTGATGAATTGGGTGATGATGATGAGTCATTTGATGATAATGAATCATGTGGTTATGATGGTGAGTCATGTGGTTATAATGGTGAGTCATGTGGCAGTGATGATGAGTCATGTGATAATGGTAATTAAGTTGATACTTTGGCAAGTAATGTGATAATAATGAATCATGTGATGATGAGTCATGTGGTAGTGATGACAATTGATGTGGTAGTGATGATAACTCATATGGTACCAAAATGATGATGAATCATGCAATAATTATGATGAGTCATGTGATGGTGACAATGAGTCACATGGTGATGGTGTGTCATGTGATGATGATTGTCATTCATACGATGACTATGATGGTGATTTGTGTGATGATGGCGATTCATGTGATGATAATGATGGTGAGTCATGTGGTGATTGTGATTTATGCAATGTTCGTGATGGTGATTTATGTGATAATGATGTGTGATTTATGTGTTGATGGTGATTAATGTGAGGATGATGAGTCATGTGATTGTAATTCTGAGTCATAAAGTGATGATGTGGTGATGAATCATGATGATGGTGAGCTATGTGGCAATGATAGAGTCATGTGGTGGTGGTGGTGAGTCAGGTGGTAATGATGAGTCATATTGGTGATGAGTAATACATTAGTGTGTCAGTGTTGCTGGCGAATCAGGTGTTGGTCACTCAAGCAATAGTGAGGGATCGGAAGGATGAGAATTGTGTCTCCAGATTAATAGTTAATGGCAAGTCAAAAATGGTATATACTGTGCATAAGTCAGGTAAAGTTAGGAAAAGTTGATTGAATGAGTAATAGTCGGGAGGTATAGGTCACATACATCAAATTATTTGTAGGTCAGGTCACATTACAATACTGTAGTCACAGGTAAGCTAGAATGTGGTCACTAGTATTTACAAAAAGAGAGGTATCTAGTGGGTAGGCATCTATAAGAAACAGTCTATGGTAGGGTCTATAGTAGCTACGTATGCCACCTCTGAGCTAGTGCCGATACAAAGGCCAGTCCCAGAAGACAGGGCAAGCTCACAGGAAGACCACTGAGCTCTATATACACTGGAGTGGCCCAAACTAGGATGCCTCAGATGTTCTCAAATCAGAATCACACGAGCCATGTTAACGGCGATCTGTATTCAGAGTCTGGGTTATCAATATGATTAGTAGATAGTTTTGAAACATTTGGGCCATATTTTAGTTTGTGGCAAACAAAATTCAAAGTAATGAAACAAATGTTAAATATTTGGATACAAGACCTCAGAGGGAGAATTGGTTTTACTCCCAATCATTGACTCTGATACAAACCACCTCTATAATTGCTCGTGTGACGGACCACTTACGAGTTTCGTGCTTTAAGGAAGTTGTAGTTGTGCAATTTTATTTAATATAAATTAAGCAAGATATGTGGGTTTTCGATGGATGGAAATTGGTTTTATTTGTATATGCGTGAAAAATGTTTTAGTTTATATTGCGGCTATATATCGTTGCATATATTGCTTGAACTTCCTTTTGTCCGAAACTCGCAAGTGAACAAAGATGGCGGATGGTCGAATCTCAATAAAGAGAATTTCCCCTCCATATCATCATAGAGCTCAGTGGAGAAGCCCAAACCGTCTTGCTGTATGTACAATCTTGAGGTTCTGTGCACACCAGAGGAGGATGAGAGCCGTGAGGGAGGACAGACTCGTAGGTTCTAGCAGGTTCTACTGTACAATGAAGGTTCAAACAGATTTTCTGGGGTGCTTGCCGGTCTGTTCCAGGAAATACACATATAGGCCTACCTTCCCGTTAAAACTGCTTAAATTGTAACTCAAGGGTAGGTTTAAGATATAGGTATGTACAAGAGAAATATTTATAAGAAACTAGTAGCCTATTTTTTAATAAGAATAACTGCAGTCTACAACTTAACATGTTGAAAAAGACTCCCATTGTGAATTTCACCAATAGGCTATATACTGTATATAGCTTAATGTCACCAATTATCTATTTTGAATATAACACCAATATAACATGATAACCCATAAGTTCTCAATAGTTTCTGAACTGAACATTCCAATAAAGTAAAAATGGTGGCGGTATTCTCACCTTTCGTGACTTAAAATCAAACAAACGAGAACAATAGGCTACACAAATCACTGTTACCAGTAGAAAATAAATTCAGTCACCACGAGCTTAAAGTCACTAAAAATGGTCAGTCCGTCACCAAAAGTCAGATCAGTCACCATTAATTTACCAAATTTAAGATAAGTAGCCAAAATTTAAGAAAAGTTACCAGATTCAAGAAAGTCATCACCATTAATAGTCCCGAAAATGTCAGTCAGTCACCAAAAAATAAGTTACCAAGAGTCAGTCACCAAGAGTTAAACCATACACCAGTAAAAGTCACCAATATTCATAAAGTAAGTCAGAAAGGTCAGTGTCTTCTTAAACAGCCACTGCAATAGTCACAGTCAAGAAGATACAGAAACACCTGTCCCATAAGTAGTCAAAAGCTCAGTTGTCACCCAGCTAACGAGTCCAAAATTTAGCAGTCGTCGTAATACAAAAAAACATTTATCCCCCCCCCCCCCCCCAGTGAATGTGCCTAGGAAACTCACTGTCCTGTTATCCAGTATACCGGTATACTGTATTCTCTACATAGAAAACTCGCTATCCTGCTATTCCGTATATCAGGTCAGGTCAGGTGAAGGTATTGATATTATATTCCCTACCATAATAATCGACCCTTTGTATTTTTATATTCTCCTTGTTCCTTTTGAAGGTAACGGATTTAGCCAATGAATTAATGACACAAGTCCAGTATTATTACAAATCCCTGTTTGCACTTCTGTAGTCAGTCCGAAATTACGTTTTCACAATTTTCGATAAACGTTTTACATTAATCACATGAGAACCGTCTATCAACTTTCTTGATTGTCGATATTGCTTTCGAAAACGTTATATCGGACTGACTAAAACTATTCGAGATAATATATTCACTTTGTCACCCGTATGTGTAACTTTTAAACAGTTGTCTTCATTAGGTCAGTTTTCAACATTCCTCCATAGTAATACTTCGTCATTTTATATATATATGTTCCTTCAATTTATTGTGATCCTCAAACTTTCACTCCAGATAAGAACAATAAAACACGTATAATGAATTTTATATTTTATTTAACAAATTAGGTGCTCTGCTTATTCATACACAAATAGTGGTCTTCAAAGATTAAAATAAAAAGTACCTAAGTACAGAACCAAAGAAGGCTATTATTGCACTCACATTACAATAATAACAAAGGAGTATTTGGGGGAATAAAGTCACCGCGCTTATGGTGCGAGGTGAATGGGGTGAAACACGTGTTCGATCTTTACTATAGTCCATTCATTGTAGGTAGGCCAGAGATAATGACCCCCTAACCTCTGTGACTCAACAAGGGCTACAGCAAATGGGCTGTAAATGTCCACATCTACTCCCTGGCTGACTCTTCCCAAAGTGTATACATATTAGCTTGATTAGTCGTTTGCGAGTTATAGAGGTTAGTGGTCAAGATTGTTGGCCTAGTTATAATGCATAGACTATATAACAACGTATTAACCTTCATTTCCTATACCTTTCTCCGTGAGGTCTAATACAAGTGGTATCACACGAGCGTATTTACCGGCAATTTTCGATGAGCAAGTTTTTGTTCGTACTATTTTGAGGCTCTTTCGCATTGGAATCGGAAACTAGGTCGAAGGTAGATTATGTTAGGTACTTTAATTTTAATGGAACATATATTTTGAAGCTGCCAGACAACAATTGCCCGTAAACATTGACGGAAAATTTGCTCGTATGAAACCGCCTCAACACATTCTTGAATATACCCAAACACCAAAACTTCCGAGGAATCGGTTCGTCAAGAGATTGTGGTAAAAATTTGTTTTCACCATTTTCTGACGTAGCTACCGACTAATGCATATTTACATAATTGTATTGTATTTCATTAATAAGGCATGAGTGGCTTAATGGACTGACTGAAATAATTAATAAAAAACGAGGGTGGTTATAATGTAGATAGAACAAAACAAGTCCACAATTATTTTCTTTTATGTATTGTATTTATTTATTTATTTATTTATATATATGTTACCCAATAGCCCGCATCCCTATTGTTTGAATTCACCCCACGGAAATAATATCCTCGATAGTTTCGGTGCTGGGAACACTCATAACGTCTCGGGTAATTTTCACTTATCCATTAAAAAGATTCGAACACGTATTTCTCTCAGCAATAAAACGAACGAATGCTCAAAAGGTCGGAATGATACCGATCTGTGCTGCATACTCCTTTGAAACCGGATACTCCTGTGTCAATAAGCAATGTGGACGGGTTGACAACTTTTGATCATTCAGAGCCTCAATCACTTCCCCCTCAATACGATCTGGTTCACCTAAACAAGCCACTCACATTACGCTACATTATCCAATGCCAACCAAACATTTCACTCATATCTTCACCAATTCCACTCATATTTTATCCAATTTCACTCATTTGTTCACCATTCTCCTCATCATAACCAATTACACTAATTTGTTCACCAATTTCACTCATTTGTTCACCCACTCCACCCACTTGTTCACACACTCCACTTATTTGTTCACCCACTCCCACCCATTTGTTCACCCACTCCACTCACATCTTCACCCACTCCACTCATCTGTACACCCTTTACAACATTCATATCTTAACATCCAAACTATATCAACATTCACACAATACAGAATACTATTTTTAAGAGTAATCTAACACCATACTTTACCTGAAAATTCAAGCTTTATCAACATTCACAAAACAGTCAGTCAGTATTACAATCAGCTACTATTTACCCATTACCCATTCACTCAAATCCCGTGTTCATTCAGTCAGTTTTACAATAATTTACTATTACACCGTACCCATTACCCATTCACTCAAATCCCTCGATCATTCAGTCACATAACATTAATATATTTACCCATTCACTCAAATCCTGTTTTCATTCAGGCACATAACAATCATCAACTATTAACCCATTTACACATTCACTCAAATCCCGTGTGCATTCATTCAGTAATAAGCCACAACCATCAACCCTTAGAGTTATTTGCATTAAAACTGTGATTTAGGAATAATATAAGAACTTCTATGTATTGCAAAATGTAAATAGATATATAATATAGTCGAGGACTCGTGGTGAAATAGTGTTTATAATCAGGGTGTCAAACGAGACTTATTTTCTTTCTTATTTTAGGCATAATCAATAAATAGTGTTTACAGTTAAATTTATGCCAATCCTTTCTTTTTCGTCATCATTAACTAAATATTGTATACCGTTAAAATTGTCTCTATTAGTATATCCTTGTAGGAGATATAGCCTAATGGCCAACACAACACAATTTCATGCATTATTATTATTATTATTATTATTATTAAACTTTCCTGTATATCTCTTCATATTCATTCAAGTCTTCAAAACTAATTGCACCGGTTAGACACCCTGCTTATAATTATACTTCAATTAATACGATTCAGGAATATAATACTCGGGGTGAAATCAATATTACACGTCTCTGTAATATAATAAATGCCACTGAAAAAATGGGCATATCTGTGTTATATAATTCAAAAGAACAGTCACGATCAAAAGCCCTGTTCCACCTTCACAATTCAACTCTATTTTCCTCTTAAAAAATCAACTGCATTTCCCTCTCTCAATCTTTAAAAAAAAATATATATATATATATATTTATATACCGGTATATATATATATATATATATATATATATATATATATATATATATATATATATATATACCGGTATATGTATATATATATATATCATGCCTTAAACCCTTTTAGTATACCGTGGCGCACTTTCATTTTGTTCTGGCTATTGTTAGATGATTTTATGAAGCTTACAAAGAATCTGTGGCAGTCTGAGGTCGATTATAACCCTTTGATTCCTAAACTACAGATACTTCTCAAACTAAAACGCCAAACGCTAATCAGAATAAACTGCTTGAAATATCGCCTTAAAGTCAGCAAGGGGTCAAATATATATCCAAGTCGAAATATGAAGACAGAACATAACTTTTGAAAGTGACTGTATCGTAAGGTAAATGTCCTTGGGAAAAAAAAATCACCTTCGTACTCGTTAATGCACAAGACTATACGCAATGGACTCTAGCTTCATTAGTCAAATAAACGTTATCAAAACTAATCATTAAACACAAAAATATAATAATAATATACATAAATAAATTGTTCCTTTCATTCAATTTCGACTAAACAAATTGATCCTCCAACTAAATAAAGACAAACGCAACTCTAATCATATAACGGCAACATAATATGGTCTATTAATTCAATTTCGGCCAAAATAAAATGCTCCTTTCCTCAAATAACAAAATAAACTTTTTACCTAGGCGACTAAATACACCGCTATTCTATCCAAATAATGACAAAATAAATAAACAGTTCTTCTAATCACAAGCCGACAAAATAAATACACTGATCCTCTATTTACGAGCCGACAAAATTTTATAAACGGTTCCTCTAATCACGAGTCGACAAAATACATAAACTGATCCTCTATTTTCGAGCCGACAAAATAAATAAACGGATCCTCTATTTACGAACCGACAACATAAATAAACTGTCCCTCTGATTGCAATTCAACCCCATAAATAAAACTGTTAACTCAGGCCAAGCAACGGAAAAATAAACGGTTCTATTAATCAGAACGCCAACATAAACTGTTCGCCGAAAAAAACGCCAATAAAGTGCTTCTATTGAAATCCAGAAATAAAGGTTCTTCTAACCAAATAACGGAAAAAAAAACCGGTTCGTCTAATCACAAAACGCCAACACAAAAAACCCCGGTTCATCTGCAATTATAACGCTAAAAATACACGACCCCTCTTAATACAAAATAAATTAACAAAAATGTGTACCTCAAGCCATAATTATAACGCCACAATAAAAGTTTCCGCCAATGACACAAAAGGGAAACACGTGTATCTCGAACCAAGTACCGGACAAAACAGCTTAATTCCTGGCACCAATCAACAGCAACCGCCGACTCCGAATACGCCAAGTGCAACATAAACAGTCACCACTAACTCAGGGCACGGACACTCAGAATACTTGCGACATCGTATCTCTCTATGGCCGTCGTGTATTGAAAGCTGACGTCTCAATTGTTTTCGTAGCCGCTATACTGAGCACGTTATTCTTGAGACCGTAATACTGAACAAGTTGTAACACGTCTTAAATATCGTGCCATCAATATTTAAAGTACGTTAAAACCGACATCATAATTCACTTTATTAATAATTAGTTTTCGCGGAGCATAGGCAGGTTAAGACGTCGTAATATAAGCTGCTAATCGCTGAACTGTTATGATTCTAATACAGTCGTAACTTCCGACAGTTTTGAGTATCCGGGCCCTGTTGTTGTTGTGTTGTTAGCGTTTTCCTTGCTACACAGGCGAACGATCCCACCCAAAGATCCCACCCTCCCTGCCTTACCATCTAGAAATCAACAACAATATCGATATGGACACCTAAAAGTACAACGGCCTTATTATAAGTACTCGGAATGCATACTTTGAAGGAACAAACAACAAATGAACACTGAATACGCGTGCTAAACTCCCTGAGCGAACACTTGCATCATGGTGAACACTCGAAAACCCAAGCTTGTGATTCTAATATACTTTAAAGATAAAATACAAAGTCAACAAACCTCACTATTTCATAATTGCATAATTGTACTGTATATAGCTTTAAAAAGGCATTTGCGAAACTAAAATTCATGATTTGTCTTATATACTATAGATTTAAACGGGCATTTGGGAAAGGATAGCTTCTGGAAAATTCAGTAATAATCGTAGTTTTTCTAACAGTATATCAACATGAATATGAAATTGTACTACGGTACCTCGTGTAAGCTCACATGGAACCCTATTTCCCCCCTTTAATTTACTCAAAATACGTGCAAGTTTATCTTCCACTCGCACGTAACTGAACACATAAAACGTACCACTGCGCATTTGTGTAAATAAACGTAAAATATAAAAGCTGATGCGTTTTCTTTTACTAGCTGTTAACAAATTTGTAAAGGTAGTGCCTCTTCTTTCGTTATTAAGCTGCACTAAGAATGAAATATAATATACTCTGATAATTTGGCATTAATTAATAAAATCACGTGATCATTTTATTGGCAACGATCAGCTAATTTACCACATAAACTAAGTTTTGTCAATTAAGTTTTGTCAATAAAGTTTTCCTCTTCATATGGTGTTCAAATTCGGGATAATAAACTCTATACTAATGACTTCCTCACTTAGCATTACAAAAATAAAAATAAAAACAAAACTGCGCACTGTTCTCCATAGACTCTAAACTGACATCAATATAGTTAACATCACACGAAATACTTCTTCAAATAACACGGTAACCTTTCTTAGCCAAGCTTACATATAAATCTACGCATGGCAAACCCTCCTAAAACATGCACCAAACATTTTCTTAATCAGCACAAAAATGACTATAATGCTACATAGTATTTTGCACACGAACAGAGCTACTAAGAAACAAAAATCCATATGTTCTATACCTGTTAATTTTCTTAATTTTTTTGTTTAATAAATGCACACTCATTGTCCAGGCTATCTTGCATTTTAATGAATATTTGTTATAACTATAATTGAAAATCTGTATTTATATAATACGTGGGCCTACCGGTACTTGATTGACCCTTCTTTATTACAAGTAAATATTAAGACGAAATATGCACCCACTAAAAAGCTTAAAGGAGCAAAACGGTAGACATTCAGATCCTCAGTGTTAAAATAAACGACCAGTTGATAATAATGCCCTAACAAAAATGTCTTTGTGTTAATTGAAGCGGCAACATGGACTGAAGCTGAACCCCCCCTCCCCTTCCCTAACCTCCCCTCCCTCATTATTTGCATATATATTAAGTGTACTGAATACTTCGCATAAACGACAACAGATAAATATATATTTATATCTTTCATACATAATCGAGCTGCTTAGTGCGTAACAGACTGAAATGTATATCCCTAATTGTAATGTGTGATTAATATTTACTAGGCTGGAATGACTATTGTGGCATTCCTTGGGTTTTTATATAAATATTGCATGAACCGGATAACGTGTACCAAGACTGATAGTGCATAGATATTGCTTAGTGTACTTATGCATAGCTGTGATTACCGTATTCTTAACATAATTGCAATTATATATATATATATATATATATATATATATATATATATATATATATATATATATAATACTTGCATACTTTCAGGTATTCGATATTAAATTATTCTGCAATACTGCAGAATAAAATGGTGATAATGAATTGCGAAATTCAGATGTGCCCACTTATAAAACAAAGTATTTATAAGAGGTTAACTTCAAAAAGTCTTCATGGACAGATTAATAAATCTACTAATAACAAGTTTATTAAATACACATACTGTATTTCAGACAGGCTTGCCAATATAAGGCTTAATTATGTATCAAGAGGAGATTCTACCTGGGTTATGAGAAGATTTGTAAAACATTTATATAAGTGTAAATATTATATGAGAAAATCTTCATATATAAATATTGAAATGGTATTCGTGGTATATTCGGCCTTTTCAGAGTTTACAATCCTATGTGAAGTGGTATACAGTTTGAGCCCTTAATAACTACATCTTTAACTTTACTGTGCAAACTCCGCATTGTGCTAGAAAAATCCATTAAAACAATTAATTCCATTTTATAAACTTGAAATTACGTATCTTGAAAGAAGCATGTATATTATATAATTACTGTATTTGGTTTCCATGGTTTGTCTGTGCCCTTCCACCAGTTGTGCACATTATAATATATATTATATAAAAACTGAAGCTGCCTGTCTGAGGTCTATGACAAAACTACTGCCTCTGTGACTAACGAAGCGACTGGTTTGAGTGCGTTACGCCTTGACCTATTGCGAGTTTAGGCTATGAGTTTGAGATTTTGGCATTGTAGAAATGACATCTAAAATCCGTTTGCAGCACCCAATTAAGTACATAAAACCCGCCTTGATAATTTGTTCATCTATCGGAAAACTATATATATTTTTTATAGCTATGAAGATTATTTGCCTATGCAACTTAAACTTCCTCATAGCCTGAAACTCACAAGTGGTCAAATTGGGAGTTTGCCCCCACATTGATGGTCTTATCCACCGTTTTTGAGTGCGTTATGTATTTCTTTGAAAGTTGTATTTGCTAGTTTGCCCCCTTTGTGGGTATGATATTAATACCACAAAGATGGTATTATCGAGAGTGAGGTGTATTGATCCCCCCTCCCCCACGCGTGTTTGACGACGCTTGCGTGCACCTGGCGGATGTGTGCGTGCGCCACACACACACGCACACACACACACACGCGATGTTCGGGTGCATCAGCTTCGGCTTCCACCATCGACTAGGACGTTGCGTGCGATTACTGCCAACTATTTCCACACGGCTAATTTATAATTTTACAGGATAGTTTGGTTTGAGTGTGATATAGATTGAGTGAGCGACCTGGGAGAGTGTGGCGACCCCCCCCCCCCCCCCCCCTGAGAGTTTGATGATGACGTAGACGGGGGGGGGGGGGGGGGGCGTCAACCATCACCACCACCACCACCACCACCACCACCCTCACCCTCCCAGCCCCCCCACTGAACAAACAACCTCGTCAGCCAGGCGCGGCCACTATTTGCCATGGCCTAGACTTCGGCGTCCTGGTTTTGCGTGCGGGAAGTTTGCGTGCAGGTGATTGCGTGTCAACAATCCCCGTGGCGTCCGAATGCGTGGCCGATGGCTTCGTTTTGAAATATCGAATTCCATCCAGCCCTCCCGGCGGCGGTGTATTTCCTCAGCAGTCGCAAGTACGTGGCGATGGCCTCCGAGTGTTGGCGGCGGGGGAGGCGGGGCTGTTGCTAGTCGACAAACGTGGCGTACTCGATGCGGTGGCGGCGAGCTACGTGGGACTTGAGATGGGAGCGTTCGGAGGCGGCATAGGGGCAGAAGGGGCACGGGAAGGGACGTTCGCCGGTGTGCGTTCGGATGTGCCTCTGAAGATTGTACGGCTGGTCGAACCCCTTGCCACACAGGGGGCAGTGCCTCCGGTAGCCATCGCCCATGCCAGACAACCCCTGAAACACAGAACCAAACGCTCAGCCGCCGATACCCCTCATATATCTCTCATCATCATCATCATCATCATTATCATGGCTCATTATATTAGCTTCCTCCTCATTATCAACTGTGTTCCTCCTCTTATCTCTACAGCTCCGAATTAACTACCTCATGTTCTTATCTTCCTTATATTTGTTATTACTTTTGCATTCTTCGTTTGAACAAGTCCTTATTTTAACATTGTTCACGCTCTCTCTCATCATCAACGGCACCTCATATACCATTTTTTTGTGATCATGCTCCGTGTCAGCTCTGCCCCCCTCTCAGCCAAGCGCGAGTAATGCCAGCAGCCTCCTCAGATCGGCTGGGACTGGGCATTCGTTGAGTCGGCGTTTTTTGACAGAATCCGGTTCCGGTGCCGTTTCCCGCGTTCACGTAATATTTGGCACCTTGGCGCGTTACTTCCTCGCGATCGACTGTCTTAATGTTTCCTTTCTCCAATTATTTGTCTCATGTTAATCTATAATCCGATCTTCGTTCATCCCATAAGATTTCCCTTTCCAATCCATTTCCCTAACATGTTATCTCCGTTTCTCAGAATGTATATTGTTCCATTATCTCCTGATATTCGATTGTTCTACTTTCGTTCAACCCAATGGTTTCCTACGATGTATGCATTACTAATTCTACCTAATATACTGTTATGTTTTCCCACGAAGTGTATCACATACATCATAAATATATCATATTTCCTAAATAGTGACATTAAATTACAATTTTTTCGTGAGTGAATTAGATCAAATTCAACCAGTTTATTGTGATCAGTTAGTGAAAATATCTTAAGTTCCTCAATATTTCCTGCTTAGCCAAATATTTGTACAAGTCCCGCCTCCTCCCTACATCCCTGGACCTCACGACTCTGTTTAACTCCATCATATAACGAATCCAAAGACTATGCCACTGCGAATACTGTGAGTTCGTGTGTTGGCAAGCACGCACGGCCCCACACGCTCGAACGCACAGACACGCACGGCCGACCCCGCTCCTACCCCCCCCCCCCCCTTACACACACACACTCCCCCGCCCCCTCCCTCACACACACGCACACACATAAACTCCCCCCTACCCCTACTGACACCCCTCCCCCTCACACACACAAACTCCCCCTCCGCCCATCGTTACCTCCTTGCACACACACACCCCCCCCCCCCACAAACACACCAACACACAAACTCCCCCCCCCCCTTGCACACACATAGTCCCCCATCCCCTCCACATACACACACACACACACAGTACACAACTCCCCCTAACCTCGATACACAGACATATCCCCCCCCCCCCCCATCCCACCAACCCTCTCTTTTGGATTTTTGTAATTCGTATTTTTTAACATACACAAACTCTCCCTCCAACACCCTCCCTTTCCCCCCCAAACACACACACACACACACTCCGACCAACCCTCTCATGGATTTGCGAGGGTCTACCCCCCCCTCAATCTAACACTGCAATTAATGTTCTCTATTAGTACATTAAGGAGGGATGGGTTCATTTATTTCATAATTTTTAAGTATTTTTTCATCAGTTTAGTAGTTTCCTCCCTGGACCTCAATCAAACTTAAAAAATCACACCCCAAGATCCTCCCTCAAGATATCTTTGTACATTTTTCGATAGAAAATGTTCTGGCCAAAGGCTGGTTTCTCTTAAATTACAGGCTCGCTATAGCTAGCCAGGAAAAAATCGACACCTAAATGACACGAAGTCTTGATATTGACAAGAATTGGGGCGAAAGGTTTTAGAATCGCCAAACTAATGGGTCGAACGTCATAAGATCTCAAAATTAATGGGGGTACTAAACATGAGGGAGAAGGGGGACCAGAAAAACAACCCATCTCCCATTAATCAACATAGAAGCTTCCAGGCGGTCTTGTAGGATCGGATAACGTACAGTATATGATAACTTTTGATTTGGGTGTAAAAGGGATCTGCCACCCTTACGGTAACACAGATGACAATAGTGCTCTCAATCCTCTGATCGTAATCATAAGAGAATCTCTCCAAGTGTGGCATAAATAAATGACTTTCATATGTATTTTTGTTTCGCGTAAGTGCTAATTTATCGAACCAAAGCTAGACATTTTGCGTCGAAGATTCGCACTCATCGCAAATATCATTAGATCGAAATGTGTAAATCTGGCTGAATGGGTGCATCCTATAATACAGTAGCTCGTACAAAAAGGTCATTGGATATCAGAGCCCAGACACTCCAACTATTTACGACGCCTTATCTCCCTCTGATCGTCATATCCTTACGGGTTTTTTGTTTTTGTTCCCTAGACCTCCATCAATCGTTAAAAAACACCCTTCAGACCTCACCTTCAATTATATATATACTGTAGGCTATATATATATATATATATATATATATATATATATAAACAATCAATATCGTTAGGACTTGATTGTCCGCTGCTGCTCGCAATTAATTATTTATCAGTCAGAGTATATTGGTGTTGAAAAATACAGATAGTTAACTTAAATGTTGTTGTTGTTGTTGTTGTTGTTGTTGTCTACGGCCGTAAGAACCAATCCAGGCACCAGCACCTCTGAATCCCTCACACCTGCACCACCAGTCAATCACCGGTATTAATATATCAACCCGGGGCCTAACACACCTTAAGGGGGAGGGAGTCCATTTGTTCTGGACCTCCTTCTTCCTCATGCTTAACATATTTGTTTTGAGATTTTAAGACGTTCGTTCCGTTAGTTTGGCGATTTTGGGACCTTTCACCCTTTTTTGTTGTTGTCATTATTAGGACCTTTAATGCCATTTAGGTTTCGTTTTTTTCTGGCGAGCGATAACGAACCTGTAATTTTAAAGGAACCGGCCTTCGGGCAGGACATTTTTCTATTAATACTCTTACTCTGTGTACTTGATTAGCTACACCCTATTTGTTAACCCTTTCAGTACCGGTGCCGTCATTTTAGCTTAATTATGGCTACTGTAAGACGATTATAATAAGTTTCAAAAGGGTTCACCAACTCTTTTTACTACCACAGATCCTTCCAAACTGCGTAAAATCGTCTAAATAGAACTAGAATAAAATTAAGAAGATGTCGCCGGTACATTAGGGGTAACATTATACACACGCACACACACAGACTGTAGGGTACATCTTGGCAGAGACCTCATAACACCAAGCCGAAGTCTGAGCCAAGGAAGGGACGAGGCTATACACACAAACGTGATGGTACGGACGCGGGAGCTATGTGTGTGTGTGTGTGTGTGTGTGTGATAAATGTAAGGAAAGGTATACCACTAGGGTCTACATGCTTAATAATTATGTGCATGACGTGTGTGTGTGTGTGTGTGTGTGTGTGTGTGTGTGTGTGTGTGTGTGTGTGTGTGTGTGCGCGCGCGGGGGCGGGGGGGGGGGGGGATAACAGGGAAATGAAGGGGAGTAAATTATAGCTCTATATAAATGCAAATATACAACTGCATGTTAATTATATAAAATTAATGTATATGTGTGTGTGTGTGTGTGTGTGTGTGTGTGTGTGTGTGTGTGTGTGTGTGTGTACTAAAGCAGGAGGGCCAAGAATAATGTGTGCGTGCGTGCGTGCGTTGAGCTCGGGAAGGGGGGGGGGGAGGGGAGTTAGATGTAGGAGGAAGGGGGGAGGTTGTGTGTGTGTGGAAGGGGGGCAAGTGTGTGTGTGTGTGTGAAGAGGGGGAGTTTGTATGTATATCCCCCCACCCCCTCACACACACACGGAGAGACCAAGCTGCTGCTGCTGATGATGATGGTTACACACACACACACACACACACACACACAAAATACACATATACTAAGTGCACACACACACACACAGACACACACGGAGAGACCAAGCTGCTGTTGATGATGATGATGATGGTTACACACACATACACACACACAAAGATACACACATACTAAGTGCACACACACACACACAATCCTGAAGCTTAGCACTGTTAAAATCTCCTAAAATCAAATGAAAGGGTTATGAATTTTAATATATAGGAATGGGTTAGCCATGTCTCCTTTCATAATGGGATGTCCTATTAATTTTTCAAAGCCAACTTTATTACTAAGAATTATTCTACAGGACTCTGAGAAATTTAGTAAAATAAAAAATAAATGAAATTTTGAAACAAATGTCATCTTTAGGCATCATAATAATACAGCATGTGTTAGTTTTTAGTTTTGTTTGACCTTATATTTGAGTTGTAATAATTTCAGTGTTCAGCAATTATAACGTCAAGGTGTACACTAAAAATAATAACAGTGCCAATTTATCGCAGTAACTTGTATCAAAATTCATATATAATAATCATGGTGTAAATTCTCTACACGAATCTCTCTCTCGTGCAGTGTCAAATTTGTCATCACGTATATAGAAAGTCGCCTCGCTTCAAACGTGATTCATTATCTCTCTCTCTCTCTCTCTCTCTCTCTCTCTCTTGATAGCGTAATGCATAAATACGCGGAATTTCGGTGTGAGTATCCTAGGTTCGAGTCCTTGGAGTGCCATATGTATTTGTTGATATCATTAATTGAGTTTAGAAGTAAAGTCGGTTAGTGAAAAAAATATAAATTCGGTTAACAAAAAAAAAAAAAAAAAAAAAAAAAATGCAAACAAAATCTGCCAGTATTAAATTATTCACGACACCTGCAGAACCGTCCACCCGCTTTCAAGTGTATTTATTATTCAAAACTTATACAGGCCGAACTGCGGCTCGTTTGTCTGGACCCCTTTCTCCCTCGTGTATAGCCCCATTGGTTTTTGACATTTTAAGACGTTCGGCCCATAATTTTGACGATTTTAACACCTTTAGCTCCATTTCGTTGTCGATTTTAAGACCTATCTTATATATAAGCAAATGCAAAACTTAAGGGGATATTTCCACTGGAGGGATATTTTTTCTGGACCCCTTTCTCCCTCATGTTTAGCCCCATTGCTTTTGAGATTCTAAGACGTTCGCCCCATAAGTTTGGCGATTTTAAGACCTTTCGCATCATTCCGGTGTCAATATTAAGGCCTTTCGTGCCATTTAGGTGTCGAGATTTTTTCCTGGTAAGTGATAGCGAGCCTGAAATTTAGGAGGGGGACATTTGTCTAACGAAATACATACCGTACACATTTATCTGTGTGTGTGTGTGTGTGTGTGTGTGTGTGTGTGTGTGTGTGTGTGTGTGTGTATCCCACGCCTAATCCCTGGCTGACCCTTCCCAATTGGTAGAAGTATTAGCTCGATTACTTTAGTTGTTTGTAAGTTATAGAGGTTAATGTTAAAGTTTTGGCCAACTTATTTGGAACAGGGTACAGTTAGAACACACAACCTGCCAATAACACTAGGACACTCAATTTACAAGGAACAGCCACTTTTTGGTTAGTTGGTTATAACACTTTCTCACCCATAATCTGTTTAACTCTCTAACCCAGGAGTGAACCGATTTTCCCCAATCTATCTTCCACTCAATAAGTAAATTCTGGGACTCTCCGTGTCTCCATAATTTTGAATCGTAAGAAACCTTGAATTTAGTTTCATATCACTTTAATTTGTTGTGTATTTATTGATTTATTGATTTGTTATTATTATATAGGCTATATAATTATATATATATATATATATATATATATATATATATATATATATATACATATATATATATACACAGGTATATATATTTTTTTTAGGGGGCAGATTTGCATTTTGTCTCCACAGTCCACACACACACACACAGTAGATCTTGCCATGTAGACTATGCTAACAGAAAAGGGTCTATGTTCTGTACATGCGTGTATATGAGTACCGGTATGTGTTTGTGTAATAAGTTAAATTCGCGTGTGTTATACGTGCGTGATTAATATACAGTATGTGCATGTGTGAGTACGAATATGCCGTGAGAGAGAGAGAGAGAGAGAGAGAGAGAGAGAGAGAGAGAGAGAGAGAGAGAGAGAGAGAGAGATAGAGAGAGAGAGAGAGAGAGAGAGAATGTGTGTTGCTCAGTATAACACACAAACCAACTCAAGTGTCTAGTTCTACCTCCTAGTATAAACATTTCACCGCAGCAGTAATCCTCTCTCTCTCTCTCTCTAACCTCAAATACACACACTAAATGATCAACAATAGTAATACACACTAAATGATCAACAATAGTAATACACACACTAAATGATCAACAATAGTAATACACACACTAAATGGTCAACAATAGTAATTTTTCTTGTTAAGGGGAGGTTTTTAGTTGATTCCCTAGACTTCCATCAAGCTTAAAATTACTCCCCCTTGACCCCCTTTCAAGATAAATTTGTACATTTTTCGGTAGAAAAATGTCCCGGCCGAAGGCCGGTTCCCCTTAAATTACAGGCTCGCTATCGCTCGCCAGGAAAAAATCGACACCTAAATGGCACGAATGGTCTTAAAATTTACATAAATGGGGCGAGGGTTCTTAAAATCGCCAAACTAATGGGGCAAGCGTCTTTAAATCTCACAAGCAATGGGGCTAAACGTGAGGGAGAAAGAGGTTCAGAAAAAAATCCTCCAGGTGGAAATCTCCCCTTAATATGGGAAATGGGTACAGTCGTGGGCATAATAGGCTACAAGGTTACAACAATTCCAATGTTTGAACTTTTAATAAAGACAATTTCGAGGCATCTAGGCATAAAGGATTGTATTGTCTCGTTTGTGTTTGATACCGTTTCAAATACAAGCGTCAAAATGTATGTTCTTGACTGTACATCTTTGGTCAAAATGTATGTTCTTGACTGTACATCTTTGGTAAAGAGTAGATATTACCAAAACACATCCTTCATTTTGAATACAATCATGTGCCTTTCAATAATCTTCGAAACAGTATTCATTGGTATATTTCAGAACTTTCCAAAGCTTTACATATACTAGATCTTCATATTAACCTTCGCAATGTTTAAATTCCTATCTCATTCTCTCTAGATAACTCCACTAATTAATATCATTCGCAACAACACCCCTCAATTAATAGTTTTTTCTTCACTCTTAACAATTGCCGAGTTGCGAGTTTCGTTCTATAAGGAAGTTGGAGCTGTAGACAACGATATTTACCAGAATTTACAGCTAAAATACGGTCGTAGTACATTTATAAATACATAAAACACAATTCAACATACCATTTATCCATCAGAAACATATAATTATTGCATTTCTATTTAGTATCGGTGTTCACGGCTCCAACTTCCTTACAGTCTGAAACTCGCAAGTGGTCAATTGTCTACCCCCCCCCCCCCATCCGTCAATTAATATTTTTGTCTTCACTCCACATATAATAATGCTAAATAATAATAAGTTTGTCTTCACTCCTAATAATATTCTACCCCCCAAAGGCTTCTAAAAAACAAACACGGGAACATTGCAGTAGTTTCTTTATTTCCGAACACATTGCAGTAGTTTCTTTATTTCCGAACACATAACAAGACTGACTCCCCCTGCGCGGCATACTTAACCCTTTCACGCATTTATGACGCAGAAGTTGCCAGATTAGCAATAAGAAATAGAGTTCTCTCACTCTTATAATTACCTCTCCAAAATTAGTTTTCTGCCCACAGCTAACTCAAAGACAACTACCTTACCTTTTGATACCTTTTGATGTGTTCGCCACTCTTCTAGCGGCACCAAGGAGCGCGACGCCCCTCGTTATGGGTGGTGATAAGAGGTTGAAGTAACTAAACTAAAGGTTTCTAAATACCCCTGATGGTAACAAAGGCTTTAAAGTATCCCCAATAGGCTCAAAATCGCGTCATATGTCGGAAAGGGTTAAGGGCAATTTCCACTCCAGAGATTTTTTTTTCTTGACACCTTTCTCCCTCATGTTAAGCCCCATTGCTTTTGAGATTTTAAGACGTTCACCCCATTAGTTTGGCGATTTTAAAAACTTTTGCCCCATTTCTGTCAATTTTAAGACCTTTCGTTCCATCCTGGCCTTCGGCCAGAACATTTTTCTGCCGAAAAATGTACAAATTTATCTTGAAAGGAGCTCCAGCGGGTGTAATTTTTTTTTTTTTTTAGCTTGATGGAGGTCTAGGGAACAAACTAAAAACCTCCACTTAGTACCAGACCCGCCACCAGAGACCAGAATACTATCAGGGGTCATTTATGGGGAGAATAGTATGCCTAGGTGTTCTTTACAGTAACCCACACGTTGCATTGTATCCTGGGAGATGTTATGTTAGCTACGAGTAAAATTATACAATCAGGTATAAGGTATATTAATGCAAGCCAATTGAGGTTCTGATTAGATTGGCTGTAAAACCAACTCATGCGAAAAGAATAGGTGTACTACTTTATCTCAGGAGGGTTAAGGGGAGGTTGTTAGTTGATTCCCTAGACTTCCATCAAACTTAAAATTACTCCCCCTAGACCCCCTTTCAAGATAAATTTGTACATTTTTCGGTAGAAAAATGTCCCGGCCGAAGGCCGATTCCCCTTAAATTACAGGCTCGCTATCGCTCGCCAGGAAAAATCAACACCTAAATGGCACGAATGGTCTTAAAATTGACAGAAATGGGGCGAGGGTTCTTAAAATCGCCAAACTAATGGGGCAAGCGTCTTAAAATCTCAAAAGCAATAGGGCTAGACATGAGGGAGAGAGAAAGGGGTCACGAAAAAAGTCCCTCAAGTGGAAATCCCCCCTTAAAGGGATACCAAAAATTGAACCATCTCCCATTAACTAACAATGATTAAGAAAGATACCGAATATAACACCACCAGGTAATGCATACCAAATTAACTCGTGGTAGGTAATCTTTTAGGTGAGGCGTACTATCAGGTATGGAATAATCACTTCAAATTCTGGAAGCTCAACTCTAGTACGGTAACCAACATGGCAGGTACTGTATAGAAAGTGACTCAATTCTCCCTATAAACGACTCGGAATATTGTCAAGAAGTGGGGTCAAGCCTGGAATACTAAACGTTCAGTTCAGCTTATAATATGGAAAACTGCACAAGCCAATTTGATATTATATATATATATATAATATCCAATAAGGCATACCATAAATTATAACTGTTGATCTTGACAAATTGAGATGTAAATAATCATGTTGGAATAAAATTAATATGAACATAACTTTGAAAACAGAGAAGTATGAAATAGATTAATTATTATACACATGGCTAGGACAATATATCACTAATATATATATATATATATATATATATATATATATATATATATATATATATATATATATATATATATATATATATATATATATATATATATATCGGGGACGTTAACAAACAAGGCATTTGTTATTTATAATGAACTCAAAGTTAATCTTACAGAGTACTATCAAAATTATATATATTCGGTTCGGAGCCCGCATCGCTTTTTTTCTCTTTCTCTCCGTCTCTCTTTGGCTTCTATCCATTCGGCCCCATTCAGCCTACTATTTTAAGACGTTTACCCCCATCCAGGTGTCAATATTTTCCTGGCGAGCGGTAGCGAGCCAGCATATATATATTTTTATGTTGACAGCAAGCTAAATTTGTACATTTTTCGATAGAAAAATGTCTCCGGCGAAGACGCATTTCACCATACAATGCTGGCTCACCATCGCTCGCCAGGAAGAAATCGACACCTGAATGGGGATAAACGTCTTAAAACAGTTTGCTGAATGGGGCCGAATGGGTACAAGCCAGGGAAAGAGAACAAAAGGAGAGAAAGATAAAAAAAAAAAAAAAAAAAACGGTGACAAGTACAATCACATTTAAATTCATGTACTTCTACAACTTCAACTTTACTTTTCTTCATTATTAGTAATAGTAATTAATAGTAATCTTTACAGCCTAATAATAATACAATAACTAAAGGCGAAGTTGTACACATCTAACAGAACTTATTGAGGAGACTGTACACAACCTATAATTAGACCTAAATGGATAGTAAAAAAAATCCTTTCAACCCGATAAAGTGACTATTCCGTTATAAAGTTCTGTATAAAATAATCGAGTAGCCCCAATTCAAATCAACAAAGGAGACCAATGATGACCACCCTTAGAACAAAAAATATATATATACATAAATCAGAATATTAACTTCTCGCGTAATTTCGAGGCTTCTGTGTAAGTAAACTAACATTTCCGAAATAAAGTTACGTCTTCGTACCTGAATAACCGAACAGAAAATATTAAACAGCCATTTTGTAATTTCTTGATTTACTACCGACATTTCAGAATAAACTGCTCATATTTAATTATAACTACATATAAATCAAACTTAAATCTTGTCAATGAAAACCATTATAAGCCTCGATGAATATAACTTTCCTACATAATAAAATCAATGTAATTTAATGTACATAAATCAATAAAAATAATTCGTCGTGGTTTGAAATAGGCAAATGATAAAACCATTCCAACGTTGATTCCATTCCATTTGATCATAGTAACATCACAAGGAATGGTATACACAAAAAATCAGTCTTATATAATTCGTACCTATATACCCTCAATAATATACAAATTATACATGTAATTATAATTACCGGTACAAAGTAATAATATATTCTCGTCGAAATCAAAATAAATAATTCCGTATCCCAATAGTACGCAAGAAAAAATACACTCCCCCGTTTTCTACACCTTCCATTAAGATGAACGGAAACTACTATATACAAAAGGTATGAATAAAGTTTCAGCTTCATACATTTTCATAAACTTCCTGAATGTTTGTAGTGTAGGTATGGACTATGGGCGACCTATTTATTATACAGGCTTTCAAAAAATCCGAAAAATCTTAGATATTTTTATTTTAGTTGTTAACCCTTCAAAACGATGGTGTCAAGTTAACTTAATTCCCGTCATATCGAATAATTATAGCCCGTATTGATAACAAAGGTAATACAAAAATAAAAAATAAATAAAAAACGCATATTCGCATCGAAAGGGTTAACAGATAATAAATTCCACAACTCGTAAATTATTAGCACTGCCATTCCACAGTGGGATAAATCAATGGAGTCCCGAGAACCGCCCTCTGCCGGTCTGAAAGAAGTATAATTGCGTATCTTCACTTCGTATTATGAGCTAACTCTTCCTGCCATAGTGCAAACATTGAGATAACCAGATAGAGTTAAATATAGGTAGATACAGTATATATTTTGAGTTATTGCCATCCAAATAAAATATAATCGTTCAGAATGAATACGACATTTACAATAGTTTCAGCTCCCATACCACCAGAAGGTTCGATACTTTAATCTAATGGCATACCTGATTTCATATAATACTGTACTTCAATCTCTAGAACTTAGGATAATACCAAAAAGCCGTAACTGAATATAAGCAACTGAAAAACACGGAACCCCCCCCCCCCCCAAAAAAAAAAAACACGAATCACCTACTCGTAAGCTTGACCCGAAACACAAGAGGGAACACAAACAAACCACCTACTCGTCAAACCGGTACCGCCTTACCGGTACATTGTTTTCACCATTGCTGCAAATATGGCATAGAATTCTCCAGGGCTTAATTTAGAGCCTTAAGTTTAACATTATCAGTAATTTTGTTTTTTTATATATATTTATGGACGTGCAATTTGCCTATCATGGACTCAAAAGACTTATTTATGGTTTGATTTCCACCAGCACCTGATACAAACTTTGCCCGCTCCTCTAACTCACACAGTAATCACTCACTCTCACTCTCTCACTCCATTACCCACAGCTCAAGGAAGACTAAATCCCATACATTGACAGACCTACATATACCGCTGCTCAAACACCCACATCAAAAGCCTGGGGCTGCCAAGAACTAAAGTGAACATTAACTTATGATAGAATTATGTCCGGACTGCCTAATAGGGACCGCAAAGTTTGTGTATCTATGTAACTATAGCCTAGAAAACCTTTCGTATTTATTTTAGAGTAATGAAAAAAAAAATGGCTAAAACTCAGGAAACGTGCCCAGTATAAGCAAGTAATTATACATTCACCTTGACTTAAAGCATAAGAAAAAAGAAAATCCCTGCTGGATATATTTTGACATTATTTCTCGACCATAAACACTAGGAATGATAATAAGCAGAATCACGCAGCCGTATGCCTAAGCAACAAGAAATAATGTTGACTATCTAATATCGAACGAAATCCAAGGAACGAAATGTTGTATATGCAAAAGAATATATTTTGTGTAGCCTATCTAATATCGAACGAAATCTAAGGAACATAATTATGATATATGCAAGATAACGTAATTTATTGTAGCCTATCTAATATCGAACGAAATCTAAGGAACATAATTATGATATATGCAAGATAACGTAATTTATTGTAGCCTATCTAATATCGAACGAAATCTAAGGAACATAATTATGATATATGCAAGATAACGTAATTTATTGTAGCCTATCTAATATCGAACGAAATCTAAGGAACATAATTATGATATATGCAAGATAACGTAATTTATTGTAGCCTATCTATTATCGAACGAAATCTAAGGACCATATTATTTCATATATGCAAGAAAACGTAATTTATTGTAGCCTATCTAATATCGAACGCAGTCTAAGGAACATAATTTTGATATGTGCAATATAATTAGGCTATAGGCCTACCTTTTTTATTAAGATACTAAATTATCTCTGTATTTATCTTCGTAATCAAGCGGAAAATATCAATTGTCACTTAGCTTAACCCTTTTATTACAATTGCGTCATTTTATCTTCATTCTGCCTATCAATAGAATATATTGCTTAGTTTAAGAAGGACCTTTGAGAATCCAGGGGGCAAAAACTTTACAAATGAACCTTACGACTCCCGACACATCCTAAACTGAATAAAATCGTCTATTGACAGCCACAATAAAATAAAGTAATATTTATGATAATAGGCCTATCCGATAAAACAAACCATTTATCGAGACTCTTGGTAAGCTGTAAACTTAACAATGAATGAATGAAACATAATCCATACACTATCGACTTAAACATCAAAATCTAAAATTTTGCGCAAAGTATCAGGTTAACCACCCTTTAATGTGTCAATTTAATTATGTTTCCATTGGGTTCGATTTCTTATATATATTTCACACACACAACAAAGGTAAAGTAATGCTAAATAAGAAAACAAAAAATTAATTCAAATATATATCGAACATAACAGTAGAACTCGCCCGAATGATAAACAAATAGCACTAATTCCAATAACTAAATTAATTCAAAACAGGAATAACTCCCAATGCAAGTATGCAAAACATAAAAATATATTTATAATGTGGAAGTACAAGATAAAAACGACGCTCACCCAAGTACATAGAAACACAAATATGTGTATATGATCATCATACCAAACATCGCCCAAAATATAGAACATGGATTTATGGAGGAAAATAAGGGCTAACCCTAGTTGATTTAATTGTTACTTCACCAGGCGGCTAGAACAGTCACCTCACTAAGCACTACGACACTAAAGAGGTAATTCCGTGGTCTAAATAAATCTTGTACTATATCTGCTGCCGATATTTCACATTTCCAAAGTATCTACATTGGTCTTTTTTCATCAATGCTCAGAAGTTATTGTCCAGTAGTGGTAAGAGTTTGAAGTGTATTAATCATTCGCCTTTATATATATACAGCTTGCGTATTATAGATTCACACTTTCGACCATTTCCATCACATTTTTAAAGCTACCACATATAGTAGTTTATTAGGCATCACTTGCACCAATTGACAGTTTGTTAGGATAATATTCGTGCGCTTGTAGTTTTTGGTTCGATCAACTATTTTGTGGACTTGAGGACAGCGGTAGAGGTGAGGATGTGGCAGTACCAATAATAGTTATCCAGTGCTGGATTCAACACTGGAAATAAAGGTCACTACGAGGTAATTCAGAATATGGACACTCCGATAGTTTATAATTCCATGATGATGGACTATAATGAACAATATTATTTGTTGTTATGTGAGAGCTAGTCGAGAATAGGCCCATGAATTGTTTGAGGCTCTACACCCCTGTATTCTCAAAGCTCTAGACCAGTGCATTCCTGAGGCTGTAGACCAGTGAATTCCAGAGGCTGTAGACCAGTGGATTCTGGGGGTCTAGACCAGTGCATTCTAAAGAATTTAGGCTCCAGAATGCGAGGGTGGAACTCTTAGTTCATTAGGACTGTTAGAACTGAGAGTCTTAGTCATCGTCATCCTTTCCATGGCGAAGGGCAGATGGAATGCCCTCAGAAAGGATAGTCGTTATTGTACTTGTGCCGTCTCATTATGTGTGTTTTGACATGACTCTTTTGGCTGGCTGAGTATGGGCACTCCGGACACTTGAAGGGCTTCTCTCCGGTGTGTGTACGGATGTGCTTCTCGAGGGAGGAAGGGTAGTAAAAGGTCTTCCCGCAGAACTTGCACAAGTAGCTTGGGACCTGGCCGACACCTAGGGGGTTGAGGTCGATGTCTTGGAGGATCCGGGTGACTTCCGCGTCCTCTAGCTCCTCCTCATCCAGGGGCAGACCTCGACTAGCCAACGCGGCCTGCACCAGTCCCAGCCTGTTCACCACGCCCAAGCCTACATCATCGAGGTCCTAGAAGAGAGAAACACTGGCGTCAGCAAACTGTTGTCACCAGGCCCTCAGGTTATCCTCCTCTCCACTGTCCTTGCCACAATACCCTCCAAGATACACTTTTCATTGTCCTTGGCACCAGCTCATTCATAATTCAAGCCATAGAGCCACATCTTCATTATACTATTATATACATCCTTACTACCACCACACCCTCGGACCAGCTCGTATATTAAAATGCATTAGAGTCCACAAACACAAACATCTTAAATGAAGAACTGCTGTTGTTGGTTTAAGGGCTATGAAGCCCAGGCGCCATATAAACCCTAATTTGCAAACAATCAGTACTATACCGGTACTCTACCATATTCCTCTCAGATGCCTTATTATTTCCAGTGTCATAGGCAAATGTCATGACTCGTGTTCGTTTGCGCATGCTGTTAGGATGTTATAGGTAGCGCCAACGAACTTGACACAAATCGCGATCCCTGACCTCTTTGTAACTCAAAAGCGCCTAAAACAAACTGGCTGTAAACATCCACACCTATTTCCTGGTGGACTCTTCCCTAATGATATGAATTTCAACCCAATTGCTGTCATTAATTTTGAGTTAAGGGGTCAAGAATCGTTGGCGCTACCTATAGTAACATAATGTTTCCCAAAAGAACAACATTAGAAGATAATTCTTCCATTGAAGCACTGTCGGGAGTAACAAGTTAAGTCTTATCTAACACACATTTCCTCATCAAAAGCTCTAATAAATTCCAAAAATATAATAAAGCCTCAGGCAAAAAATGAATAACATACGGTCAAGAAATATAATGCCCAAAACACGTACAACATAAAACACGTCTAATGCCCAAAACACGTACAACATAAAACACGTCTAATGCCCAAACCACGTACAACATAAAACACGTCTAATCATAATTCCAGCGAACACAATACAAATCAAGGTAACCCACATCAAAGAGCAACCAGCCTAAATCCAACGAAAACAGAGTAAAATACAAATAGAAACGAAAAATGCGTAAACGGGTGGCTTCCTAAACGTTAAGGGGAGGTATTTAGTTTGTTCCCTACTTTTTCATCAAGCTTAAAATTACACCCCCCAGACCCCCTTTCAAGATAAATTTGTACATTTTTCGGTAGAAAAATTTCCCGGCCGGAAGCCGGTTGCGCTTAAAATACAGGCTCGCTATCGCTCGCCAGGAAAAAATCGACACCTTAACGGCACGAAAGGTCTTAAAATTGACAGAAATGGGGCAAAATGTCTTAAAATATCCAAACTACTAGGGCGAAGGTCTTAAAATCTCAAAAGCAATGGGGCTAAACATGAGGGAGAAAGGGATCCAGAAAATAATCCCTCAAGTGGAAGTCTCCCCTTAAGACGACAAAATTAACATAAGGAGAGGAAATCACAAAGGAAAAGCGTATTCAAAAGACAAGGTAAACATGATGGAGGTCTAGGGAGGAAACGAAATAAACGATAAAAACAAAAAAATATATTCCATCCCCTCTTAACCCCTTCACTACCGGGGATGGATGTTGTTGTTTTTTATCAGTTATATTTAGACGATTTTGGGCAGCTTAGGAAGGATCTGCGGTAGTAAATGGGGTTAATTCCGATAGTCTGTAGCCTCATAATTGCCACACTACCATCCTAAGCCGAATAAAATCCTCTTAAGGGGAGATTTCCACTTGAGGGATTTTTTTTTTCTTGACTCCTTTCTCCCTCATGTTTAGCCCCATTGCTTTTTCTAATTTTAAAACGTTCGCCCCATTATTTTGACGATTTTAAGAACTTTCGACCCATTTCTGTCAATTTTAAGAACTTTCGTGCCATTTAGGTGTCGATTTTATCCTGGCGAGCGATAGCGAGCCTGTAATTTAAGAGGAGCCGGCTTTCAGCCGGGACATTTTTCTACCGAAAAATGTACAAATTTATCTTGAAAGGGGCTCAAGGGGGTGTAATCTTAAGCTTGATGGATATCTAGAGACCAAACTAAAAACCTCCCCTTAAAACAGCTAAAATCGAATAAAGAAGACGTGACCGGTAATGAAGGGGTTAATGGAACGAGGCAAGGCTCGTATAATATTGAGAAGGACACGACACAGGAGAGAGAGGCATCGATTAGTGAACTACGGTACTGTATCGTGGGAGATGGGATGGGGTAGGGGATGTGGGAGAAGTGGAGGATTAGGGATGTGGGTGGGAGGTAGAGGAGGGCGGGGAGGTTAAGGGATGGAGGGGAGGGGATGTGGGAGGTATGGGGCGGGAGTGGAGGATTAGGCATGTGGAGGGAGAGTGGAAGATTAGGGATGTGGAAGGGAGTGGGGGTACAAGAACCTGAGAGGGAGGTATGGGGTAAGGGTGGGAGGAAGTTTGGTGGATGAGGGATAGACAGAGATGTTAGAGGGAGGTAGAAGATATGAGAGGAAGGTAGGGTGTGGGAGGATAAGAGAATGCGGAAGGAAGGTAGGGTGTGGGAGGGAAGAAGATAAGGGTGGAAGGATAGGAGATATGGGGTGTGGATAGAGATGCGAGAGGGAGGTAGGGTGTGGGAGGATATAGAAATGCGTGAGGGAGGTAGGGTGTGGGAGGATATAGAAATGCGTGAGGGAGGTAGGAGTGGGAGGAGGACAAGCCGGGGATAGGGAGGGATATACCGCTGGCCAGGACTAGAGTCATCCATTTTCTAGTATTAAAGCTGATGGCATGAAGTTAATGCGGGGGTACACTCAAAGGTACAAGCCCCCCCCCCCACCTTACGTAAGGGGGTATTTCCACTGGAAGGATTTTTTTCTTGACCCCTTCCTCCCTCATGTTTAGCCTCATTGCTTTTGATATATTAAGGCGTTCGCCCCATTAGTTTGGCGATTATTTGAACTTACGCCCCATTGCTGTCAATTTTAAGACATTTCATACAATTTAGGTGTAGATTTTTTCTGGTGAGCGATAGCGAGCCTGTATTTGATGAATCGGTCTTCGGTCGGGAAATTTTTCTACCGTTTTTTTTTTTTTTTTTAATCGAAGGGGGGTCTTGTGGGTTTTTTTTTTTAAAGTTTGATAGAGGGTTAGAGAGCAAACTAAACCCCTTCCTTAATCCATTGCGCCGAACCAGTAAATTATGCTGCACAATACCGTCTGGGCTCCCTTAGCTCAGTTGTTCTATAATATATTCATAACCACAAGACAATAATAAACCAAATACACCGCATAAACATAGTGCACCTGTTAACACTTTCAAGACCCAATGCGCATTTACTTTCTGTTTGTTGATTAGTATTTGGCGATTTCATGCAGATTAGGAAGGGTATATGAAAATCAGAGGGTTAATTGAGATAGTCTATACCCATTTTGGCTCGAACGTCCCTCGTCCCTTGATTTTGGCCGTCACTTTCAACTCTGGGGGAGGCACTCGCTACAAGCAGTTCCACCTTTTGTCTCCCTCACTCACATAGGAAAAACATATATATATATATATATATATATATATATATATATATATATATATATATATATATATATATATACTGTATCTATTATTGTTTTTTCCACCAACCAACTTCACCTCTAAACTCAATTAATTCTATTGTATTATATATGCTCATTTTGTTTTTGTTTTTGTTTAAAGGAAATCAACAAATACAGGTGGCACTCCAGTATATTATATAACTCCCACAGATCCTTCGTAAACTGTCACAAATCGTCCAATGGCAGCCAGAATACAATGTCAAATAACATCAGGATCTACCCCAGGGGGTTGACACTGATTAGGTTGTGATAGAAAGGGTTATATTGTTGTACACAGGGGAACCATAACATAATTGACCACTTGCGAGTTTCAGGTTATAAGGAAGTTGGGGCCGTGAACATCGATATTAAACAGAAATGCAATAATAATGTACGTTTCTGATGGATAAATGGTAATGTTGAATTGGGTTTTATGTATTTATAAATGTACTACGACCGTATGTTAGCTGTGCATTCTGTTAAATATCGTTGTCTACAGCTCCAACTTCCTTATAGAACAAAACTCGCAAGTTGGCAATTGGAAGCGATGTGATGGCATGCCGATATAACAGTAGAACAAAGGACGGGCCTGAATATTGTAGGCTATTGTTGAATTTATTTTATGGTTTGAGTTCTGAATCTCCATACTTACAGTTACGAAGCTACCCTTTATTCGTTTTTTGTTATATCTACTTTTATTATATGTTGAACTCCCTATATTATTATCATGCACTGTAAATTTAACACAAACCAATCGGGACTGTTTTAACTAATGATTGTAACTACACCAGTACAACTATATTCAGTTTAGGAAGGATCTCGGAATACTTTAAAGCTACAATTTCCTTCTTTTGTTTCCTTGTTTTGGACATTCAAGACGTGGTTCGAAGGTTAAGTATATTTTTTGTTTAATGTTGTTATGAGGAAAATAGCTATCAGATTTAGAGAGAGAGAGAGAGAGAGAGAGAGAGAGAGAGAGAGAGAGAGAGAGAGAGAGAGAGAGAGAGAGAGAGAGAGAGAGAGAGAGAGAGAGAGAGAGAGAGAGAGAGAGAGAGAGAGAGAGAGAGAGAGAGAGAGAGAGAGAGAGAGAGAGAGAGAGAGAATGACACCATTTTCAGCAGACCGTGGACATTTAAAAGCGTAACCTAATGCGTAAATTAGCGAATTAGTAAGTAATCACTAGACAGGAACACTTTAGCGAAACCTTACCAGTAATATATTGAAAGGTGTGTTTATTGTACAAAAGATTATATATATATATATATATATATATACCGTATATATACTGTATATATAGACTAGATATGCTACCCACTAATACATAAATAATTATTAAAACATTCTACATAACTACAGTAACTATCTATCTATATACTCTCGCTCTCCTTAAAGCTACCCTCTACGCAACTCCTTCCTTCCCAACAGCGCTACTCCCCCTTCACCTCCACGTCACTTGGTTTCCTTCTGCTAGCCTGTCATCATTGTTATCCTTCCCTTCTCTCTACTTGCATCCTCATGATCTACATTATTCCTTCTCTCACTTGTATCTGTTTCCTTCTTCTCTCCTGCCATCACCACTCTCCATGCTATTCTATTTCTCCCCCATTAAACCCTTCTGTACCGGCGACGTCTTTTTCATATTCTGGCTACTTTTGGACGATTTTGTTAAGTTTATAAAGGGCCTCCAACAATTAAGAGGCTTCGAACTATCTCATTTAACCCTTTTTTACTACCACATGTCCTTCTTAAGCTGCATAAAGTCGTCTATATATAGCTAGAATAAAATATCCTTATTTTTTACTTACATCATCACTTTTAACTTCCACTCTTCTCTCCCATATATATTTCCTTCTGCTCTACTTCCAAGATCACCACCCACTTTCTCCCAAATGACAAGGATATGAACCCCTCCTTCAAAACAACCTTAAACCCTTCAGTCTGACGACGATTATATAATACCCGATTAATGTTACAGCCAAAGGATTTACTCATCTTAGGATGAACCTCTATCTATAGGAATAAAGGGTTGAAGATAAATAAATTAACTCTGGTTAAGTCCACCCAATAGTCAAGTTAGAATCAGACTGTTAGATAGTCTGGAGCTAGTCAGAAGGAAATAAATTGGCGTTGAAATAGTCAAGCTTACCCTCTCTCTCTCTCTCTCTCTCACTCTCTCTGTCTCTCTCAGCTCACACCTTTAAGCTCACCCTACACCGCCATCTTCTTCCCCTCTCTCGCCCACAGCTCATCCCTGCTCCAGTCTTCTGAGAGGAGCTTTACAATTCAAACCATTGTTTAACTCATTTTGTACCACCATCTTATTCTAGCTATATTTAGACAATTTCATGCAGCTTAGGAAGGATCTGTGGTAGTTAAAAGGCTTGATTTGAGATAGTTCGAAACCTTACCATTGCTAGAGATCCTTCCTAAACTGACTGAAATAGATTAATAGTATCCAGAGTAAAATACAAAGGATGTCAACGGTACAAAAAGGGTTATAAGAATCGATTTTCGACTCCCAAAATTCCTGTCTAGCCTATACAAATCGTGTACTGATAGCCAGAACAAAGGAAGAACAGGGTCATCGTATAATGACAGGACTAAATGTCATGAACATCAATATAATTATATGCTTATCATTATTATTCTTTTTATTATGAAACAGGTTAAATGTTATAATTCTTAATTTAATCTAATCCTTGGAGTACCACATGTAGCCTATTTCATTAGTTTCATGGATTTCATTACATAGGTTTACTAGTAAATTAATTGATGGGTTGGTGATATGAATTGTAATTAAGTTGTAACAAGTGTCCCGTACCCACCTGCCCCAGTAACAGCATGAACCCGTATCTCCCCAACAATACCATGGCAACAACTCGACTATTGAATATGTGGAGGGCGAGAGAGGTAGGACGGATATGTTGGCTGGGGCGACTTTAGGACAGTTAGCAACACAAATGTTAGTGTACAAGTTTAATAATTAGTGTTTCTGTATTAAACACTTCATTGTCTTGCCTCCTTTTCCTCCATTTTCTTTTCCGCGTCTCCTCCCCTCTGAGCTTTAAGTCCCCCCCCCCCCCCCACACACACAGTACGACTTGTCTTTCATTACAAGTTGGTTAATATTAGGCGAATATTGCTTAGAATACAAGGGGGTACACACGGATCTCCCTGAACCCTCCAACTCCCACAGGAAATTTGATAAACCGAGCCTTATGGTAGTGGGAAGGTATGAAGAAGGTACAGCCATGGAAGGTCTTTGTGTAGCTCTCCCCCCTACATCGCCATTTTCCTGCCCTCCTTGGCGTGCTCCCGTCCCCTTCATCGATCTTTCTCACAACCCCCGGTGTCACACGAGCCTGTATAGCGGCGGATTGTACAGGCAACGACAGAAATACCGACGTACCCATTTAAGTCGGTATCGAACGCTGAGACAATACCATGCTCCAGATGCTTGGTTTATTATGCTTTTTCCACCAACCAACTTCACATCTAAACTCAATGAAATCAACAAATAAATGTGGCACTCCAAGGACTCGAACCTAGGATACTCACATCGAAATTCCGCGCACTTATGCATTACGCTATCAAGTAAGTTTAAAGATTAAGTTTCGAATTTATGTAACCTTATAATAATTATGCTCACGACTCAAAATTCCCGAACATAAATTGTGGCCCTTTCTGACTCCTCGAACTATTTAAATGAACCCAAAAATTAAAATATTAGAAAAAGAATCAAGGACAAGATTCGATTGAGTTTAGGATTTCCTCGAACATTTAAGGCCACGATATATTATATTCTAGAGTGCATATCGAAGTTTGGGTATAATTCTGGTAGCAAGAAGAGACTGGAGTTCTCGAAAAGGGGCTCCAGTCCTGACGCTGGTCTTGACTTACAGTGTGCTGGCTTAATAATTCATGAAAGGTTGATAGCCTCTGAAGTCCTATTTTAACTAACTACTATCGAAAAATATGCAAATTTATCTTGAAGGATGGTCTTGGGCAGGTGTTTTATTTAAGCTTGATACAGGTCTAGAGAAGAAACTAAAATAATAAGAATAATAAAGATACACAAATGAGCAAATAATTAATAATTAACCCCTTCAAAAGCTTAATACTACTTCTAGCATGGCGATTTAAAAATTTTATAGGATAAAATCAGAAACCTTGAAACACGAATAAAGAAATAATTTTAATATAATAAACAAAATATTAAATGATTGCGAATAAAAGACCGGGCAACATATCATATACAACTGCGGCGTTAACCCCTTGCGTACCGCCGACCTCTTTTTGTTTTTAATTCTTGCTACTGTATATTTAGACAATTGTGTTTAGTTTAATAAGAATATGAGGTAGTAAAAAGGATTAAGGGGGGTGACCTGCATTTTGTTATTTCTGTCCCTTTCTCTCTTTCTCTGGCTAGTATCCATTCGGCCCCATTCGGCCAACTATTTTAAGACGTTTATCCCCATCTAGGTGTCGATTTCTTCCTGGCGAGCGATACCGAGCCATCATTATATGAAGAAATCCGGCTTCGCCGGAGAAATTTTTCTATCGAAAAAAGTACAAATTTAGCCTGCTGTCAAACAAAACTAAAAAATATGCTGGCTCGCTACCGCTCACCAGTAAAAAATTGACACCTGGATGGGGATAAACGTCTTAAAACAGTAGGCTGAATGGGGCCAAATGGATACAAGCCAAAGAAAGATAGAAAAGGACAGAACAAAAACAGGTCATCCCCCTTAAGACAGATAGTCCGAAGCCTGTTGATTGCTGGAGGCCCATTTTTTGTACGGAATATAATGGTCTCATAATAGCCACAATAAAGTTAAAAGGACGGCGCCGGTACTGAAAGGGTAACATAAAAGGACGGCGCCGGTACTGAAAGGGTAACGTAAAAGGACGGCGCCGGTACTGAAAGGGTAACGTAAAAGGACGGCGCCGGTACTGAAAGGGTAACATAAAAGGACGGCGCCGGTACTGAAAGGGTAACATAAAAGGACGGCGCCGGTACTGAAAGGGTAACATAAAAGGACGGCGCCGGTACTGAAAGGGTAACATAAAAGGACGGCGCCGGTACTGAAAGGGTAACGTAAAATCAGTAGCGACTTGACTAGCAAGTTCTTTGAAGTTGTTTGTCATTTATTCTTGTTTTGTCTTAGCTTCGAAAGATATACTATTCGTCGTGATTTAGGCAAACCACGAAACTACACTAACCCCCTGAGGATTATAACAGTTTAATTTAGGCAAACCACGAAACTACACTAACCCCCTGAGGATTATAACAGTTTAATTTAGGCAAACCACGAAACTACACTAACCCCCTGAGGATTATAACAGTTTAGTTTAGGCAAACCACGAAACTACACTAAACCCCCTGAGGATTATAACAGTTTAATTTGGCTATCGGTAGACGATTTTATACAGCTTAAGAAGGATCTGTGGAAAATAAAAGGGTAAAGACTAATTAATGTTACCCCTCTGACCTACTGTACACATACCATTCCTAATCTAACTATAATCGACTAACAATAGCCAGAATTTCTGGCTATTGTTAGACGATTTTAGTTTGATTAGGAATGGCATATGTAGGTCAGAGGGGTTAATTTAAAGTCTCTAGTCTCTACCCTTCTAATTTCCACAGATCTTTCCTAAGCTGTATACAATCGTCTACCGATACAGATACTACAAAAATGGCCTAAGTTGATCTCTCTCTGAATAACCATAAAAATAATGTACGGTTTGCTTTGTAGGCAATAACGGACTGGAAAAATGGCCTAAACTTATCTGGCTCTCAATGTACAGTCGCGCTAATAAGTGATGTCTCGGCACCAAGTATGTTTTGATCAATAATTGGTATCAGCAATATCTAAGCTTTATTTCTATATATCGAGTGAAATATACAAACATGTTCCTACACTTACCCACCCTATTCAACATCTGACAGACATTAATACAGCACAGAGCAAGCCAAACGTAATGACAGCTGGGACATGACTTATTAGCGCGACCGTAGACATACATAAAATACTTTACCCCGTATTTACCGTTTAGTACTGTATATATTTATGTTTACATGGGTTACTTATTTAAATACTTACGTTATATTAACCCTCTCCGACATATGACGCGATTTTGAGCCTATTGGGGATACTTTAAAGACCATCAGGGGTATTTAGAAACCTTTAGTTTAGTTACTTCAACCTCTGCAGTTGTCTTTGAGTTAGCTGTGGGCAGAAAACTAATTTTGGAGAGGTAATTATAAGAGTGAGAGAACTCTATTTCTTATTGCTAATCTGGCAACCTCTGCGTCATATGTGCGTGAAAGGGTTAAGCTGCGACGGACAGTGCGTTCACGATCTCCAGTTGCTTAAGGGGAGCTATCCACTTGAGGATTTTTTTTCTTAACCCCTTTCTCCCTCATGTTTAGCCCCATTCCTTTAAACAAAATTAAGACGTTCGACCCATTAGGTTGGCGATTTTAAGAACGTTCGCCCCATTTATGTCAATTTTAGGACCTTTCGTGCCATTTAGGTGTCGATTTTTTCCTGGCGAGCGATAGCGAGCCTGTAATTTAAGAGGAACTGGCCTTCGGCCAGGACATTTTTCTACCGAAAAATGTACAAATTTATCTTGAAAGGGGGTCAAGGGGGTGTAATTTTCAACTTGATGGAAGTCTAGGGAACAAACTAGAAATCTCCCCTTAAACAATATTAATTAATGAATGCACTTATATTTTCAGTATCATTATTTTTGTTGTTCTCATTTATATTTGCGTCATCATTATTCTTGTCTCATACATGTAGCCTAAAATGGCAATGTTGCTAAATATTGACCAATTACCGTCAATGGTTACTGATTAACTTATTTATCTTGTATTTTCATCAATTTATTTTTTGTTAATGGGGAAACGCCTGGTAACTATCATCCATAACAATGAAAGCCAAGTGTAGATTATAATAGGCTAGCTGGTCTTGAGGGGAGATTTCCACCTGGAGGATTTTTTTCTGAACCTCTTTCTCCCTCATGTTTAGCTCCATTGCTTTGAGATTTTAAGACGTTCGCCCTAGTAGTTTTGACATTTTAAGACATTTTGCCCCATTTATGTCAATTTTAAGACCTTTCGTGCCATTAAGGTGTCGATTTTTTCCTGGCGAGCGATAGCGAGCCTGTAATTTAAGAGCAACCGGCCTCTGGCCGGGACATTTTTCTACCGAAAAATGTACACATTTATCTTGAAAGGGGGTCTAGGGGGTGTAATTTTAAGCTTGATGAAAACGTAGGGAACAAACTAAATACCTCCCCTTAACTCTTTCAATCAGATTACCCCTTCCTCAATTACATTTTAGTTACCCCCCCAAACAATTTAACTTAACTTGGGGATTATCTCTTGGGGCCTGTCCTATGCTGAATAAAATGGTATGATACAGTAGTACCTTTAAGGGAGCCCACCTCGCTTTTTTTCTCTTTCTCTTCGTCTCTCTTTGGCTTGTATCCATTCGGACCCATTCAGCCTACTGTTTTAAGACGTTTACCCCCATTCAGGTGTCAATTTTTCCTGGCGAGCGGTAGCGAGCCAGCATTTGTATATTTTTGTTTTGACAGCAAGCTAAATTTGTAAATTTTTCGATAGAAAAATTTCTCCGGCGAAGCCGGATTTCTCCATATTTCCATATTTCTCAATAGTGGCTCGCTATCGCTCGCTAGGAAGAAATCGACACCTGGATGGGGATAAGTCTTAAAACAGTAGGCTAAATGGGGCCGAATGGAGACAAGCCAAAGAGAGGTAGAGAAAGATAAAAAAAAAAAAAAAAAAAAACGAGGTGGGTTCCCTTAACGGCGAATAATTATCGTTACTAACTCATTTTGGCTAAATGTTATTATATCAAAAATATTTGTTTTCCAGCAGGCTGTAAAATTGGTTATTTCTATTTTTCAATTATATATTCATTTCATATGGTATACTTGTCTATACTGCTCATATTATAATAATCTTGCAATGTTTCAAAGAGAATATAATTATTTAACATACATTTTTTTACGTAACTTATGAAGTCTATCATTGCAATAGTTGTTGTTCCCCAAGCTGCCTGGCCGAACAGCCCCAAGGCCCCGAGCAATTCCAAGGCCATTATTGCAATAGTTAATTAAGATTGTCAACAAAATCTCCTCGGTGTAATTATTTTAATCTCATATTTATTTCACTGACAATATAATGAATTGTGATATGTGCAGTGGATTGTTTAACATATAATGAATTGTGATATGTGCTGCAGTGGATTGTTTAACATATAATGAATCATCCATAAAGCACTGGTACTTTACTACATGTTTGTATTATTTCTTATGAAGCCATAATTCGTATATACTGTACTTGAGACTTATCATACTAGAAAAAGGAGCACAATAAAAAGTCACATTCTTTCTATACAAATGTTTTTATTATATACACGTATGAATGTGTGAGCAGCACTATCACTATGAGCTGCTAGTGTGTTGTGTGTATAGTGAGGTATATATTATTACAAGGTCCAATGAATAGTCCTTACACCTTGTACTATTCTCAGCGAGGGCGGCAGTGTCACGTGATGCCGCTTTGACACCACGAAGGCCCAACTATAGTCTCTTCAAAGTAACCTGGCAACTTATAACGCACTTCTAGGTTTGTGACTTGATCGATACACTGTTTTTGTTATCTTTGAGACATATAAATGTGATTCATAATTAAAACATTTTGTTCCAGGTACTTCATCAACTTCTGTAATTTTCCTTCACAATCATACATATTTAAGAGGTGAGGATTACTGCTAGGTTATTTTGAACCAACAATAACACTGCGGGGGCCACTCTTCACTAGCACCTTGGGAGTCTTGGCAGAGGGGAGCAGATTTCCAAAGCCACCGGGAATTTATTTTGTATTAGTTTACTTTTGTTTTTTTCCTAGAACGTTCGTGCTTAGTTTAATGCAGCCTAACTAACTCGAACTAACCCAATTAGGTAGGTTAGATGGGTTAGTGTGGCATACAGTACAATAAGTGCAAACATGTTAGGATTACAAATAATAAAGTGAAGTGCAAAAGGAGTTGGTGGCTTGGGATATTTGTTGTTGAGGGTTGTGTGCTTCTGACGGCGTTACTGCGGCTGTGTGGGGGGCGCAAGGGGCGTGAGGTGGACTCTGGAGATGTGGTTCTTGAGGTGCCACGACTGAGAGCCCCGCCAGGGACACAGGTGACAGACGAAAGGCTTTTCTCCTGTGTGAGAGCGCATGTGGCGGGTCAGTTCAGCAGGCCGCATGAAGACTTTACCGCACACACAACAGGTGCGGTCCCACCGCAGCTGCGTCAGCACCCCGCCCATGCCACTCACTAGCCCCAGGCCGCCTCCGCCCACCATCACCCCGCCTCCCGTGCCACCCAGCGGGGGGAACACCTAGAGAGGGGAGACAGCACAGGTGTAATGGAGGCTAGTTACTGTGGCAGCCAAGCCTGGCCTACTGAGGGGTAGGCCCCGGGGACTGAGGCAGGGGTAGGAGGACCCATCAACTGTGGGTGACGGCGAGACACATGACACCTCAGCTGTACTCGCTGGGCGGCACTATAAGGACACAAGGTACACCTGTAGGGTTTCTCCCCTGTGTGAATACGTTGGTGACGGATTAGTTCAGCGGGTCGTTTGAAGGCTTTCCCACATATGTGACAGACACGGTCCCAGCGCGGCAGTGGGTGAGGGGTCCCCCCCGGCCCTGCCCACACCTTCCCCAGGCCCCCCAGCACCCCAGGCACCTAGAATGAAACAAGGGCCGCGTCACAAGACAAGAAGGGGCAGGTGGGGTGCTTAGGGCCCTCATCTTTAATACTGAAGGAGGGGGATTTTTTTTTACATTCCCTTACCAAACGAAGGCTAGGGTGATTATTTTGAGACTGAATAGGATTATCTCTGTTTATAATGTATCAATAACTCTACATCATTTGTTCACCAAGGCAATATGAATTACATCGCAGGCTAATGAGACTAGGACGTTTAAGTCATTGTGCTGGGGGTGGGGTGGGCAGCAGGTGGCGCCGGAGCAGGTGGGCCTTGAGGTGTACCATCTGCGTGCCCCGGTACCCACACAGCGGGCAGTGGTACGGCCGCTCGCCCGTGTGGGTACGCATGTGGCGTGTCAACTCGGCAGGTCTGGTAAATACTCTATTACATACAGGGCATGTGCGGTCCCACCTGATGGCCGAACCCGCTTCTATGCCCTGGAAGGAACGACCATCCCACAGCCCACCACCGCCCTCACACACCTACAGGAAGAGAACAGAGAATGTGGCTGTGAGATCCAGGCCTCACCCAACTATACCCATTGCCTAACCCATCTACATCCACTAACTCACCCAGCTATACTTACTCATCACCCAGCTATACTCACTCATCACCCAGCTATACTCACTCATCACCCACCTATACCCACTGCCTCACCCATCTGTAGGCACTGCCTCCCCATCTACACTCACTGCCTTGCCCTTCTATACCCACAGCCTCACATCTACACCCACTGCCTTACCCATCTACACTCATTGCCTCACCCAGTGCGTCATTCATCTACACCCACTTAGGCCCACTGATTAACCCTGCTAGTACTCACATGTTTTGCCTACCCACCTTTAAACCTACCACCTCAAACACCCCTACGCCAACTATCGCATTCTACAACAGCCACTATCCTCATGATCTCACAAAATAACACCAACACAATTATTGCCTTACCCAGTCCTCAAATCCCAGGCCCACTCGTGCCTACAACCCCTTTACAAATGAAGCCCTCTAGTGGTCAGTGTATAATGTGTGTGAATGTAGTTTGTCAAGGGTGTGGTGTATTGTGTATGGTGTGGTGTCTACGGGCGAGGTGGGACTTGACATGTGTGGCCTGCACGGCTCGATACGGACAGAGGGGGCACGCGTATGGCCGTTCTCCCGTGTGGATACGTAGGTGTCTTTGGAGTTCTGAGGTCTTGGGGAATAGTTTGCCACACACTGGACAAATGAGCAGCCCCCCGCCAGGTCTGGTGGGCTGAGTGGTGGCGGCAACCAGCCCGGGAGGCCACATACCGCCGCCATCGCCCACCTAGAAGAGAGAGAAGGCACGTCACCACACGATGCTCCTCATAGTCTACCTGCTTTGTTTACCCCAAACCTGTGTGTTGTGGCATGGTGTGGGGTATAAGGTGCCTGCAGTGGTCGCACTAGTGTGGTGTGGGGCTAGGGTGTGAGGCGGAGTGTTGTGTGTCACTGGTCGGGGGCCTGTTGTTCCTTGTGTCGTCTCTGCAGGTGGCTCTTAACATGGTGTTTCTGAGTGGCGCGGTAGTCACAGTGTGGGCAGCTGTATGGACGCTCGCCCGTGTGCGCCCGCAGGTGGATGGCCAGTTGGGAAGGTGTCTCACAGTGTTTACCACAGAACCTGCAGTTGTGGTCTGGCCGGGAGTCGTCGGGAGGGATTTGGTCATATGGGAGGAGGTGGTGGGGTGGTGGCTCTAAGAATGTGGTGACAGCGTGGGTGTCAGCTGGTGATGGATGGTTCATGTACAGGCGAGACATGGCATGTGCCACCAGGCCCAGGGTCACGCCTCCGTAGCCGCCCACGCCCTACAAGAGACAAAACAGGCTACTGTCAGCACAGCCTCTCAGCACAGATGTCATGTCCACCCCCGCCCTCTCAAGTAGCCCTAAGCAGGCACACACTCTGCTGCCTCCACCGCCGAGGCAGCAGAGGTAGCAGGCAGCGGAAACAATAGTAGGAGACAAGCGCCTCGCCCCACACTTAGGTTATGGTAACTCACTGGGCAACATGTTACCCCCACCAGTACCCTCTCTGAACACCCGCCCATGGACCAGATGCATGTGTCGCCTCATGTTGCCCTTCTGTGCCGCACTGTACGGACACTGATCACACCTGTACGGCTTCTCCCCCGTGTGAACCCTGATATGAGTGGCTAGCTGTGACGGTCGCACAAAGGAATACCCGCAGTAGTGGCACACGTGGGGCCTGACACTGGCGTCTTGTGGGAGAGGGGGTGGGTGTGACTGTGAGGGGAGTTGAGCCACCCACATCCCACCCGTCTTTCGCCCGGCGCCACCAACACCACCACCTCCATCAGTACCACCACCACCACCACCACCACCCTCCTCTACTTCGCCGTATGGCAGCCATGCACTGGTCAGCGGGTGCGAAGCCTGCAAGAGGTAAACCGGAGTCAGCACCAACGACACTCCCTCCTCATGCACACTCCCATAACTACACAATGTCAACCAGTGACCCTCATTGCATCTCAAGCGTGGCAAGGAAGGTTTTACTGTGTGTAGAAGTGTGTAGAAGCATGGCGCTTCAGATTCCCTTTCTTGGTGGAGCGGTAGTCACACTGCGGGTGAGGGCAGGTGTAGGGTTTTTCCCCTGTGTGGCTCCTCATATGTAGGTTCAGGGCTGATGGGTACATGAAGTCCTTGAAACAGATGGAACACACCGCGGTGGTGACACTTCTCTTGTTCCAGCCCATCGCGTGAGCTGCCACCCGTCTCACATGTGTCTCCTCGTGGCCAACCAGCACCTCACCACCCAGGCCGCCCTTAGCCCAGGTGGCAGGGTCGGTGGTGTCCTGGGGGTGGGCAGGCAGCACACTATACGCCCCCAGCCCTCCCTCCGGAACCCCAGTCATAGCAGGGTAGCCTCCAGATAACCTGGCTTGATTCACAGGCAGGGGAGCCGTCCCGTCAGACCACCCGCCACCCTGCAAGAAGGTAAACAATGCCAGACTCAGCAGCCAGAAGGTACAGGCGACCACACAAACGACCACACAAACAAACACAAACACAAACACACACACACACACACACACACGGTATATGTACACATAAATCACCACAACCGCCTTTGCCCGAAAACAAACATACTCCACCCCGACACACACACAAATACATTCCCCCACCCCTCGCATCCAAACACATAAGTCCCAGCCCACGATGTTCTCTTTGCCCATCTCTCTCTCGTACGCATGAACGCACACACACATATCAAACGCTAATGCAACCACCTCTCAGAGAAACACACATCACAACCTAACCACCAAATACTACAACCAAGAAAGAACAGACAAAAGCTAATCTGCACCTACAAATATAAATGACTCGGCAACCTACGCCAACATAAACATACGCATTTTAAAGCCGTACCAGCAGTGTTTACACAAGCCCCAGCCACTACTTGCTCGCACCGTCTATGGCTATTATACACTACGCAATGAGAAGTTTCGAATAGAGCTTGGCAAATTATAAGTTCACCTAGATGTGTTATTTAATATATATATTTATTCCCCTGACGATATACCGGTATGTGTATAGCCGAAGGCATGCTTACTCTCCTCTGTTAGTGTGTGATAATAAACGGGTTATTCCGTGTGTGTGTGTGTGTGTAATTAATTATGCATGTACGGCAAGTCGATAGGTGCAACACTATTAAAATAGCTCAAGTTAATTTTAGAGAACTTTAATCATGGACGTTAACATTATGCATATTTGTTCTGTATATAAATTCCTGATAGACACGTAATATAATCAACGCACCGTACCTATCAGTAATGTTTAAGGGGAGGTATTTACTTTGTTCCCTAGACCTCCATCAACCTTAAAATTACACCCCCTCGAGTCCCTTTCAAGATAAATTTGTAAATTTTTCGGTAGAAAAATGTCCCGGCCAAAGGCCGGTTCCTTTTAAATTACAGGCTCGCTATCGCTCGCCAGGATAAAATAGACACCTGAATTGCACGAAAGGTCTTAATATGGGGTGAAAGTTCTTAAAATCGCTAAACTAATGGGGGCAAACGTTTTATAATATCAAAAGCAATGGGGCTAAACATGAGGGAGAAAGGGGTCAAGAAAAAAATCCCTCCGGTGGAGATCTCCCCTTAATACCGGTTGATTATATATTGTATGGTCACCCTTCCCCAAGTTGGTTACTACGCAGCTCCCCTGACTCGTACATGATACACCCATATCCAGCAGTACATTATTACCACCTTCTTAGCCCTTACAGTACCGGCGACGTCATTTTTGTTTTGATTTCAGCTACATTTAGACGATTTGATGAACCTTAGCAAGGATATATGGTAGCTATGAAGGATTAATTGACATAGCACTATAGAATGTAACCGTAAATATGAAGGATTAATTGACATAGCACTATAGAATGTAACCGTAAATATGAAGGATTAATTGACATAGCACTATAGAATGTAACCGTAAATATGAAGGATTAATTGACATAGCACTATAGAATGTAACCGTAAATATGAAGGATTAATTGA
Source organism: Paralithodes platypus (assembly GCA_032716605.1). Classification (NCBI taxonomy): domain Eukaryota; kingdom Metazoa; phylum Arthropoda; class Malacostraca; order Decapoda; family Lithodidae; genus Paralithodes; species Paralithodes platypus. The sequence goes on along the minus strand of CM064555.1, from coordinate 18,043,869 downwards.
CATAGCACTATAGAATGTAACCGTAAATATGAAGGATTAATTGACATAGCACTATAGAATGTAACCGTAAATATGAAGGATTAATTGACATAGCACTATAGAATGTAACCGTAAATATGAAGGATTAATTGACATAGCACTATAGAATGTAACCGTAAACAGTTTTGTATTACATCACCCTTACTTTGCCCACTAAGGTTTATATTGCCTTCTATATACTACATACCGGTACTTTGTAAAATATATATATAATATACACACCAAGTGCATATATAACACATTTGATACACTTCGCAATAGATAGGAGATAACTATTCACAGATCTTTGTTAAGTTGTCGTTTACTTTTATTATGCATTAGGTTTCCATGTTTTTCGTAAGGCAATGTCATCTATTTTCACTTTATAGAACGGGATCATATTTAAATTAAGTGAGCATATCTTAGTACATTCATTTATGAGAGTGCTTACATGAAAACCTTATATGTGGGCGATAGTCTCTATTATTTAATATACTGTATATGCACTTGGTGTGTGTGTATTAATGTACTGTATACCACGGCAAGAATGATTATATACGTATACTATATATATATATATATATATATTACTGTATATTAATATGGACTGAGATCAAACCAACCAACAACTGCCCACTCGTCTCTCAATAAAAAAGACACACGAGACTACAAGACAAAAGGTTCTGCACATCATGCCAAACGCCCCCTACTAAATGTTGCCTAATCAATAAATGCGACGTACCACCAGAGCATTCATACCTCGGTGACAGAAGGACCCCCCCCCCCCTCTCTCTCTCATGGTCTGCCTTCCTATTGTTTTCCCTTTTATCCATCGCTCTCAATTATTTGTTCTTTCTTCTAATGTTTATCTCTCTCTCCCCCCTCCGTTTTTTCTCTTTCATTGTCCGCCTTCATAATTGCTTCCCCCTTCATTCATTCCTCTCAATTTATCTTTCTCTCTCTCTCTCTCTAGACCAACCCTTAACCCTTTACTTATCCCGATTAAGAAATAGTAAGACTGCCTAAGAAACTCATACCTAACCTTATTTGATCCTAGGGAGGTCTTTTTGGACTTCGCCTGTTTCGCTCGTTAGTTTGGTGATAGTAACACGTGTAATCCCATTAGTTTGGCGATAATAAGTAGGTTCACCCCTTTGGCCCTCGTTCGGGAAATTACTTATATCGAAAAATATACAAATTATGTTTGAATAGGGTCTGGGTGGGCATTTTATAATTTGAAGGAAGTCAGGGAAGGCGTTTCCGTTACCCTACGGCGGAACACACTGAACTACATCGCTCGAAAATGGCAAAACCAAGCAAAATTCCCAATAATAATATAACAAAATATCACAAGTAAATAACCCACAAGACGTCGGGCCAGAAAGTGTTAACATTTCCCCACCCCATTTTCCAAACCTACCGCTCTCCCCTACCATTCACCTCCTATTATCGTATTTGTCTCTAGAATCGATTTTACCTTAGGCTGGGAGAATAATACCCACGACAGAAAACGTTTATTAATTGTTATTGTGTCTATAATAATACTGTAAATAACGTTTTCTGTCACGTGGGTATAATTCTCCATCCATGCATTAACGACACAGTGAATTTCTCGACCCATTATGGAACCCACAGTCAAGCAACTACCTTAGGCTTGTAAACCTTTTGAAGATTATGACGCATTTTGACAGTATATTCTGGCTATCAATAAACTACTTTATACAGTTTAGGAAGGATCTGTGGGAATTATAAGGGTAAATACAATCTCAATTAACACTGACTTCCCACATACCCTTCCAAATTTAATCGAAATCGTATAATAATAACCAGGCAACAGAAACAAATGCATAACCGGGTCTCGAAAGGGTTCAGCACAATGGAAAAACAAGTCGTAGGCCTATTAGTGCGACATGCTACCCAGATAAGATCGTCAGCTTGGTAAAAAAAAAAAAAGTATATGCACGGATATAAGTAAGAGTATTAAGGTCTGATAAAAAGTATATGCACGGATATAAGTAAGAGTATTAAGGTCTGATAAAAAGTGATCGTAAATTGTCAATGTTCTTTTATTATCTATAGGACCAGGATAACAAATGATTAAAGGCGGCGTCACACGAGCTCTTTTTCTGTCAATATTTACGGGCAATTGTGGTAGTCCGGCATCTATGCATTTCAAGTTATAATATACATCAGCTACCTAGGAAAATTCTACTTGGTCTAGTTTCTGACTCCTTTCAAATTTTAAGTTATATCAGAAATCAGCCGCCTAGCACAATCTACCTTCAGTCTAGTTTCCGATTCCTATGCGGGTCAAAATATTGGGAGAAAAATAAAACTTGCTCATCAAAAAAATATCAGAAAAAACGCTCGTGTGACACTGGCTTAATCACATAAAGAGTACCGGTATGCTTGTACACTTTGCCTAGGAATCGCACCTCGGATTTTAACCCTTTACAGATTATGACGCATTTTAAAAGTATATTTTATTAGACGACTTTATACATCTTAGAAAGGAACTGTTGAAATTATAAGGGTAAAGATTATCTCAATTTACCCTCTGACTTCCATACATCCTTCCTAATCTGCATAAAATCGTTTAATAATACCCAGAAACCAAAAAAGAAATGCGACATCATATCTTTTAAGGGTCAAGTTGTTAGATTCAAATGTTCTGTACAATAATCATATACTATATAATATTTCCTTCTCACTGTCTCATCACAACCATAAAACATCAACATTACGCTACAATATACAGGACATTACGTTAATAAAATAATTACTGATAAAACTTAATTTTGTATATAAACTTTAGATTGACTGTACCCTCACATACATACTAAACACACGCACACAACATACGCACGAACGGACGCATTTTAACCCTTTCAGTATTCAAGGACGCGTTTCTTTTTTGGATTTTTGCTATCATTAGACGATTTTGTTCAGATTAGAAGGGAATTTTGGAAGTCAGGTTAACCCGTTCTGTACCGGCGACTTTTTCTTCATTATGTTTTAGCTCTATTTAGACAATTGTATTCAGTTTAAAAGGGCCTCGGGCAAGTAAACAGGCTTCGAACTATCTCACTTAACCCTTTTTACTACCGCAGCTCCTTCTTCAACTGCGCACAATCGTCTAAATATAGCTAGAATAGAATTATAGACACATCGCCGGTACAGAAGGGGTTAATCGAGATCGTTCCTAAACTGCATAACATCGTCTAACAATAGCCAGAAAATAATGAAGACATGTTTCATCGTATCCTCAAGGGGATAACAATAATAACACAAACAGCGGCTTGTTTTTAGCTGAAGGTAAATTGGCAAGTCATTATCTAGATTACACAGATATTACGAAGATTTTGTAGCGAAATACTGTATGTTGTTAATTTTGAAAAACTTAGTATTTCTATGATGCAAAGGCGTTGTAGTTAACGGTACATATTTGTCCAATAAGTATCGATGAATCAGCTGATACAGGATTCAAATAACGTTCGCTGGAAATAGCAGACTACTGGTACTGAATAGTAATAAGCTCACAATGCATTTTGTTTTTAATATGTGAATGAGGGAGACAAAAGGCAGAACTGCCTGCAGCGAGTGCCTCCCCCAGAGTTGAAAGAGTGACAGGGCCAAAATCAAGGGACGTTCGAGCTAATATGCCTGGAATTCATTAATTGAATGTACAATATTCACTAAATATAATTGTATAATACTTTAATTTCTAATATGATTTCGGCATAGATATAACATATAGGCATATAGCCTACTAACGAACACTTTTTAATTTTAACTGGAAATCTCAACCAACTGATTTGGCAAACTGGCTTGACAAGCTGTTACTTTATGAGAAACAGTGTATAGGGCCTCGGGTTTATTTCGGCTGACGACGGTAAATTGAGTCCCATAGCAACAGATTTGTTCTATGCTTAATGGAAAAACATGAAATTGATGTATCACTGCATCATATTAAGGCCAAGTGTTCTTATTTAACAACATATTACACTACAAAATCTTTGTAATTGTCGAGTTATCAAGATGGGGACGTGGCAATCTACCGTCAGCTGGAAAGATATATGTAGACTATACAGTATATTACTCTCCATTAAGATGAAGTCATTTAAAGTACATTTATATAATTATAGTCTGGCTAACTTTACATAATTTTGCCAAAATAAGAACGGGCCTGTAGAAAAAACAAAATAAAAGCTATTCCGATTAACCCTCTATCCTCTCCCTCTTACTCCCACATTAACCCTCTATCCTCTCCCTCTTACTCCCACATTAACCCTCTATCCTCTCCCTCTTACTCCCACATTAACCCTCTATCCTCTCCCTCTTACTCCCACATTCCCTCCCAAAACTGAATATAATCGTCCAATGATCGCCAGAATAAAATGAAGAAAGCGTCGTTGTGATTTCGCCCTCCCAGGCTCCCAAAATATTTTGATGATTCAATGCATCTTAAAAATATATTGGAAATTGGCTTTATATTGGCATTGGAAGCCTTTGTGGAAGTATTTCTAAACTAACGGCTTAGTGTAACTATTGCATTACTTTACAGTATGGCTGTATGCACCATTTTTTTTTTTTTTAAACACTAAAGTATACTGTAATATAATCAAATTAATATTTTTCATTTGTACGAATGGTCTAGTTGGGGTAAGCGTGGTGTGCGTGAACCATTCTGATGTGCCTCTTGACATTGCCTCGCATGACGGAGTTATAGTGACAACTGGTGTAGGGACAGACAAAGGGGCGCTCCTCAAAGTGGTTGAGGGAGTGCATGGCCAACATCATCGGCAAGGGGAAGGTGTCTTGACATAAGGGGCACGACACAGGTGCTATCTCCATGCTCTCGCTCCCTAGCCCGGGCAACAGGGGTGGCGTGTGCGAAGGGCCTGGAGTGGAGGCCGGCCGAGGTTGTCTATTACTGGAGACTTCAATACTGGGTAAGCTGAGGGCTGGTCTGGCGAGGGGACCCATTTTCACGAGGGGAGGAGGGCTGAAGTGTCCGGTCTGCTGCCTCCCCAGGGCGCCACTTATCCAGTGTTTGAAGGTGGCCATGTTGTGGTGTTGGGCCGCCGTTTCCTGCAAGAGGAAAATGGCGTTTTGAAGCGAGGGGGATGGTGAGCAAGCGATACCTGGGGTGAGTGGCTATAGCTTGGCAGGCCCCTCTCCCCTGTGTATGTCTGTGTGTGCGCTGTCACATGCGGCCCTCGCAATACGCTCCTTCCGTCTCCCCTCTACACCACCACACACATGCACACTAAGCATAATTTACAATATAGGTTGGTATGTCTTTAAAAATAATGATGTGGCATTAATTTGAATACGGGAAGTCATTATCTTTTTTTTTCATTAGGCCTAATCGTAAGATTATTTTAACAAATCAATTTTTTTTTTTTTTTTTTTTTTTTTAATAATCGGACAACTTTTCGTCGGTGCGGCCGTCACTTATATTATTCATCAATGGATAATACTCTTCACGTGCTCAGATACCAGTCAATCCGTCAACACTCCCTCTTTCACACACACACACACACAGTCACAAGAAAAGTAGGCTACATAATTTCCTCTTGTAGAACAACAGGAATAAATATTTTCATATCAACCCCTTCTATTCTTGCTATATTTAGACGATTTTGTGCAGTTTACAAAGGATCTGTGGTAGTAAAAAGGTTAAGGGAGATAGTTCGAAGCCTGTTAATTGCTGGAGTATTTTATCAGTATGGTACCTTAACAAAATTTAACACAAAATTCCATGATGTATATTTGGTTGACGAGGCAACCCATCTATTGCTACTAGTTAATCAGTCAACCTTCTGCATACTCCATTAGTTTGTGAAAGCCAATTCCACCCCTACCCTCCACCCAACCAAGTTCACACAAAATGAAGGCCGACATAATGCTTTAAAATGCTTACTGAAGCCAAGTACCACGAGAGAAAATATCAAACTAATAAATTATTTCACGATAAAAATTACTTTATCAGATAAAGTAATATACCGGTAACTCTCCCAGTCTAAACAGGCTAGGATATCATAGACTTCCTCCAGCAACTCTTAATACTTTGTGCTACCCAGAACAATAAAGTAGTCTTCCAGTAAAACAAACTAGCTACCGGGTAAATGTATAAAAAAATAAGCATTTCTAAATGTTCACATATACCTCTTGACTTTTCTAGTTTTCCAATACCAATAAGCTATTGACTGTAATTCTACTTCCAATAATTTATATTAAAAATATATATGCTGGATATCAAAATGATTGGCAATGAATAAGTGTGTCAAGCATCAACATTTTATGATATTGATTCATGTTTTGATGGGTGCATAGGCCATTTGAAGCAGGTGTAGGCATTGTAGTGTTAGATGTGAACTTCTGAGGTTCAAAACTTCATGCCAATTTCAACAGTAAGGCACACGGATGTTGCAAGTACTATAAAATGCATGACAAGCTTTGGTTTTACACGAGAATACAGTAGATAGTTTCCTCATGTAACAGCTAAATTAGTTTGATAAACAATAATAGCTGGGTATGTATACTTGAGACAAAATGAGAATTGTAAAATAGTTAAGGGTGTAGCAAGGTATCCATCCAAGGTGTTCATCGATTATGAAGTTATGATCCTATCTTAATCCTTTCCCCCCAAACCCACTCACATCATGCTGACATAAACAGACCTAAAATGACAGCCCCCAATTTCAAAGTTGCCGCTGTCTTGATGGTAATCAGACACTGTAATGGTTAGAGCGTGTAAGTTATGTATGTGGTGTCCTGGGTTCGAATCCTGGCAGAATCACACGCTTTCAATTATTTCCTTCGAGTGGTTATTGGTGTTCAGAACGATGTTAACCCCTTCAGGGCCAGGACACCTTTTTATCCTATATTCTGGCTATATTGAGACAGTTGTATGCAGTTTAAGAAGGACCTATGCTATTCTAAGGGTTTAATGAGATCGTCTTTACCCTTTTCAGTCCTAGAGGTAGATAATAAGTTAAATAAAAACATCTAATGGTAACCAGAATATGAGGAAAATTACGTCATGGTGCTGAAGGGGTTAAACAATAATGTCTACCACCCATCATAACATTTCCAAATAATTCACTACTGTAACAGTATATCATGGGTTAGACTGGAATAATATTTATGAGAATATTTAGTTTTAATGTCAAGTTAAGGGGGGTCACCGTCTTTTTTTATCTTTCTCTCCTTTTCTCTCTTTCCCTGGCTTGTATCCATTTGGCCCCATTCAGCCAACTGTTTTAAGACGTTTATCCCCATCCAGGTGTCGATTTCTTCCTGACGAGCGAAAGCGAGCCAACATTGTATGGAGAAATCCGGCTTCGCCGGAGAAATTTTACTATCGAAAAATGTACCAATTTAGCTTGCTGTCAAAACAAAAACATATATATGCTGGCTCGCTACCGCTCACCAGGAAAATATTGACACCTGGATGGGGGTAAACGTCTTAAAACAGTAGGCTGAATGGGGCCGAATGGATACAAGCTAAAGAGAGAGAGAGAGAAAGAGAAAAAAAGCGAGGTGGGCTCCCTTAAAGAATTCCTACCGACCCACTCCCTATGAACTTGGAAGTTAGTTGATCAGTAATACCAGAGCTGTTCTCAGGCAAGGCAATCAAAATCAATAAAGACCAAATGTTGTCTTAATCCTTCCATTTAAATTACTACTTTCATAATTATCCTCTTGACATCACTTGACCTAAAAAAAAAAAAAAAAAAATCTCAAATCAAGAGAGTAAAAAATCCAATTAGCTCTTTCAACCACTTACCGGTAATTTAATGTTTAACTCGAGCCATCAGTAATCAATTTACTAAGAGGGTTCAACATACTTATAAAGTTTAATTGGTATGTTGATCACCCCCGACTGATAAAAGCTGAATTCAAAGTTAATAATTACTCCACTGAAATCTTCCTCAGTTCACAATATATGCTATAATAAGGTAACAAATACTCCGTAATATATATAATAAAAATATTTATTCAGGTAATATGGCTTTATATATCTACTATACAGGACTTCAAATCCAGTAATACATTTGAGATCACAATTTATGCACTTATATTATACAGTATGCAGTATTTACACTCCACCATGCTGTACACCCTTCTGCAGTAACGCAGACTTTACAACAAACAAACTAGTGTAACAAATGAACTATATACATCAAATAAAATGCTCTTCTAATTTCTGTCTTGAGTCGGCCACCCAGATAAAAAAAAAAAGAAAAAAAAAATGGGGGGGGGAGGCATGTGCCAGAGTATATAGATAGATAGATAGATTATAACTTCTCATCTAATGCCTTGTTTTGCAACACCACAAGTGCTTCACTTCTCCAGCAAGGAATATAATGTCTTTTCTTTTATTTTAGTAAGCGTTATTTCCACATAGCGATTTTGATCAGTTATTTTGCCTTGCCTTTATATTGTCTTTGTCCAAATTTTAGTTTGTTTATTTTGCAAGATTTTAATTTATCATCATCATTATCATTCTGATGCCCCGTTTCCAGAGGAAGCGTCCCAAAACGGATGGGCATGGCAGAAACTGACTCCAGGCTCCCAGACAAGCCTCCACTGACCAACTCCACAGTGCCATTTCCACTAAGTGGAAAGTCAATTTAAAAATTCAATATCTACTAAGAGCAAATGAGACCACTTTAGTACAAAAAGGAATTGGTAAAATGTATAAAACACTCTCCTGCAAATGACTGTATATGCAACAAGCAGTTCAAGGTTTGATAAACCTTCGTAGCATTTCAAAGCAAAGGAAGAAAATTGAACAATCAACTTCTGTTCATTGGGGCATACCGTATATTATAAGGTTCCAAAGTATGATAGAGAATAGGAAAATGCACTAAGCTCTGCATATTACAATGGGAAAGGACACAAAGTAAGATATAGGGTTTTCTATGTGAAATATGAAAGGAAACTCAATTTCCCACTGTCAGTGAATTGGAAAAAAAAAAAAAAAATAAAAAAAAAAAAAAATAATAATAATTAAAAAAAAAAAGGTATGTCTTCCAGTGCCTCTGTAGTCATTTTACAGTATTCATGTTACCAAGATATTATACATAGAAGGGTTAAGGTTTGATTAACCTTTTCCAAACAATGACAATTCTTTAGCTACCATATTATTCCTGGTACCACTATATACTTTAATGCAGTAAAACCTCTTGTCAATCAAAGGGTTAGAAAAAGTTATGGTCGCAAATGCCCCCCAAAACTTCATGTCTGAGGCTTGGACTGTCTGGCCAAGGTGTCTTGGTGGCGCAACATGTGAGACTTTAGGTTCCACTTGAGCGAGGTGCGAAAGGGACAGAGTGGGCAGACAAAGGGTTTCTCCCCAGTGTGAGTCCTCATGTGCTCGTTCAGTTTGGAGGGAAAAGGGAACTCTCGCTTGCAGAGGTGACACCAGTGACAGCGCTTGGTGGCAGCGGAAGCAGCGGCGGAGCCGGGAGGCAGCGTGGGGGGGCCCAGACTGTTAGAGAAGCCACCGTAAGATGAGGAGACTGGAGGTAGTGCCATCATAAGCATGTCCTCCACCAGCCCCCCTGAGCCATCTCCCTCACCACCGCACAACATGCCCTAGAACAGACGAGAAACCACCGCCAATCACTGCCTCTGCTCCGTGTTTAGTGTCCAGCAAAGCAAGCTCAAGCAAGCAGGGTGATCCAGTGACCACCCCACCACACAAGCAAAGTGACCACCCCACCACACACAGCAGCAGCAGCCAGGCCCTCGTGCAAACACACCCAACTCCTTTCATTACATTTTCACATATAGTCTCTCTAAAGATGAGCTTTGCATTGCCCGAAACGTTAAGAAAATAGGGAACTAATTTAAAAATTGACTTACATTTTCACATCTACAGGTAATCACTATAAAGATGGGTTCTTCATAGCCCGAATAAAGAAATTAAGCTCTTTCCTGTGTTACTCCCCCCCACCCAATGGATCCAAATTTTACACATCTTTGCACATGCTAGGGACCAATAATATAAATGATCCTCAGGCTTTGAGATATAGCAAAAACATACTTGTGTATTTGAAACAAAAAGTGCGAACGTTATATTACCTTATCACTGTAATATGGTACGATAGTAGATTTATAAACAGAAGCAGCAGCATTTGATTAAAACAAAAATCAAATCAAACAAAGCAATATACTGAAAATATACTCATAACGGTAATGCCCACAAAATAGTAAATTTAAATATTTATGAAAATAATGCGATTCATATATATTCACTAAATAAAGCTTAAGAACACAAAAATAATGCCATAATTTAAGTACCATACAGCATTGACTAATAATGAATACATTTATGAATTTATAGCTGCAATGATATAAACTGATTGATGCATACATGGCTAAAAGACAGCTACTGTAATCATCCTTATGAAGAGAGCAAAAATATCCAGGATAAGTAGTAAATTGGTAAATTTTAACATTAAAGAAAAAAAGGTAATGATAAAAGATCTAATAAGCTGGGTGTTAATAATTATAATGTAAAACTTGCAAAATAAACAAACTAAAACTGGGACGACTCAAGATAAATGCAATAGAACTTATCAAAATCGCTATGTGGAAACAACGCTTAATAAAATAAAATTTTGAAATAAATTAATAACTGTGATTATTGCGATTATACTGAAATTAGAAGATTCATGTATTTTTGACAGTCTCTACCCTGTTTATTTTGTCTGCCATAAGCGGTATCTTGAGCCTTTCGTAACATTATTACAACAGAACAACGTAGTCTAATTATTGGTCATATAGTACCGTATGATATGAATACATAAATACTGTGGTAGCTGAAGAAATACATTAGCTACATTGCAATTTTTTACCTCATTCAGTATTCGATAGCGTTATATATATTGTATTCTGGAAAACATTAAATAATTGTTCAGCTTAGGAAGGAACTCTAGTGATCAAACGATGTACAAACTATCTCAATTGACTTTTATGGTAATTCATACAGATCCTTCATAACCCCAGTAAAACCACAAATGGCAAGCCAGAATAATGTGGAGGAAAGCATTTGATACTGAAAGGGTTAAAAAAGACTGCATGTATCGAGAAGTCGAGACTAGTATTCCAAACACATACCTCTTTAAAAATATACCTGCTTCATTTAAGGGAGCCCACCTTGCTTTTTTCTCGTTCTCTCCCTCTCTCTTTGGCTTTTATCCATTCGGTCCCATTCAGCCTACTGTTTTAAGATGTTTACCCCCATTCAGATGTCAATATTTTCCTGGCGAGCGGTAGCGAGCCAGCATATATATATTTTTTGACAGCAAGCTAAATTTCTCCGGCGAAGCCGGATTTCTCCATACAATGCTGGCTCGCTATCGCTCGCCAGAAAGAAATCGACACCTGGATGGGGATAAACGTCTGAAAACAGTTGGCTGAATGGGGCCAAATGGATACAAGCCAGGGAAAGAGAGAAAAGGAGAGAAAGATAAAAAATAAAAACGGTGACCCCCTTAAGCCTGTGGTATTTTCTCTACACACAGAACTACAAAGAAATATGGCACCCAACGTAAAAGCATTATTAATATATTCCTCTAAATATATGACCCTTTGCGCTTATAGAAAGAGAAATTATATAACAAGAGACAGACAAGTGAATATAAAGCATTTGCACAATAGCAATCTCATCAACAAACTTTATACGATACAAAAGAAAAAAATATATATATATACATACAGTACTGTCCATCACATCACACTAGTTATTACATCTATTAATTAATCCTATTTGGCATGTTGCAAAAGTGCTTACGTATGGTTTGGTTGAGCTTTGATTTGTTAATTTATCAGCTGCTTTCAGTTCTGTTAAGGCAAAACAAATTTCATGCTTAGCCACTTCAGTCAGACAACGAAGTCTAGGCTTTATTAATGCTAATATCAAATAATTCAATACAAGTTAGTACGGACCTCAAGGAATCAAAGGATTCAAGTCTACCTTTAAGTAACCTCTTTAACTCCACGTCCTTCCCCAAATCAAATATAATCGTCTGTGTGTAGCTAAGAAAGAAAACTGGTGCATCTAACTGAAAGGTACTGTATAACAACCTCACTTCGCTAATATTACTCCCATCTTCAATAGCAAGGTGCTAACCAAAATATAGATACCGGTAGAGCAGTAATAGTATGTACTAGTTCAACGTTTTCAATCAACATGCAAATAATGTAGAAAGTCATAATTATTGACATTTTCGATTTTAAGGTGCTAATCGGAATTATTACCAGTAGTTCAGTAGCAGCATGTCATAATATTAATGTTGCTCATTAACTCATGGTATGGGAGCCTTCATATCCACTGAAGGCATCGGGAATGCCATGTTTGGTGACGCGTTGTGTCTGTTGATGATGTGGCTGTTAAGATTGCCCTTCTGCGTGGCCCGGAATTCACAATGGGGACACTTGAACGGCTTCTCTCCCGTGTGGGCTCGTATGTGCCGACGTAGGAATGCGGGGGCCACAAAACTCTTCCCACAGTAACCACAAATATAATCCCCGCTATTAGTGCGATGGAAGAAGTTAGCCGGGGGTGGGGGTCCCTGGATTTGTTGCTGTTGTTGTTGTTGTTGTGGCAGTTGTGGTTGTTGCTGCTGCTGCTGCTGCTGTGGTTGGACTGTACCATCACCAACACCAGTCATTTGGTAGCGTGGTGGCCTACTAGTAGTGGTTGTGGTGGGGGTGGCGGTGTGGGCGGACATAGGCAGTGGCATCTGGGTAGGCAGTGATATGGTTGGTGCCGTTGTGGACTGTGAGAGATTTCCCTCAACCTCATCCCCCATAGGCCAAGTACACTCCAGCCACTCCACACCGCCCTAGAACAAGAGAAATGCCTCATGAGCGCTGCTGGGATGGTGGCAGTGCACACTCCTAGGCCAGAGTTTTATCCTTAATACAGTACAGTATTTGGCATCACACAAAGTATCCGTGTGTACATATCCTTAGATACTCTTCATGTAAGCAATCTCAACATCCTACCTTGGTATATAAAGAACAATTACCATTTATAGAGTGGAATTTGTCCAGGAAGACATTAAAAAGGGTTGCACCCTTTTCTCAGTAATGAAAACTTAAAAGCAATTGCAAATCACCTTTGCTGCAGATACTTTCGAGTGGGATGAGAACGAAAATTGTCTGGAACTTTGTAGATTTAAAAAAAAAAAAAAAAAGTGCCTATGACTTCAGCATATTTAAGAATACTATACAGTAAAGTACCATTGCCTTTCACCTTTTGCGTCGCGTCCCCCCCCCCCCCCCATACAAACTTAATAGAACAAAATGAAATACTGTACACTGACAGTTTGACTAATATTCATCTCAACCAAGTACCAATACCATAAATAAAATAAGTCAACAAAATTTCAACTACCGGGTATTCCAAAAATATGGCTGCCTAAAATAAATTGCCACAAACACATAATACAACGCCATGAAGACAAGAGTGATCCAATAAAGTGTATCACAACCAGAAGAACGTCAAGAGGGTGATATAGTTTTGCTTCTTTTTTATAGCAGTCTATTACCTATTAATAGCCAAATTAAATCCACATGTATAAGTGGGAATTCAAACCACAGACTTTCGGATGACAGACCAGAGCATTGTTTCACGGCATATGCAATATTAAACCTTAGCACCAGCAAGAATCAGTTAAGCACTTTCCACCTTGGCTTTTGTTGGATTGGCATGGGGATTGGTATTTACAAGTGACCAGCTACCCTCTATGCAACTACTGTTACTGGGAATAGAACCCTGTGGGCCAACTCGGTCATCAGTATTAGTGACGTAATAAACTGTAAGTAAGTAACCTGGTCACCCTGTTGCCAGTTGAGTCACCATGATCGTCTGTGCCGTCACTATACACTGTATTTTACATTATTTTTATAGGTTTTCCATTTCTTATATTTTGAAGGGAAAAGATTGAATATTTGTATCAGCTGAGCATTTTTTCTAGTCATGGGAGCAGTCATATTCCCTAATAGTGAACACATCAAGCCACAGAGAGAGCATTTATACGGCTTTTGGCCAGTGTGACGCAGGTTCTCAGGCATTACAAATTGTTTTCCACAATACTCGCACTCACAACTGTCGTTGAAGTTAGAAAAATTGTATTTTGTGAACTGTTGTCTTTATTGGAGTCGTACGCTTTGTTCTTGGTGTTCAGAATGTTCCAAATGTTGGGTGTTCAAGATGCTGTGTGTTAAGAGATATTTTGGGTGTACAGGATATTTTTGTGTATGTTCCTTTTCTTATTTCTTTTTCCTTGGCTTTATCTCTTCACTATGATGCATCGAGAAAGGGCTCAAAGGGTTGGGCTGTGAGGGCAATGATCTCCGGGAGTGCGATTGAAATTTTTCAGCCGAGGGCTTTTATATTCTCCCCTCCTCTCCATATGGCCAGCTACACTTTACCCTAAAACAAGAAAAACACCCCATAAGCACTGCTAAGAAGAAGGTGGCAAGGAGTACAGAGGCATGACTAAATTCTTACTGGTACCTTTTACAAGCTGCAAACGTCTTTTTAATTCTATTCTTGCTAACATTAGACAAGTGTCAAAACTATCATGAGCAGCTTGGAGTAAATAGACTGTGTTCCATTAGTGAAAGTATACACCATCTGCTGAACGAATGCATCAAAGTCAGTGGGTCGAATTTTCACGCTTAATATTGTGCTTCCTGTACACTTGCTTGAAATTGTGCTTCCTCTCCATGTGCTTCTTGAGACTACACCTGATCGACGACCTATGGCTACAAAAAAGACACTTGAAAGGCTTCTCACTGGTGTGGATCGACCTAATATGTCTGTCCAGGTGCCATTTGTAACTAAACTCTTTACCGCAATATTCACATTCATTATTTGCATTAAAGATTAAAGACCACTTTATAATTGGCTGGGGTTTTCTGAGGAGTCTTTTACTTTGACGTCTTTGCCCCGGTTCTTGCTCTGACTCTTGTTTGAGTTGATTTGGTTCATTAACAGCCTCCTCCGCCAAGGGATCTGATTCTAAATAAGACAAAGGCTTAACCTCTGCGGCGGACTCTGACAGTTTCCCCTCTTCACCGTAAGGCCAACACCACTCAAGCCATTCCACGCTACCCTAGAACAAGAGAAATACCCCGTCAACACTGTGAAAATCGAGGTGTGTTTATTCTTGGGGGGATTCTAATTGAGCCAAATTACCACCAATCATAGCCAAGAGCATATACAATATTACAGTATTTACTTATGCTCAAAAGAGGAAAATTTCTCCCACATAAAAATTGATTCTTTGTGTTTTAGATTCTCCATAATATGTGTCAAACTATTAACTGTACTGTATACTGAAATCAGTGACACTGTATTATACAACTTCAATATACACCAACAAAAATACAATTTTCAGCAATAGTCAACATGGAACTAGAAAGTCCTAATATTCAATGGATGCCTCTCTGCTACACCTAATGAACTTCAACCCTGTGCCGCCAGTCACTGAGACAACTTTTCTGAATTATTACTGTATAAACAAAATAATTTGGAGCCTGTTAATCAGATATTAGTAATTGTCTCTTTCCGGGTTTTGTAATAGTAGCCCTGTCTGATGCCTTCTTGTTACAAAACAGACATTTGAAGTGTTTTTCATTTGTGTGGACAGCCCCCTAACATGCATTTCTAATTTCTTCTCACAAGCATCACATTCAAAATACTTGTTCCGCAGCAATTACGGCTTTATACAGGGCTGTTTATTTTGCAGTTTTGTACTTTGACAACTGTTTCCCACTCTTTCTGCTGTTACTGTTCATCTTGTTGCTGTTGTTCATCTTCCTGTTCTAGCTTCTGCTGTTGACCTCGCTCATGGCCATGCCATTTTCGTTCTTGCTGCTCTTCATGCTGTTGCCCCATTTCATCCTGCTGCCTCTGTTCTTTTTCATGCAGTTTTTGTTCTTGTTGCTCCTGGTCTTCTTCATGCTGCTGCTTATCTTGTTTTTGGTCGTGTTCCTGTTACAGTGGATGTTGACTAGATTCACTGCCAACTGCCGACATGCAAGCTAGTTTTAATGGCATGGATTGTTGGTAATCATGTACCCTCTTCATGTGAGGTATACTCAGTTTAGCCTCTGCCAAATAATCTGGTTTTGAACGGCTATGGGGTAAAGATACCACTTCTGTCTTGAACTGACAATTTTGCCTACACCGCCATATGGCCAATACCACTCCAGCCACAGAACCCTAGAACAAGAAAAATGCTCTATCACCACCGTTGAGTTTGTTACTTAGAAAATCCAACCACTGTTGAGTTTGTTACTTAAAAAATTCAACCAACACTACCTTTTTCTTCTTCTAGCCTTAGCCTAGAAATGAGCAAGACTAATTGTTTGTTACCCATAGTCAAATAATCTGACCTAATCCAAGATAATTTCATCATACAACCTTAAAATAAGAGAAACACTACCAGAGCAGTTGAGTTAGTGCCAAAAATATTATTCCGTCAAGTCAAATAACCACTGGTCTGAGGCAAAAGAATTTCATTACACTATTTACATCCATTTCTGCTCAATAAAGGAAATATTCCAATGTAATTATAACATATAGTACTCTCCATACACTATATCGTAAGTAGTGTTTTAGATTTACAAAAGCAGGAACCAAGCATTGTACAGTACATAAACCTCAGACAAATATTTACAAGTTCCCAATGTGCATTAACAAATATTGCAATAAATGAAAGGGTAATATGTAATAACTTTTAAAGATGTAAGAAAAAGACGACGTGCTGCTATGTAATTAATAACTAAACCACATAAAATCGTCCATACTCTTGTTTTCAGCAGACATGACATTACCATATCCCTATCTTCCTTACTTAACTATTACAAAATATTTATAGCGAAATAGGTTGTTAATAATGAAAACTTGGCATTCAATATAAGAAAGACATGGCATTTTTTTAATTATCCTATTAACAATAAAGATATTAACTGATGACTAACCTTTCCGTCAAGGGAACAAAAGTAAAAAATCGAGCACGTCAGAACAATATGAATATGATGCCACCGTACTGAAGGAGGTTAAGCACCGACACCATGTTTCTTATTAATGTGTTTCTTAAGATTCCACTTGCTTGACATCGTCTTCTTACACACAGGGCACTTGAAAATTTCCTTTACCGAATGCCTTGAAATAATGTGTTGATCTAACTGCGAGGGGCAAAAAAAGTTTCGATCACAATGCTCACAATCATATTTCAATTTACCCAGATAAGCCCACTTTTTGAGCAAGTGTGGCTTATGGCGGAGGCGCTCGCTTTGACGACTTTGCTCCTGTTCCTGCTGCTCTTGCTTAGGCTGTATAGGTTCTTGCTTAGGCTGCAGTAGATCTTGCTTAGGCTGTATAGGTTCTTGCTTAGGCTGCAGTAGATCTTGCCTAACTTGTAATGAGTTTCGTTCTTGTTTAGCCAGCACCGGTTCTTGTTTTATTTTCTCCACTCGAGGTTCCCATATTTCACTAACAACCTCTGACAAGTATGCTGGTTCTAAAAGATTGGATGGCAAAGATTTAACCTCGGTTGTGGGCTGGGACAGTTTTCCTTCATCCCCAAATGGCCAACACCACTCTAGCCATTCCACACTGCCCTAGAACAAAAAAACAAAACAAGCCTTCATCAGTGCTGTTGCGATGGTAGCAGTGTAGAATGATAGAATCACGTATCATATTTTCAATTGTTTTAACTGCTCTTACAAATGGCTTCTTTTGAGTTTATCTGCTTAGGAATTTTTATCGCGTAAGTTATGAGCGACTGCCCACTTAAGATATTTAAACTCATAACCCTCAGAAGATCGATGCTATATATATGATTCACTGAGCTTATTCTGTTTTACAAAATCAGCTCAGGAACTTTTAATTGCCATTAAAATAAAATAAAATATATTCAGGGCATAATACAGTAAAATAAGTAAAAGTGAAGGAAATCAAAACTACATACAGAAAAAAAGTGGAAAATTGCAAACCGTGTTGTACCTCCTCATCCACAATATTTAGCTAATAGGATCATAATGGCTTCACAAGTGGCGTTACTCTAACCACTACAGTACCACAGTAACTAAGGCCCGAACCAGTTTCAAGAGCGGATGGGCCTATGTATTTGTTTACTAATTTATCATTTTATTTTTTCTCCGTCTCGAGTCAGCCACCCCCAGGGGGAAGGAAAAAAAAAAAAATAGTATATGCTTTATGCTTGAGTGTATAGATAGATTATTTTCTCCCTAGACCTCTATCAAGCATTTAAAACGCATAACCAAGGACCCCCTCTAGATACCGTAAATTTATAAAATAAAAATAAATTGCCGTTTTTTGGGTTTTTTTTGTCAGTGAGGGAGACAAACGGCAGAACTGCCTGAAGCGAGTGCCTCCCCCACTTGCTATTACTTGCCAGGAAAACATAAATACCTGAATGGGAAGAACCGTCTAAAAATCGCCAGCTAATGGCACGAAAAGGAATAAAATTGTCAAAAGTAACTAGGTGAAACAGGGAGAATCCAGAAAGATCACCCTCATCTTCCACACAGTTAAGGGGGTAGTGCTTGGTTTTTGGGCTATACAGTATATTTTATATATTTTTGTTTCTTCGCTAACCCAAGCTTAGAAGAAAAAAAACCTAGACCCCCTTTCAAGATAAATTTGTACATTTTTCAGTAAAAATTTCCCGGCCAAAGGCCAACGCCTTCTAAAATTAGAGGCTCACTATCGCTCGCAGGGAAAAAATAGACACCTAAAGGCCACGAAAGGTCTAAATATATAGACAAAAAAAAATAGGCGAAAGGTCTCAAAATCCCTAAACTAACGGAACGAACAATTAAAACATTAAAACTAATATGCTAAACATGAGGGAGAAGGGGGTCCAGAAAAAGCGAGTACTACCCCCTTAAGACACTCTCGAGCCTTGTTTTAGAATCCGGGCCAGAATGAAAATTGCTACCATCCAAGAGAGCTAAACATAAATCATTATAAACTCCTATAAAATCATTATAAACTCCTATAAAATCAGTATAACCTATAAAATAATTATAATCTCCAATTCCTTATTTATGTGTTGGGAGTGAAATTAATAAATTAGATTATCATAAATTATTTATTTCTAGGTATTAGCTTTCACCAATAAGTATAAATTTCATTTACTAGCCATTTATCGGAGTTTTGGCCGAATATAGGTCTCCCTCACTATCCGATGCCCCGATTTACGATAATATTAGGTTTATAGGAGTTTGTGTTTAGGTTTTGGCTGGTGTGAGAACGCATCCGCATTTACCCCATTCATTTTAGGGTTTGTTATAAGATTTTTCTATTTAGGATCGGGTTTTCAGGAACGTAACCCTTCATAAATAGAGGGAGACCTGTATTTTTATTTTCCTCCTCCGATGATAGCGATTCTTTGACATTCCAGGATCAGGGCCATGGACTAGATATATATCACAGGCTGGCAAATGAGAGCCTATGTACGGTTTATTCAGTTTAACCTGTACAGTGCGATAGGCCTCAAGGAAGGCACGGTATTTAAACATGTAAAAAGAACCCTTCAAATACCGTGCCACTGTCGGGAAATGTTTCAAAATTGTATGACACATAGAAAGTAGTAGGATCTCCCTATAAAATGGTAAATCTTGCAAACTAAACAAACTAAAACTTGGACAAAGACAATATAAAGACAAAAGAACTAATCATCTTTCACTCCCCCCCCCCCCCCCTTCAACTTGACCTTTTATTTTGTTCAGTTTTTAGCAGTCCATGGGTTAAGGGGAGATTTTAGTAGGGCGGGACATATTTTTCTACCGATAAATGTACAAATACATATCGAAAGAGGGTCTTGGGGGTATATTTTTAAAGCTTGATGGAGGTCTAGGAAGCAAACTAAAAATTGCCCCTTAAGTTTTCATTATAAAGTAGCCTGTACAAGTTTATGATTTATTGTTTAAGTTTAGTCTTCTTAAATGATAAAAATGGCCGAAGCAATAAAAGTATATATACATTTTCCTATTTTACTTCACATTTATCACAGTTTTAAAACCAATTTTTCCCTGGTTTGCTATCCTGAATTAATGGGTATATAGTTCAATTCCAACAAAACATATAGGATCACTAAATAATTGTATTTATTATTTATATAATACCGGTACTAGTACTTAAAAGCAATAAAGCTTATACCAATATTAAGTAAATAATCCTTAACCCTTTCAATTAGACAATGGCAATTCATGTTTCTTTCTGACTAGGAAGTATCACTTTTTTATTTATTATTATTTTTGTATAATACCGGTACTACAGAAGTAATTAGAAGCAATGAAGCTTATAAAAATAAAGAATGCAAATATTCTTCAACCCTTTCAATCAGACGATGCCAATTCATGTTTCATTTTGACTATCTCCAGACTATTTTATTTGACTGAACCCCTTCACTCATATGACGCAGAGGTTGCCAAATTAGCAATAAGAAATAGAATTCTCTCACTCTTATAAATATTATACCTCTCCAAAATTAGTTTTCTGCCCACAGCAAAGACAACTGCAGAGGTTGAAATAACTAAACTAAAGGTTTCTAAATATATACCCCTGATGGTAACAAAGGCTTTAAAGTATCCCTAATAGGCTCAAAATCGCGTCATATGTCGGAGAGGGTTAAATTAAGAACAGGCCAGCATTAGAGAGCTAATACCTTCAACCCTTTCATTCCCTCTGGCTTTAAAATTAATAAAGCATAAAAATGTCATCTGATTGAAAGGGTTAATGCATTATAAAGAATACATACAAGTTTAAAGACGTTTTGTCCACAGAGAGTGTGGTCAGTCTCACGTCCTAAATGGCGGCTTTCATGGCGACCCTGTCAAGTTGCCAAGTTCTTTATTTTGAAATCGGACCGGAGTACCTGATCCCACGTCTTTCTAGATCTACCCCTATGCGCAGCTCCCCCCCACGTTCACAGTCTACGCCTATGCGCAGCTCCCCCCCATGTTCACAGTCTACCCCTATGCGCAGCTCCCCCCCACGTTCACAGTCTACCCCTATGCGCAGCTCCCCCCCATGTTCACAGTCCGGCATATCTTTACCCAGTTCTGATCATCCATTCTCTCCACATGTCCAAACCAACCAAAGAATGGAGAGCGAATTATCTTTCAATTAAGTATGCCTTCGAATTATGTGAATTTTCAGATTGCCCTTGTGTGTAGCCCGGTAGATACAATGGGGGCACTGGAAGGGTCGTTCCCCAGTGTGGGTCCGAAGGTGGATGGTCAGATGCGTACTACCGATAAAATCTTTGCCACAATATTCGCACTCATATTTCATCTTGCAGTAGGGCATTTGGGATGTTGGTTTGTCCCTGAGGCGTTCGCTCTGTCTGTGATGTCGCCCCTGTTGCTGGCTTTGCCTTCTTAACCCATACAAATCCAATGAAGGGGAATTCTGGATTGACTGAAAGTTATCTGCTGTCAACGAAGGGGAAGTATTGGAGGGAGGGAAATGTGTAGGTGTCTCAGAGTTTTGTCTCTGGTGTGGCTTCTGTTCATCTTGCGGTTGCCTTTTAGACTCTTGCAAACTCAATGAAGGGGAATACATCCCTAAAGTATGAGAAGGATAATATGTGGGTTTCTTGGGGGATGAGGAAATAAATGGTGCTACGGACTTAAAGCTTTTACGGTCTTCCGATGGTCCGCACCACTCTGGGTTACACCATTCCAGCCATTCCACGCCACTCTAGAACAGAAGAGCAAAAATGCCTGATCAGCACTGCTAGGAGACTGATAGTAAAGTAAACCCCCGCTAACTCGGACTCTTTTTACTCGGAAACCCGCACTTCTCGGAATGGCATAGGCCTCTCGGAAATGTCCCTGTATATCTCGGAAATTTCCGAGTTGGACGGGATTTGTGTCCGGTTTACAATGTTCTCTCACTCGGTTTTAAGTGATTTTAGGATGAATTGAAGCCTGTGCCTTTTAATTATTGTGTTAATATTAATTACTATGTACTGTACTGTCCCTGAAAACATAATAAGGTTCGTATTTGTCATTAATATAATGAATTTCACATGTAAACAAAAAATCTGACGCAGACTTTCCTCTTCTAATTCGGAATTTTCCTTCTCTTAAGTCGGACTTCGGACATCTCGGAAGTGGTCTCCCCCCAATTAGTCCGAGTTAGCGAGGGTTTACTGTACAGATCTTCTGATTAAAAAATAAATTAATATCCGTATATACTCGAGTACATGTGGACTTTTTATAACAGGGGTCGCCTTATATACGGATAATAATTAAATTATCAAAATTCAGGGTGATACCAAGCACCAAAAATGTGAGTAACTACTGTTACTTTGTGCACTCAACATAACATGGTCTCCTTACATATTATGTGATATCGAAAACACACAAGCATCACCCCCATTAACACACACACAAACTATGGTGCTGACGATAGAGATAGAACCAAGTGTATGCTATCAATACTCAAATTTTGCTTGCAAGGTAGCTTGTAATGTTCAGTTGATGCAAATATTCAATGTTCTAACTTTAATTCAAACGCAAATGACTTGTAAGGGGTATTAATAAACTGAATTACCAGTTGTACAATTTAATTGATGTAGGAAAACAACAAAATGTGGCAGGCTATTTAGTGGTAGTACTGTACTGTATATTTGTTTACGTCCCTGGTTACTTTCCAGGGTCGACTTATGCTCGAGAGAACAAATCTACCAGTCTATGAAGGCTTTCTGTTTTTAGCACATGACCTACTGTAGGTATGGGTTATTAGAAATGTTTTAATACTTTATATATAAACTGACATGACTAGTTCAAATCTATAACTGGGCATCAGACCAGAATATTTCATGGAGTATATTCGATTTGTGTGTTGCAATTGGACACAACTGAGTACTGCAAAAAGAAAGATTATATTATCTGACTTGAGGAGAGATGGGCTGGTTTTTCTGACCCCTTTCTCCCTCGTGTTTAATCTCATTGGTTTTTAGATTTTTAAGACGTTCGACTCATTAGTTTGGCGATTTTATGAATTCATACCCCATTTCTTTGTCAATATTACAGCTTGATGAAGGTCTAGTGAGGAAACTAAAAAATTATAAAAAGATAAAAAAAATAAGCAAATAAATAACCCCATCTCCCCTTAACAGCTGTCTACAATGCAAGAATTAAAATGAAAGTTTAGTATTGTACGTTTCTGCCACCTAACAAAGAAACTTTGTTCAAAACAGACTTAAAGTGAAAGAACAATTCTTCCTACTAAGTACAATTAAGGTTATTTCTGATTAAGCTTTCTATGTAAACAAATTGATTTGGTACCGTAGTAAAACACATTAGGAGGGGGGTGGGGGGCGAATCTTATAAGGTATAGTATTCAGACTACCCTTTATCATTATATTGTACAGTAGTACCTGTATATTCTAGTTAGGGAATGGCCAAATGGACTTAATGGACTATAGATATATAAAAAAGGATTTCAAACTAATAGCTATACTGGATATCGATTCTGACAAGGTAGCTCTAATCATTTGAGGAGGCTGAACTCTCGGCCATTAAATCCATGTGCCTATTGTTGACGTGGCTTTTGAGGTTGCTCTTCTGAGTGGCCCTGTAGTCGCAGTGAGGACATTTAAAAGGTTTCTCCCCTGTGTGTGTCCTTAAGTGAATGCGCAAGAAAGATGGGGCTATGAAGGTTTTTCCACAATACCGGCACTCGTTCCTGCTATTGGGTTGGAATAATGAATGTCCTGGCAACTCTGGCATTTCTTGACCAGGATGCTGAGGTGGTGGTGGTGGTGGTGGTTGTTGTTGTTGTTGTTGATCTAACGAAGACAGGGAAGTTTTATAGTTGATCGGGATAGTCGAATACTTGGTAATTAAAGTGTTGTGCCGGTTGAATATGTGAGTCTTGAGGTTACTCTTTTGTGTGGCACGGAAATCACAGTGTGGGCACATAAAAGGCTTCTCCCCAGTGTGAGACCTTAAGTGTAGGTGCAGGTAGGAAGGTGCGGCAAAGGTTTTACCGCAATACTCGCATTCATTATTGGCACTCCGTTGGTAACCGCTGTATTGTGGTGGTTGGGTTACTTGTTGAAATGGTTCCTGGTCTTGCTTTGGTGACTGTTCCTCCTTTGCCTGCTGCTGATTCTGTGTTTGCTGGTGATGCGATTGAACTGTCCCGCAAGCACCCAGCGAGATACGAGGCGATCCTAATGTGGTGGGGGGCAAAGGTGGAGGCATCGGAGTAGACAGTGATATGGCTGCGGCGGCCGACTGTGAATTTTTTCTCTCCTCCTCCTCCCCCTTAGGCCAACACCACTCCAACCACTCCACGCCACCACCCTAGAACAAGAGAAATGCCTCATGAGCGCTGCTGAGATGGTTGTCAGGGTTCAGCCAGATGACAGGCCTCTTAATTACGGTTACTAACCTTCAAAGAAACCAAATAAAAGCTGCAACCATCTTTAGTAATGCTAATGACTAGATACCAGTCCTTAAATATTAACCTTCAAAGAACCAAATAACTGCTGTAACAAATTCTCAATATTAGAAAAATAGAGGCCACATTCCAAGATTCAGCATCTAACAAGGATACAAAAATAAAAATGTTGATCAATATTCCAACCAATTTCAACAAACTTCGAACGACAGTCAAGTCAACAAAATGAAAGACAAATCTCCAGCACTATTCAACAGAGGAGCAAAACTAAAATCTTAAGGTAGTTCCCCTCATGTGTAAGCCCAGAACATAATTGACAATTGAGGAATGAACTCCCTGAAATGACTAGGGAAGCATACAGTAGTATAACTTGACAAACGACTATTAGTGCCCCTCATCTCTGCGAGAGAGGAGTAGGAGGCAAGAGAGAATCACAGCCAGGATGCTTGAGGATGATATGAGCCTTGAGATTTTCCTTCAGGCTGGAGGAATGAGAACAGTAAGGACAGCGGAAGGGCTTCTCCCCAGTATGAGTCCGAACATGGCGGTCCCTATGCGAGGGGCGGTCAAATAGTTTTCCGCAATACGGACACGGGTACGAGGGTCCAGAGCGATGCTGGAGGTGGTGGTGTTGTTGATGCTGCTGTTGATGTTGTTGGTGGTGGTGATGGTGTAGGGGCAGCGGAGAGAGGACACTCAACATCCCATGCTCCCTCAACGAACCTTCCATCACAAGGGCAGTCGAGGCCTAGAAGAGAAACGCCATTCAGGGGCCGTCCTGCCTCATCCACCCGTTCTCTTAACAACCAATTTATCAAAGCAGCTCACGTGCACAAATCCTCTTATATGCTTACAACAAACACATATCCCTGGCAACATATATTAACAACAAACTGCTATACCCAGTACTGTACTATGCCACTCGTATACAGTATCTAACAAAAATATGTTGTATACAGTACAGTGCTCCCCCACTAAATGCGCCTTCAGTAAATGCGGATTCCCTATATGCGGTGGCTAATCAGAAATAATATATTTTAAGGACTCTGTAAATGCGGCTCAAAATTCTGGGTATGCGGTTTGGCCGTTTTGATTCAAGGGGAAATACGTACTTCCCGCCATATTACCGAGTGTCGCCTACCGAAAATGCGGCCGATATCCTCCCTCCCTTCCATCACGCCCAGCAGTCCTCTATCTAAATGGTGTTAAATTTGTTGTTTTATTTGATATTTCTAATGTAAAGTGTATCTTTCTTTCAGAAATGGTTATTGGGTGGGTTATCGGGTGTATGGTAGGCTAAAAGGGGGTTAGTTCGGAGGGGCTGTCTGACCATAAGGATTTATTCCCATTGATTATTAACTCCACAATATACAGATTCCGTAAATGCGGCGCATTTTGCAGCCCATATAGGCGCATTTACTGGGGGTGCACTGTACAAGCAAAGGGAAAAAAAAAAGCGAGTTCAAGAATTTACTTACGGTACCGTAACTTGGATTAACCCCTAACTATCGGCGCGCAACATAAGTCGAGTATAATAAATCTGGACTATCTGGCGGCGCTCGACATGGGTCGTGTGGCAATTTCAGCACGTAATGTTGCTGAGAGAGAGAGACAAGTGGTGGCAGGAGAGTAGCGAGCCTATGACTGCTCCAGACCACCGCGGCGAACCTACTGACACGAATCCCACCTCCTCCCTCCCTCTCTCACTCACTCGCTATATACGGAATTGTATGGGGAAAGTGCCGAATTACATGCTTTTTGCACTCGCGTTGCGCAGTTGTTGCAAGAAAACTAGCCATCATAAAAGGATCGTTATGGTGTCATTGGAAAGCTCTGTTTATGCCCTTTCAGGGATAGATACTTGTTTTACGTTCTGGGACTTATTTAGGCATGAAAATGATCACGTAAACAGCCCTATTTTGGCTAAAAACACCCCGCTGGGCGGTACATATAAATAAACCGCTAGCCCGCTAATCTAGTGTTAAGTGGGGCATTGCAGGGGGAAATGGGCCCAAATTTCAAAATATCAATATTCTAACATATTTCTCTTTCTGGTTCCTATGATAATATTTAAAAAATTCAGGTTCCTATGATATAGATAAAAACATTCTGGTTCTTACGATAAGATACACAAAATTCTGGTGCCTACGATAAGATATGTTTTCTTTAGTTACTGGTATATGATTTTGCAAATTTATGATTTTTTTTAAGTAGTAAAATGTAAAGAGTTGGTAATATTCTATATCTATCTATTGCCAGACGCCTTACTCCCCTTAAAATATTGTCAAGTGCAGAATCTTGGTCGGTGTGAGAGTCACCTTTAACCCCTTCTGTACCGGCGACGATTTTCCAGATAAATTATTGGTATATTTAGACGATTTTGTGCAGTCTAAGAAAGATCTGTGGTAGCAAGAAAGGTTAGGTGAGCTAGTTCGAAGCCTGTAAATTGCTGGAGGCCCTTCTTAAACTGAATAAAATCATCTAATAATTGCCAGAGTACTGTATAATGAAAAATACGTCGCCGGTACAGAAGGGGTTAAACAGATCAAAGGTGTGGCCTTAGAATCGGCTCTCTCTCTCTAAGGACAGAACCTAAATTGCCTAGGTTTACCACTATTCACTTCTTCCCATTCCAATGTAAACATTGATCTTCATGGTATAAAACTTTTCAAAATACCCAGCAAATTTCCAGATTTATAATATCTGATACTTGAGGATAATGGACATGGTGTACTGTGCAGGGTGTAAAACCGGAGAAATTTTGTTTGTAAACTTGACAATACGAGAAAAAAAAACAAAAAAAACATGAAATAACATTGATTTTGCCATGGTCTCACTTCGAAAGACATAATTTGAACTATAAACCATAATTTCACTTTTGCATATACAATAATAAAGAATGAAAATAATGTACTCTACTTTCGTCTGACACCTATAAAGCAGATGATGAACAAAGTGAACGATAAAGAAGAAATTGGATATAGATGAACAGTCATTGGGTGGATATAAAGGAAGCTGCACAAAGTGAATGATAATGAACAAAGTTTGATGAACAGTGTGAACAATAGAGTGAACCATAAAGACCAAAGACGCAAAGAGATTAACCCTTTCAATCATGATTGTCATTTTATCCCACTTATCAACTTATGAAGGACCTGTCAGAGGGTTGAGCTTGTCTATAGCCCCTTGATCGAAGGCAGTGCGGTAGCGTTAATACAAAACGAGGTTGAGCTTGTCTATAGCCCCTTGTTTGTAAGACAGTAGCGTTAATAAAATAAAGGTATCTCCTAATCAGATTAAACTGGATGAGACCTACATACAGAATTTTTGTATTAAGTTGTGTTTTTATGTTTAGCTTCTTTAAAAAGTAGCTTAATTTAAAATTTACAATGATAATCAAACTGCATTATCAATGTAAATAATAGGCTACTTGGTGTTTCTCGTCACTGAAAAACTTGTGACCCCCTTGTTATTTTTTATAGACAAATCAGTGAAATAAAGTTTATAAAAATGACCCAATAAATAATATTGCTTGTTATAATTATGACAAATTACATCTATTAACAAGTACCAATACTGATAATTGCATAATGAAAAGCAGAGAGGGTCTAACTTTTTCAAGCAATATGGCACACAAATATATGTTTTGTTTTGTTTTCCTGGATAACATATTAACCAAGCTATGTTATTAGCTATGGAAATCTTGTCGAAACAAAAATCATGGAGGTAGAAATCATACATTTGCTACATTTAGAGTTTATTGGCACATGTACAAAAATATACATTATAAACAATAGGTCAAATGAGCCTGACATCAGACAACACACCACTCGACATATGCTATATACCCGTGACTCTCATACACGGGCTGTTATGCTTTCTGTTGTAAAGCTGGTCCAGGTATACGAGAGGGTAGTAGAGGGTAGTTAGAGAATAAATAGTAAATAATATACTAAATGACACACCGTACGAAAAGGGTAAATAGTTTAAAATAGTAAATAATATACTAAATGACACCGTACGAAAAGGTAAATAGTTTAAAATAGTAAATAATATACTAAATGACACACCGTACGAAAAGGTAAATAGTTTAAAATAGTAAATAATATACTATATGACACACCGTACGAAAAGGTAAACTGTATAAAATAGTAAATAATATACTAAATGACACCGTACGAAAGGGTAAATAGTTTAAAATAGTAAATAATATACTAAATGACACGGGAGGGCAGTTAGAGAATAATAGTATAAAATAGTAAATAATATACTAAATGGCATACCGTACGAAATGGCAATAACAAAAATAATTTCTTCTTAAATGATAATGGGAAAATATAGGAAATTGCAATGAAAAATAAATGATAGAATACTGATAAGAATGGGTAGAAAGGAAAAAAGGCCAAGAAACACACTGGAAGATGAAAAGAGGGTTAAGGTAAATATTTTTAAGAGAAAAGTAGATCTGAGAGATAATTGTGACAAACTGTGAAATGAAGCCTACTGGAACAGGAATTATCAGTAAGTTAAAGGGAGGCAGACAGTTTTTCTGGACCCCCTTCTCCCGAATGTTTAGCCCCACTAGTTTTGAGATTATAAGACATTCGGCCCATTAGTTTGGCAATTTTAACACCTTGCGCCCCATTTCATTGTCAATTTTAAGACGTTTCGTGACATTTAGGTATTATTTCCTGGCGAGCGATAGCGAGCCTGCAATTTTGTGAGGAAGCGGCCTTTGGCAGGAACCTTTTTCCAACCGAAAAATGTAAAAATTTATCTTGGAAGGGGGGGGTCTAGGGAGTGTTTTTCTAAGCTTTATGGAGGTCTAGGGAGGAAACTAAAAAAATAAATGAATTAATACACCAAACAAACGGCCAGTCTCCAGTTAAGAACAAGATACATTTTGTGCTTAAGTAATGAATAATGCAAAACACAAGGACAAAATAAATAAAAGGGTGTATTATACTTTGGCGAGGTAGGTAAGTGTATAAAGAGAATGATGAAAGAATGACAGCAACTTTGGTAAGGTATATACTGTTTAAAAGAAAATTGTACAAGGGTATATAGGAATGAAAGAAGGATAGTCATGATGGATGTACACTAGCGCTTAATTCCCCAATCCTGATTTGGCAGCTTTGGAAATACCCTTTTATTAGAATTCTGACACCTATTTAAAATCTACCTTCCACCTATAGCCTAGTCTATTCATTATAATTAAGCCAAAATTGTTGACTTCGAACCTCTATAACTGAAAATGAGCAGGAGCAAATGGGTTGTAAATTTCCACACCTATTCCCTGGCTGACTCTTCCCATATGGTACAAAATATTTGCTCAATTACTCTTGAGTCCGTTTTGAGTTAAGATAGTGGCTTTGATTTCTGGCCAAATCATAATGAACATATTACAGTTGCCAATAGCAGTGGAGAATAATCTTAAATTGCTGCCAGAATAAAATTGCAGATCAAAAATGGCAGGAAAAAACGCTTGTGTAATACCAGATGAAGGTGGCTATCTTAGGATGAAGGAGGTGGGCACTGATAATCATTAAGACCATGTATGTATCGAGCATGGCGACGGACATGAGAAGACTGAGTGGCACGGTAACGACACAAGCCACACCTGAAGGGCCTCTCCCCCGTGTGAATGCGGCGGTGCTTGGACAAATCACTCTTATAGCTGAACGTCTTGCTACAGAACTCACAGGGTAGGCGGCCTGGAGCTACCCTGGGGAGTGGCTCTCCTACCATGACCCCACCCACGTGATACTGTAAGCTGCCTGATTCCACCGCCATCGCACTCCCCTGCCTGAGTGAGGCTGCACCTACGTGGGGTAACCCGATAACTCCCAGCCAGCTCTACAACAGAAAGCATATATCTTCTGTCAGTCTTACAACTTACATATTTGATTTCTATATTAAATATAATGACTTAGCACCAGAATCACCAGCATCT
Organism: Paralithodes platypus; assembly: GCA_032716605.1. Classification (NCBI taxonomy): domain Eukaryota; kingdom Metazoa; phylum Arthropoda; class Malacostraca; order Decapoda; family Lithodidae; genus Paralithodes; species Paralithodes platypus. Next base: position 18,013,411 of record CM064555.1, on the reverse strand, counting down.
CAGTTTCCATAGGAAACAGCATAATAAAGACTGCCTCTTCACTAACACCAATAAAATATACCAGTACTTTGTATTTATAAATATGGTGAACAACTGAACACACTCCAATAAAAATCATAGAACACCGAGAGATTGTAAAAGTAATGTAAGTGTGAAATCACAGAGTTTGAGATGGCTGTGGTGGGGTAAGGTGTTTACGCAACATGTGTCGCTTTAAGTTGGTTCTTTGAGCTGCTCTATAAAAGCACACGGGACACTGGTAAGGCTTTTCTCCCGTATGCGTTCGTATGTGTTTGCGCCAATCCCCAGAATATAAGAAAGTTTTAGCACACACTCGGCAACCATGAACTGTCCTGCCCAGGTGGTCTTGAGACTTGTAGCGTAGGTAGGTAGAGTCAGGCTGAAGGGGCAGAGAGGGACCCCCCATTTCTACGCCCATCATGGGATCTGCCAGCGCACCCTAAAAGGAAAACAGAAAACAGCCTCTCAATGCTCCTAGTCTTTTTTTCCCACAAAGTAATGGCACGAACAAGATGTGACGCTGAGATCAACTTCAAATAAGGTAACAAAGATATACTAGGTAATCCTATCCATCCAAAATAGGGTCGTGTATTGTACTGTGTCGTCGCAAGATGTGACCCCGTAAGTGAACTTTTTGTGTTGCCCGATAACTACAGTATGGACACATGTATGGCTTTTCTCCTGTGTGGGTCCTGATGTGCTTTCTTAAATCATTGTTAAACTGGAATGATTTCCCACAATGATCACACACACGAGACTTTCCTTTGATTTGGACATTAGCAAGATCAAGAACTGAAGCTCCATTGTTGACAGAACTACTCCAGCCACTAGCCATTCTTATGTGTTCTGAGAATGTGGCTGACTGACAAGAGCGAGGGGTACTAGGGTGGTGAAGGAGATCCAAAGGGAGATCATAGCTACTGATGTCACCTATAATACCCCCACCACTGGTACCTAACACCCCACGGCTGGACCCCGGCTGAACGCTAGCGGAAGGAGCGCTCAAGCGTAAGCTCTCGCCAACAGCCGCATGGAGGGACGCCACCCGCTGGAGGTGTCGGAGCCGATTGTGAGCAGAGGGAGGAGGAGGAAGGAGCGGAGATGAGCGATCAGACATGAGCTCCAACCCTGTGGCCTATAAAGAAAGAAACAAGTCTCAGTTGTGGTTGCCTTGAACTTCCTAAAGCACCACCAACACTCACTGTACCACCCTCCCTACTTTTTTCACATCACTTTACACAAACCACCAACCAAACACCTGAGATTTAAAAATGTGCTGACCATCATCAGCCGTTAAGACCTCACACGCCCCCTTTGTGAACTGCGACCATGTGCGCCTTGAGGTGAGAACGCTGATTGGCCCGGTACCAGCACTTAGGGCAGGCATAGGGTCTCTCCCCAGTATGAATGCGAATATGTGTTGTAAGGTTGAATTTCTTTATAAAACTTTTTCCACAGAAGGGACAAGTGTGACCTCTTTGATCAGAGAAGGGAAGAGAGGCAAAGTTATGGCCATGAGAGAGAGGATCTATGGGTATATTGGAGGGCGGGGCGAGGACAGCCCCTTCTGGGGAAAACTCTGACTCAACCAAGGGGCCGGAGATGGAGACTTCACGGCCCGAGATTCTTTCTTTGGTCAGCCAACCCTAGAAGAGAAGAGAGAGTTCATCTTAGCCGTGCTACTTCCCAAGCTGGTTAAGTTCTGAAGACTGACGTCACACCGTCGACACCATACCACCTTCACACACTAATCTGCCCAACTACAGTATATCACCACTTTTCCATACATATGATTACTAAAGTATTTAATACTTAATAAATCTGAACAAATAAAAATTTCAAATAAATCACTACTGATTAATGTGGCAGTGCAAGACCCTTTCACTAGTAAAATTTTCTCTGTGGGTGGCTTAGTAAACTATCCACTTTGTGGACTAAATACAAGTGTTTTTTCAAGTGTGTGGACTGGTTTCCTCTGTAGGGGCACAAGTGGCACACATATGGCTTCTCCCCCGTGTGTATCCTCATATGACGAGTTAGATCACTTTTCTGGAGGAAGGTCTTGTAGCAGATACAGCAGCGAGGAACCAGCCTGTAGGCCTGAGGGTCCGCCCCGTGTAGGCTCACCTCCGCGGGGGACAACCTCTGGGTGGTAGGCAGCGGGGGTAGTACACCACCACCACCGCCGGGGTAGGAGGCGCCGCGGGGGGGCCACACCGGGGACGCTGCCTACAAGAGGAAACGCAACCGGTTACTGCCACGAACACCAACAACTCCCGTATACATCAACAATTGCCAGGGAGCAGTCACTCTAGCAAAAGGGCCACGAAAAACACAACCAGGTATGTGGTAGTCTCAAAGTTCTTTAACATGTAAGACATAAGAAATAGTGAAGTACTGTACCTTCATAATACAACTAAACATAAGAGGCTTTTCCACATAATTTTAATAGCGCTCTCTCTCTCTCTCTCTGCTAGGTAAATTATTTGCTGCCTTTTTCCATGTTCTTCCTAACTATTCACCATCATACACTTATGCAAAACTTGCAGTTTTAACTGTTCAGTTATATACCATTAAATTGCTAAGTAGATATAATTCATAAGTAAAGCATAAACTTGTTTTTTCAATGATTGACATGTACTAATGCTTATAACTTTCAGATGCTAATTATTAAGACATTTCTAAAAATGTTTCCATTTTTTAAATTTTCTTTTAGATTAGCCAGTTCAATTTACTGACAAAGCAAGTATTTGGCTACAACAATATAACTGATAAATCTATGATGTCAACAGTCTTGCCGTTTTGGTATACATAATGTCAGAGAAGGCATATCCTCTTTACAACATCACAACTTTCAAGTGGTCTGTTATTGACCACCATTCAATGCGTCAAGTCGTTCGTCAGTTTTTCCCCTAAACAATACCATACTCAAAGAAAAGCAAATCATCCTCAGTACCTAGAATGTCTGCGGTTAAAAGAAACCCCTGGACGACATTTAACGAATCAACTGTTTAGTTGCTCTGCATCCTCCTCCCTGGTCACACCAACCGCTACTTACTAATAACTAATAACTATGATCACACGGGGCTGTTCGGCCAGGCAGCTTAGGGAACAACAACAACTATGATCACAATTGTCATTATCCTAGCCAATATAACTATGATCACAATTGTCATTATCCTAGCCAATCAAACTTTCCTTACTAGAGGCAGCATCCAGCTGTGGTTGGGCTGCGGTGACCTTGTTCAGAATTATCTGTTCTCAGAGTCAACACTGTCTAGAGAGAACACTTCTTCATCTTCACAATAACAAAATGGAATGAGCCAACTTTGTCAGGATCAGTATCTAGATCTCCGGTCGAAGGGAATCCCGTGCACGTCACGCATGTGAATCTTGAGGTTGTACTTGCGTGCTGTGCGGTGGTTGCAGAACTGACAAGAGTAGGGCTTCTCCCCCGTGTGAGTCATGACGTGCCGCTGCAACTGGGTGGCTGACCCACAACTCACCGCGCACAGGTGGCAACGCAACGAGCCCCCGAGCCACCCTACCTCCATCCCCTCACCCTACGAACAAGAGAGAACAACGTCTCAGGTACCGTAAACAATTAGCCAGCACTTTTTAATAACAAGTCTCTCTGGGTAACAGGTCACTCTTGCCACTAGTCACTTCAGCTATGGTCATGGTGGTCCTTTCCCAGCAGGGGTCTGGAGGACACAGCCCCCGGTTAGGAAGATTAGGAAAATAACCAAAATGACAACAGTGGCCAGTGATTTGTGATTAGTGGCTGGTGTGACCAAGCCCCGTGGGGGCCGGAGTGACAACAAACCGTCTCACTGTCTTATACCATGAATAGTGAACATTGATTCTTATGTGAGAATTCTCAAAATATACAAGGTGGGGAACTGTGAGAGGAAAGAATTGTGGTGGCATACATGAACCTTAAACTGGAACACTCTCTAAAACTGGTTGAACATAATCAGTTCACTTACTAATATGGATAATAAAGAAAAATATATAGTTATTCCAACTTCAATAGATAAAAGTTAAGTATCTCAACACAAGAGACTTTCAACAACAGGAAGAATAATCAACAGTCCGGTTACTTTTTCAAGATGCTTGAAGAACATGTCAAAACGACCTCAGAGGACAATCCAATGCTAAAACAGTGATGTTTCACTTCTCATGAAGTGTACTACGATCATAAATAATTTTGCTTGTTTAATAAAAAAAATATGGTATAGCAACAAACCTCCTACAAGTATTTGTAAAGCAATATACAAATTAATAACTTGTATTTTTCCTTATTATGAACCATATCTGGATTATATATCTAATCAATATCCCCCCCCCCTCCTCCATAAAAACAGATATCCTTAGAACTATATAATGTATACCTCAACTTATCCCATGTACCCCTACCAAAATATGCTAGTCCCCACCCTCTTTTAAGCCATGAAATAATAAAAGTATAAGGCATATTAATAATATAAAAGGAAAACTAAATTGAACTGAGATCATTTCTTTATTTATTAAGTTAAAAAAATCACATACAGTTTCTTATTGCCTACATGACTAAATACTTCATTGGATTGTACACTTTCTCGTATCACAAGAAATATTCTGTTACAGGTTGTATCATTGAGACCTCAGCTTGGTTGAATACAGCAGATTTGATACTGTACAGTCACACATTAAAGTTCTTTCCCTCGTAATGATATCATGTACGGAAGTAAACCTAGTATTATAATGTAAAGCTTGCAAAATAAACAAACTAAAACATATACGAACACAGTAAAAAGACAAAATAACTAATCAAAATCGCTATGTGGAAACAACGCTTAAGAAAAATAATAATTTATAAATAAAAGAACACAATCCACCACATAGGGTGTACATTACTACATGAGCAAGTTAATCTTTTCCCAAGCAAGCTAATCGCACGCTTGAAGAAGATAATAGTTTGTTATTAATTATCAAACTTGATTGATTATATGATTTTAGTATAGCATGAAGCTTTGTCATTATTTTGCCTAACATGATTTAATTGGCCTTAGGAAGGATCATTTGGTGTTAAAGGGTTAATAGAGATCCCTAGAGGTCCTCCCTAAGCTGAATAAAATTGTCTAATGTGACCCAGAAAACAATATAAATATAATCGTATACTGAAGGGGTTAACTACTGCATTAACCCTTGTCTAGCAGGGTGTTTTGGGCATATTCAGGCCCTCCTGAATGATCAATCAAGTATCTGCATGAAAAGAAATGTATTCAGCAAAAAACTAGGCGCTAAAAGCTTCAAAATGAGACCAGAACGACCTACGTAGCACTTGTGGTTCTCTTGCAGTGGTGCCACGAACATGGGAGTTTAGCGTATAGCGGTATATTTTTCCCAGCTATGCTCACTACTGGCTACACTGCCAGCCTCTCGATAACACAGGGAACATGAGTTAATGGGCGGCGGTAAGCCCTGGGAGTCGACTGTCTGGCCCGCTGCGCTCCCGGCCATTTGCACTCTATTTCAACTCTTTAAAAGCCTTAATAATGCTCCTAACTTGCTGCAAATTGGTGCACGACTTAAGTCGAGCGCCGCCAATAAGGGGTTAATAGCTATACCTGTACTCTTAATTCAAGTTTTAAAATGTTACTTCCACAATTTAAATCACAAAGAGGGAGAGAACTTTGGAGCGTGTATGTACCCAACAATACTGTACTGTACTGCTAAAATACAGTAATGGATAAATCAAAGTGCTCTAATACAACGCTTCAGATAATTTAAATTATAAATTACTGGTAACTATAAGCTGCTGATAAAGTGCACATTAAGCATAATACCCTATTTGTATAACATATATACAACAATATAAAAATAAACAACTTTTACACATCTTCCAATTAAATATATAAAATATCAGCCGCACAGTAAATACCATATGAAATCAATATATTGTTAACCCCTAATGTACCGGCGACGTCTTTTTTAAATTTTATTCTAGCTATATTTAGACGAATTTGTGCAGCCTAAAAAGGACCTAGGGTAGTAAAAAGGGGTAAGTGAGATAGTTCGAAGGTTGTTAACTACTGGAGGACCTTTTTAAACTGAATATAATCGTCTAATAGCAGCCAGAATAAAGCTAAACATACGTCGCCGGTACAGAAGGGGTTAACAGTACTGTACTGTTGTTCTTTCAGTACGATGAAAGTTTTCCTCTGCATAATTTGGCTAGCTTTCCTTCGCATAATTTGACTTAACAGTATTTTATACAGCTTAAAATGACAGTATTTTATACAGCTTAAAATGGACATACGAGTCAAAACTTTCAATTGCAATAGTTATAGTCCTCCATTTATTAGAGATTCTTTCAACGTTGAATAAAATCATCTACTCCTAGCCAACAATATATAGAACACTTTGACTAAGAGTCAAGCTCCTGTTCTTCTAACAACATAACTTTTCAGGATATCTATTTCAGTATAGGAGATCCCATCCTTACAGTCTGGCTATTAGATAGTTTTATGAAGCTTAGGAAGGACATTAGGGATCAGAGGTATAATGTATCTCATTAACCCTTTTGACTATAATCAAAGAGGTATAATATATCTAACCCTTCCGACTCGCACATCCTTCCTAAACAGTAAGTTCACCTAATGGTAGCCAAGAGTAAAAAAAAAAAAAAATCACCCATAATGAAAGGGTTAAGAAGGTAATCTAAATCATTTTTACCAGGTGCTCAGGTTTTGGGGTTTGGAAATATATTTGTATTTTACAACATTATGATAGGGTCTCGACAATATGTGCTACCCAAGGTCTCTCTTTTTTCAAAATAAAATATCAATTGCTATATTTATCAGCCACCCACTATTTACAAGTAATCATTTACGTATGGTATCACACACTGTAGCGTCTCTTCATCCTTGCTCTAATTATTACACATTCTGACAGACTTGACAAAATTAATGATCTATCAAAACTTATCTTCCGCACTGGTCACAATACAGAAATCTTAGGCAGATTGGCCTACTTAGGAAGTGGTCAGATCATGAAAACAGATCAAAGTGGCCTACACGAGCAACTCTTGGGTCTAGTATTTTCAGCTGACTGTAAATTGCCATGTGCCCATTATATTACGCAGCATTTACAATGTTTGGTAGCAATCTATATTAATTATGAAATCTTGACATTGACCCTCTTGAGTACAGGAAGACGCACCTGCGTCTTCCTGGGATACTTAAAAGCATTTGAAACCATAAGGCGAGTTTTTTTTCTTCTATAATCCAACTTGGTCCCTCTCGGGCATAGGCCGAGTGCCTGTACATTCAACTGTTCAATACTGAAGCCCGTGAGGTCTCATTCCAGTCTTGGGAGTGAGACATGTGAAACTGCAACCAGCCTTTGCCATCTTGCCTTCGCATATATTATATGGAGCTGCTTCGCCTTCGTGCTTCACTGTCTCATCCCCAAGACTCGGGCCCTCACTCAGAATGCCAGCTATTGAGCAATTAACTCACTACGCATTGCATAGTAATGTAATGTAATGGATTACATTTCCATTTAATCTTTGCAACTTACTAATTTCCAAAAAATATATCTATCATCATATACTGGTATTTGCTGTAGCAAGTCTTTTTAGACATTTCAAAATTCAACCGATCTACTCCAACACACCCTGGTTTAGCTTCATAACTATATAATATAACTGGACAAGATGAAGCTGAAACTTAACCAGTCTACCCACTCCCTCAAAAGTTTACATTCAGCCATAACAAATACTAACTGGGCGGGTGCCCAACCCCGGAAGGAGTTGAAATAGGGGAGCTATCCCCCCGCCAAAGGCAGCTTTCTAGGGCCTTTCCTAGCTGATGCGGAGAGGATTGGGTTCTAGTCATGTGGTGATGGGCTGGTCTATCCGAGTGAGAACTGAGCGATCTCTGCCATACCCATAGCTTACTCTGACTGTTCCTTTTACTTATATATCTTCTAGATCTCAAGTGGCGGCGTCTTTTCCGTGGATTGACCTCCCTACTGCCAACCTAGAAGTTGGCAGATTGGGAGCCAAAGCGTCACATTTTCCCCTTACCCCTCAACTTTCCCTTCATAATTGCTGAGGGGCACAGGGCCTTGGGTGGGGCTTTGGTTTCCCGGGCATTTCCGCACCTTCCTCAGCTCCCTGCCTTGGAGTGGCTTCGGTCACCCGGGCTTTGTTAGTGGTAAGCAGGGAGGATTTTGTGGGGGCGCTCGTTTATGGCCTTGGCCTTGCTCGAGACCTTGGGGCTGTTCGGCCAGACAGCCTGGGGAACAACAACAACAAATACTAACTCCTTCAAACAGATATATTTTCACTTTATGTAATGTTACTGCCAAGTGATTTCATGCAACTCTATAAGCTCATCTTGGAATTAGATGGCTAAACACTACCTCAATATAACAGCTACCTTTGGCAGTTCCTTATTAAGCTGAATAAAATCAATTGGCAGTATCTCCAATAGAATATAAACTGGCGCCATCTGATCAAAAGAGCTAACTGGATAATTTGGCGATACTGGTATACACCGAGTCCACTGAGAAGACCACTCCCTCTGCTCTCGTGATCCTCCCACAGACCCAACCCTCACAACTATCCATTAATAGGACAGTCTGGTGTGGGGCTGGGCCATAACACGTCCAGCGGCACCCCATGAACGTCCCGCATGTGTTTCTTAAGGTTGTACTTGCGTGCCGTGCAGTGGGCGCAGTATTGGCATATATACGGTTTCTCCCCAGTGTGAGTCATGACGTGCCGCCGGAGGTCATTGGCGGACCCGCACTGAATCGAACAGAGGTGGCACCTGAACGTCTGATCCATCCCCAGCCACCCTGCCAACACTCCCTTGTCCTACAAAGAGGAGAACGGTTGTCTCAATCTCCGAACACTACTTGCCATACATGCATTTCACATCACCCTCGCCACATTGTTTCATATTATCTTTTTAAATTAGTCATTCATATTCATGTTTTCTGACCCAAGCCTCACATTTAACAATCGCGCTCATATTTTGCATCAGAAAATTCACTAATCACACAGCCATATTTAAATTATCACTACCATCGTATATCTTATCACCATCTTCACTTAATATTTTTTTCAAATATAACATCAATCATTGACTCACATTATCCTAACATCCTCTTGTCATAATAATTTAAACTTAATTACTTTAGCCTCATGCCATTCATACATGCAATTCCATTCAAATTTACGTCTTGCAAACTGCACTTCTATGACTTATAGAAATATTGAAATAATGCCATAATGCAATACTCTGCATTCAATTTGACCAATTCCTTGTAATCAATTTGACCAAATTCTATCTAAGTACCAGTATGGTAAGTGTCTTATTAAATTATATTTTTCCTTGGGGGGGGGGGAAAAAAAAAAAAAAAAAAAAAAAATAGCTTCATTTTCTGAATTCCCTTTTCAAATACTCCCACAATGGGTAGTGGTCTTTTTTTCTTAGAAAACTACATTACGAATAGTTTGTAAATTATTCAGGGTAGATTGACGTACATGTGAGACCTTTCACTCTACTCCTGTGCATTAACCCATCCCCCTTGAAAAATACAAAGGAAGTAACAAATGACCTTCAATAAATGGATGATAGGTCCTTCCTAAACTGAATCAAATCCTATAATGTTAAGGAGAGTAAAATTACAAGGAATCCTAAAAATATACCATAATGAAATCCATTGCCAAAATGAATACAGATTAATATATATGCAAATACTTCACAATCTTATTTTACAATAATAAATTAATGCCCATATCATGACTACCGGTACCTATCATCTCTCCGATACGAACAAATCTCTCTAATTAAGACTCATATTCAGCCCCATTTTTTCCAGAGTAATTGACTAGTGCTTGAAACACTTCCCTACCCGATTATAATCCCGGATGGGATGTCAAAAAATCTCTGTTAACTCCTGGTTCCTATTTAATGTTAGGGAAACAGAGGCATCAGAAAATTAAGAGACTGCCCAAACTTTCACCTGCCCAGATCAAACGCGGGCCCACTTTGTTATAAGCCAAGCATACTACCAAGTAAACTTTACTTGTCATAGTATTTTTTTATGCATTGCTTTCCCCTGGAAAAAAACTTCCACTAAAAGGATAATGGCATAAGCAATTACATAAACACTCAAATTGTGTCTTATTGTTATTATTCTTTAATACGCTGTTCACTATACCGGAGAAAACATGGCATTAACTGTATGAAAAATTTGCAATATTGTTCTCACGAATGTAACTACTAACTACAGTACTGTGTATCTGTGAGAAATTACTGAAGTAGTTCAATTATCTCTTGTGTATGTATGTCCTTTATCCCACTTTCTTCTCCTACACCCTTTCCTTGAGTAATGATAACTTTGTTGACCTTCCTTCCTGATCTATCATTTGAAAATGGGCACTGAATTAACCCTTTCACGTTTTTATGACGCAGAGGTTGCCAGATTAGCAATAATAAATAGAGTTCTCTCACTCTTATAATTACCTCTCCAAATTTAATTTTCTGCCCACAGCTAACTCAAAGACAACTGCAGAGGTTGAAGTAACTAAACTAAAGGTTTCTAAATACCCCTGATGGTAACAAAGGCTTTAATGTATCCCTAATAGGCTCAAAATTGCGTCAAAAACGTGCGAGGGTTAATACTCCAACACTTAACAATTATCTCCATACCCGGTGTCTAATTGTCACTGATTTCTTTTAAATGGAGGATACCCTAGCTGCACATAACCTAAAAATTACTTCCTCCACTTCTATAATTCTTCTTATTCAATATCAGTAATAATTAATCATATATTTAGGTACAAGTGCCAAAAATCTTATATCGTTTAAAACTTGACTTCAGAAGCCGCAAAATCAGAATTGAAAAAAAAAGAGCAATGCTTCAATCAGACCTTTGCACATAATACTTTACGTGGTTCTTAACCTTTTCAGCTTATGACTTCTACATTAAATTTTGGGTAACATTTTATGATTTTACTCAGCTTCGGAAGAATCTGTGGGAGTTAATTGAGACAGATTGTACACCATTTGATACATATCGGTCCTTTGTAAACTGAATAAAATAGTCTAATGACAAACTGGCATGATCATCCAAAGGGGTTAACATGGGTGACTCCCAATATATATTGCAAATCCAGTTGCACATCAGCAAATGCCAATAATACAAACAAATTGTGATTGGTCAATGCAAAATTGGATCCATACTTAGCAAAAAAAAAAAAAAAAAAAATAATAATAATAATAATAATAATAATAATTAAAAAAACTACACCAGGAGAATCGAGCAATTCTATTAAGTAATTGTTATAATGTACAACTACAGTAAAGTACAGTACTGTACTTAAAAAGGGAAAATAAGAATGGGTACCATAAACAGGCAAGCCACAATTATCTGAGGCAATGACTTAACATTTGTGCAGCAATTATTGCAATAGATTTATTTTTCTATCAATGATATTTACAACAAAAATTAAGCAATGTACAGCTGAGAATGCAAAGCTTTCTCCCGATATGATACTTAGAATTTCTAGATAATCTTAACACTCTTACTTCAAGGAAATAAGAAGCTATTTTAAATATTATAGTAACCTACCACAGAATTAATCATCAAATACGAAAACAGCAGCGATAATTCCGAAGCATTACTATTCTTACACAAACTGTTTTAACTAGCACCACTTTGGTCACTGATAACTTACATTACCAACCCTGTCTTCCTAAATGGTTGTGCCCAATCACTAGATTATATTTACAGTGACCAGAGAAGATAGAGCCTAACCCTTTCTATCAGATACCGCCAGTTGTGTTCTAGTTTAGCTATCTTCCGACGACTTTATTCAACTTGGGAAGAATATGTCAGAGTAGAGTTTGTTGAGCTTGCCTCTAACCTATATCGTAACAAGAGATTCATCCTACGTTGAATAAATTTGTCTGCAGGTACTGTAGCTAGAATATAACTTAAGTGGAGACACCCAATTGAAGGGTTAAACAAGAACTACACTCCGACTACTGTAACTAAAATAATTACTTCAAAGTATTATTATACAGTCTGTAGCTGCTCTTTCACAGATATGGGCTTACATCATACTCTCTTCCATATTTTTTTACCAATGCAAACATTCAAGCTGTAAATCACTGTATGGCACTTGTTTCAGTTTACAGTAATTAAAGCAAGGAATCTTTCAAGCATGTTAAATAATGTACGGTATTGAGGGGAAAAAAACTCTGGAGCCACATCTGGGCTCAGTATTGTTGGTTGTAGTAAAAAATATTCACAGAATACACTCTTGATGACAAACTTAGTCAATGCCCATTTTATCAAAACTGCACTCGGAATAGATTAGGAATAGTCAAATTTTCAGGTTTAATGTTTTAGTTTTCACCCTGCTATGAATACTGCACAGAACAGAGGGTTAGGAATAAACTGTTGATGATCAAACTTTTAGCGTATGTTCAACTTAGTTAAAATTACTGCATTTAGAATGGAAGGAAAATATCAGAATACACTTTTGATGATCAAGTTAAGTTAATGCACTCAGAACGGAAGATTAATGTCAGTGTGTATGTGCCGCATGTGAGCTTTCAAGTTTCCCTTTGTGGCAGAACAGTGTGGGCAATAGGGGCACTTGAAGGGTTTTTCCCCAGTGTGAGTCCGGAGATGACGATCCTTGTCCACCTTGCTGCGGAACCCCTTGGGACACAAGGGGCAGAAGAAGCGCACGGGGGGCCGGACACCCAGGGGGCCCCCCGGCATTAACATATCCAGCTCTAGGGGCATAGACGAAGACTGACTCAGGCCACCCATCCCTGAGCTGTCGTTTAGCGGGAGGACCTGAGAATGTGGGTCTGCGGGCGATGGCTCAAGTAGATCCTCTGAGCACCGGCCAGTCTCCTCCAGAATCTCCAGCAGCTGTCCACACACCAGGCCCGAGAGCCCCTACAGGAGAGAACAAAGCTCATCACTTGTTGGCTCCAGCTGGACTTCAGCTACTTGAAGAAAGGACTGTCACTAGCCTGTTCTGTCTTATATCAAATCATCAGATTTTTTGTTTTATACTGTTGCTTGTGTTACATTGCACACTCCTGGTCACTGTGCACATTCTTGATATGAGCTTTGAGGTTTCCTTTCTGAGCCATACGGCGGTCACAAAACGGACATTTATAAGGCTTTTCGCCTGTGTGAGTTCTCATGTGGCGACTCAAGTCTGCTTGGCTGCGGAAACGTTTGTGGCACATGTAGCACTGCTTCCGCATTATCGCTAGATTCAGCTCACCCCCATCATCTTCCACATGCCATTTCTGCCAGCCATCCTGCAGAGAAAACCGCAGTCTCAGCACCACTCTGTTCATACTATCTTAAAACTTCTTCACAAAACAGTATAACCAGTTTTTAAAGTCATTGTTTCATGCATTTCCTCCCACCCATCCCATTTTCCTTTTAAGTTGATGAATACAAGGTTAAAATGTATCTTCATAAAGTAATGTGTATTAACACATATTTCCTTTAAGTTGGTGAATACAAGATTATGACTAATCATAACATAGTACTGTATATCAAGAAATATCGTAGTTTTTTGGTTTCCTTTTTTTTATACATACTAATATACCGGTATAGTTATAACCATATTACATAGGAGCAAACAGTGTTCCTAAATAACTCCAGTCCCTCTTCAAATCACAATATATTTCCGCTGTATAAATACTTCAATACTCTGCCTACCCTCCCCAATCTTCATCCATAACTTCCGTGCTAACACCTTCACGAGGGGCGACAACAAACAAAAACAAACATCAAATGACAACACCGGGCTCATACCAAACAACATGGTAATTATTTGTTTTGCTTTTTAAAGATGGTACACACTCGAGAATATTTTTACAGCACATCTCATTTCGCTTTCTGTATTTAAAACTTTCATCAAATAGGCTTGATATAAGTTTCCACAACGAGAGGTGTGGAGCATTGCGACGAGCTGGTGACAAAAAATACGGTAGGGAGAGACACTACAGTATAATAATAAGAGAGAGCCGCCACCCATAGAGATCATCGTAGGATAGAACAGACGGGAAGCACCCCACACCACACCCCGCGGCTTTACTGGACAGGCTGTTGTTTATAGACTCACTCGGATATATACACAGTGAGAACAATTAAACTTTGAAAACAATAACATATGCTCACTACCATAAATGGGAGACCAGGAAAATCTAAACTGGCTTTTAAAAAATCAACTTTAATAAAATTAAGTTAATAAATTTTAAAAATAAATAAGAGTAGCTTTGTAGAGATCAAACAATAACATAAATTTTAACTTTTCAAACATTTATTGAAATCAAAGATATTTGAGTTAGCTTAACTAGTAATAATAGTAAATGATTACAGTATATAAAACTGGGAATGAATGCTATATAATATATAAAAGGGAGACTTAAAGAATTATACTTAAAAAGTCAAACTGATACTATGAAGTAATATTAATGCACTGGATATAATAAGAAATAAACTAATATATTCATAATACCTATGGAAATTGATGTAATCATGAAGTAATTAAAAAAAGCTATTTATGAACAAAATACATAATGTATTCACTACTCTAATAATGTTCTAGAATAATCTAATACTAGTACAGTATAACAAATATTTGCTTTTAAATTTTTTAACCATGGGCTACTTCTTTAAAATCCCTGGACAGTAATATTAAACTACAACAAATTAATTTAGTACGGTATGTACTGTACATATGAGATCAGATCAGATGTACTGTACATACCAGTACTGTACTGAATAATAAGTATCCTTGGAATGACAATGTGCAAAAATATTGCTTATTAAGCAATAGATATGACTTTCCTTTTCAAGACAATAGGATTAATATTTAACTAATTATGACATTGCTTGAGCATAATATATTCTTTAAAATTATAAATGGGCAATTTCATAAGACTTGCAAAATAACATTAGTCTAAGCAAAGAAAATCAAATTTGAAATTTAGCTTAATATTAACTGTATTGAAATCTAAAATTGTACTATTCAATAACTTAATGTCACATGTTGACTACAGAAAAGTATACTACTATTATTATTATTTCTCTTCACTACTATATTTTCTATTATTCTTATGCACAACAGCCTGTCCGGTATAGCACATAATAGCACCTTAGAAAAGTTCTAAATTAATGAAGAGGAAGTGAACTATTAATGTCATTTAGTTATAACTGATATTTACCCATTCTGTAACGGCGACGTACTTTCATTTTGATTTCGGCTACATTTAGACAATTTTATCAAGCTTAGGAAGGATATATGGTAGCTGAAAGGATGAATTTATATAGCCTTATTATTGGCAGACGTCCTTCCTCAGCCGAATCAAATTGTCTAATAGTTGCCAGAATATAAAGAAAAGGACGTCACCGGTAATGTATGGATTAACGAGCCATGAACAGCAGCAAAAATTAATCTAAATCAAATGACATTATTAGCAACTCTCCAATTAATATCAAATAATTGAAAAGGAAATTTGACATGACTCCTTATAGCAATAATAAAGGTTAAACTAAATCAAGATTTAGCATTAATTTCACAATATAAAAATATTAATTATCACTATAAAAATATTAATTATCACAATAAATTAAATACCAAAAGAAAACATCCTTATAATAATAAAATGTGAATATAAATACAGCTATAAGGAGACAACATTCAATAGAAATATATTTCAGTGATGATAAGAGCATTATCTGATGTTTTAGGTGGTGGATATCCTTAAATAAGCTCAATTAGTTCGGGCCTTATTGACTGGCCGATCTATTTAAATAAACTTGTGGATAAACTTTATATAAGCCTAATTATCTTAGCCTTACTGAGTGGCAGATACATTAAAATAAAACTCAATTTCATATTAACACAACAATGAATTAGTCAAACCTATCAATTGTAAATGTCTCTTATCATCATCCTGCAGGGAAACAACAAACTCAGAAGACAACCATACAGTGGATTCTGTTAACACACAACCTACTTATGAACTTTTGAACATTGGAACCAGTATGTGAAATTATGACAAATTGGTAGGCAAAATCAACCCTTCAAGATAAGTTTCTCTCATGTAACAAAAAAACAAAATGTTATATCAATTACCAAATTTAAAAAAATAATAATAATACAAGTAGCAACAGTTCCACAAAATCAGGAAATGCATAATATAATTTAAATATAAATATAAACAAAAAAATATTAATACAAAAATAATAATAAAATCAAATAAATATGTTCAAGTTAAGAGAATCCAATATATGAACTGTACAGGTGCCTTCGGAGCAACATCACACATCCACACTCACCCCTTGAGGTTGCTGCCCCGCTGGTAGGTCCCCGGAGAAGCCCTCGGGGGGGAAACTGCTCGAGTCTCCCTCCTCCCAAGGTATGTCACCCTAGGAGAGGAGAAAATGGGAAGAAGATTCGTAGAGTCATCGGTAATTTGAAAAACTTAAGTAATTATTTTTAATACTGTACAGTACTGTACACAGATACATTTGATGCACATGCGCAACACAGGCACTAGCACACTGTACACACCTTTAAGTCGATGTCACACAAGCTATCTTTCCGTCAATTTTTTCGAGCAATTGTAGTCTGGCAGCTTCAGAGTACAAGTTCCATAAAAAATATACTACCTAACATGATCTACCTTCGCTCTAGTTTCCGATTCTAATTTGAAAAAGCCTCTAAATAGTACGAGAAACTACTTGCTCATCGAAAATTGACGAAAAAAGCGCTCCTGTGACACCGGCTTTAGCAACAACGTTCCTAAGTGTTGGGGGTTGTTCATTGAATTGAGGATAATAAAGCTTGTGGATGGTGTTGATGGAATAGTTGTTGATCTAGTCAGTGTTATACGATATTTAATGGTAAATTAGTGAAGGTTGATTGGATTGTGGAATTCAATCAATATCTATATTGTTGATATAGTCAACCCTTGATGTTATGGATCCCGAATCTACGGATTTCTGCGGCAACGGACAAGTAATACTGGTCCATTCGAATGTCCGAATCAGTGTCAAAAGTCTGTCGATTATAAAAATTAGAAAGAAAGAAAAAAAAAACATCCGAAAGATGGCGGTGACCCACCAGTCACTCTTTTTTCTTACTGTTAGTAGAGTCAACAGTCAAAGTCCTACTGTCATGTAGTCAACAGCTCAGTCTGTCAGTCCCAGTGCCCTTTGTCTTTTTAATTACTGTACAGTACTGTACTCTTATTCTAATCAACCATGACTGTGTGATGAGCAAAGGTGGGCATAGCTAACCGAAAAGTTTGCTTCCCAACTTGACTAATTCCTTGAACGTGACGATAGTGCATTGTTATGTGTGCGATTAGTTTGCTTGGGAAACCGATTAACTTGCTCATGTAGTAATGTACACCCTATGTGGTGGATTGTGTTCTTTTATTTCATATTTTTTTTTTTTTTTTTTAGTAAGTGTTATTTCCACATAGCAATTTTGTTATTTTTCCTTTATATTGTTTTTGTCCAAGCTTTAGTTTGTTTAGTTAGCAAGTTTTACATTTTAATTGCTAATGTGTTGGTTCAATCGTTAACACTCAAGCCGCGGTGCCCGACATATGTCGAGTGAGAGAATCATGGCCACCCCTGCGGGGCCCGACATATGTCGCAAGGAATGTTGAGCACATTATCGGCTCTGAGAGAGAGTCCACGCGTTGAGAGGACGATAGGCGGGCTCTGACCGCTCGGCACGGACCTAGTGCCGCGACTGTCACTACCTCCGCACCATTCCACACCCATGGCCTCGCGAGACCAGAAAAAAACTCGGGAAATTACCGTATTTTAGGGTTTTTTCCCCTCGTGTTGCGCGATCGCTACAGGATAACCCGTGGTCGTACAAGGATGATTCAGATGTCATTGGAAAGCTCTATTATCGCCCTTTCACGGATACATAATTGTATTATGCTCTGGCTCTTGTTTATGCATGAAAAAGAGCATGGAATGAAGCTCGTTTAGGGTAAATATGCCCACCTGCCAGGTAGTAGAAGTTACAAACATCCCCGTTGGACAGGGGTTAATAACTACTGTACTATTTACTTTGTGCACTGAATATATTAAGGTTTCCTTACATCTGTGTTATCGAAAATACACAAGCATCACAAACTACGGTAATTTGAAAAAGAAAAAAAATTGTTTCATGCCATTATTTATCGTACATAGGAGTTTGTAATTACTGATGGATAAACGTGATCATTCAATTTGTTACCGTATAAAGTGAATGAGAAGTACCGTACTCAAATTGTTTATTTGTATGAATTGTAGGCTATATACTGTATAGTTTGGTGTAAATATAACAAAAAAATAAAGGTATTGACACGCGTATGGTAGCAGATTGTGTGTACCGTACATCACCCAGGCGTAGCGATACAAAAGTTTGCCAATTTTTGTTTTGTACGATAAAGAGTGATACCGGTACTGAAAGTCTAATAAAGAATTATACAATTTTAACAAATACACGATACTGTACTCTGATTTTGATTGCAAGGTACACAAAGTAGCCATATATTCGAGTATACAGTAAAACCTCGCCTTTCGGACTAATTGGGGGAGACCCCTGTCCGAAAGTGCCAAAAGACCGAAAGGGCCGAGTCCGAACTCACACTTCAGCCTTTCAGACAAATCCGAAAGGCTGAAATAATGTCCGTAGTTTATAAGTCCGAAACTCTGCTCTTCGGTCCGAATGCGAAATAATTTTTCTGTCTTTCAGACAAATCCGAAAGGCTGAAGCATGAGCCCGAAGTTTATAAGTCCGAATACACATTCACCTAACCAGACAAGTCCGAAACTCGGCTCTTTGGTCCGAATGCGATTTAATTTTTCTTAGCCTTTCAGACAAATCCGAAAGGCTGAAGCATGAGTCTGAAGTTAAATGTAGTCCGAAAAGGATGGAGGTATTTTCTCAGCCTTTCAGACAAATCCGAAAGGCTGAACCATGAGTCCGAATTGAAATGCTCGTCCGAAAGTCTGAGAATTCCGAAAGAGCGAGGTTCTACTGTATACGGTAATGATACTATAAGCATTTACATGACAAACTTGTGGACAAAAGTACACAAACATAAAAAGTATCAGAATTCAGGGTTCATCACACACAAAGGATCAATCGGTCTCAAGCAGTAGCCTAAACCTAAGTCCTCTCCTATGTGCAAGAAGGACACAAAACGCAAAGCTGCCTGTAACAAGTGTCTCCCCCCATAGTTGAAAGTGATACTATGTTACTTTGTTTTGAACTATTTTCTTTTCTTCTGGTGTATTGGAAAGAAGTGTTGTGTGCTTGTTTAGTATAGTAAAAGGAATAGGAGGTGGTGGTGTTGGTCAGATCTAGCTGGATTACTATGTGTAGGTGAAACAAACAAAGTGAGGGAAGCCAGACAAATGAAATATGAGTTCTAGCAATACCTTATCACATGCCTATAAAGCCTCCCCTGGGTATTGCCCTGCACGATTGGTGTCTACAATCTCCCCTACCGGTTTAGTTTACATAATGAAATACTGTACCATTAAAATAAATCACTTAATCGTGTTTTAATACAATTAATGTATGTATCCATAGTCCGAGCTGTTTCTTATCCTTACAGTTTTCATGACCGCACCTGGTACCGTACTGTATTAACCCCCGGTACCCGGAAGGGCTCTGAGGAGCCCATAACAAACTAGGGCCCGAAACCCGGATGGGCTCATGAGCAACGTAGCTTGAAAGCCGTGCGTCCGACGCATGTTGTTGTTGTTGTTGTTGTTGTTGTTCCCCAGGCTGCCTGGCCGAACAGCCCCAAGGTCCCGAGCAAGGCCAAGGCCATAGAGCGCCCCCACAAAACCCTCCCTGCTTACCACTAACAAAACCCAGGTGACCGAAGCCACTCTAAGGCAGGGAGCTGAGGAGGGCGCGGAAACGCCCGGAAAACCAAAGCCCACCCAAGGCCCTGTGCCCCTCAGCAATTATGAAGGGAAAGTTGAGGGGCAAGGGAAAAATGTGATGCTTTGGCTCCCAATCTGCCAACTTTTAGGTTGGCAGTAGGGAGGTCGATCCACGGAAAAGACGCCGTCACTTGAGATCTAGAAGATATATATGTAAAAGGAACAGTCAGAGTAAGCTATGGGTATGGCAGAGATCGCTCAGCTCTCACTGATAGACCAGCCCATCACCATCCGACGCATGTAAACAAAGCCGGTCGGAGCGACGCGCACCAACCAGAACAACAAGGACAAGCGCACTTTTGTTGTTATTGTTTCGGAGAACAAGGAATAGTGTTCTTATTGCCCGATTATTGCTAACATCGCCTCGAAACTTTCTCCACGGAAATCGTAATCACAACTGAACCAGTTGACTTAGAGAGCTCTACTCAACGCAAGTCTACAGATACGAAACAGGGCTACGTTTCGAGATGTGAGTAAATTCTCTAGCAGTTAAAATAGCAAAGATAAGGCTAGCCTATTAAGAAGTTTTTTGGCCAGATCCCCCGGGTTTCGGGGATATCCTATAGAAGCGAAACCGGTCTGTGAGGGTTAAGTACCGCACCTGGTATACCCGGTACCTAAGTATGGTACAGTATTGTACTTCATTATTATATTACTGTACTGTATTCTTTTTATATCAACAGGCTTTTGGCAGTTACGGACAGGTGTTCCCCCTATTAGTCCATAACATTGAGGGTTAACTGTATATAATATATATTCAAGGAGCCAACCGCAAAATTGGAAACTGCAAATTTTGAGGGAATACCGGTACTGTACCATAAAAAGTAACACTATTTGATTTAATGTCTTTAGTACTGTTGTGTAGAAAGTACTGTATTAAGATTAAGTTTGGTTATAGTCATTTTTAAGACGGTATCACACACAATCTTTTATCAATTTCCGATGGTCCGCAATTTTACAGTAACATACAATATGTGGGATCTTTTGTACTTATATTGGAAACAAAGGAGAGGATCAAAAACTAACGGACAATCGGATTATTAATAAAAATAATATTATTAGTAGGTTTAGGGATATTTCTTCGAGAGGCCGGTCTATATGAACTGTGCCCCATGAATATTCTTTCCTCTCACTTAAACAGTAGGCTACCATAGTGCGGTTGGGAATATGAACATGATTAGATTAATATCCAGTATTCGAGAATGGATAATAAGTCGTAGGCGTGTGCATAAACCTTTAACCGTCCTGGTAGTGTAATGATTAAGGTGGCAAAAATATGTGTGTGATAACCCGGGTTCGAATCCCGGTGGATCATATATACAGTAAACTTCCGTTAATCCGAAGGGCAGCGGACCGGCTCTCGTTCGGATTAGTGGATTTTTCGGATTATCGGACTTTACCCCTATGAACCTGTGTATGACGAAAACATTGAGACATTAGGCCACCCAAATGACACAATGGTGCACACACACATATCATATGTTCATGAAATCACTTCAAAAGTTTACCATTGTCATTGTAGCCTATTAACTACTTCAAAACATTCAGATTAATGGTCAAAGGAATCTGCTGATATAAACGTCTTCTTCTTCTTCCGTCTACTAGCGAGTTTTTCTTGCTCTTGAAGATCAGATGTGGTTCGGGAAGTAATGCCTTAACAACGGCACTTCCCTGAGAGGTTCTTGTAATTTTCCTTTTGTGACGTGCTCTGTTATATTATATTGTATTGAAAGCACCCTTGTATTGTTGTCTTGAAAGCACCCTTGGGATGCTCCGATCACTGAACTATAAATAGTAGCGTATCGGAACATCCAAAGGTGCGTTTTCAAGCTCAAGACTAATACGTCCAAAGGTGCGTTTTCAAGCTCAAGACTGAATGCGCTTGCAGAAAATGCGGTGCAAGCCAGTAGCGCATCGGAGCGTCCCAAGGATGCATTCAAGAGCAAAACAAACTCTCTAGCAGACGATGTGGAAGAAGAAGAAGACGAAAGTGTTTACGATTATATCAGTAGCTTCCTTTGACCATTAATCTGAATGTTTTGAAGTAGATAATAGGCTACAATGACAATGGTAAACTTTTAAAGTGAATTCATGAACATATGATATGTGTGTGCTCCATTATGTGTCATTTGAGTGGCCTAATGCCTCAAAAAGGGGACTTTGGGACTTCTTGAAAGGTGCGTTTTCAAGCTCAAGACTGAATGCGCTTGCAGAAAATGCGGTGCAAGCCAGTAGCGCATCGGAGCGTCCCAAGGATGCGTTCAAGAGCAAAACAAACTCTCTAGCAGACGATGTGGAAGAAGAAGATGACGAAGGTGTTTACGATTATATCAGTAGCTTCCTTTGACCATTAATCTGAATGTTTTGAAGTAGATAATAGGCTACAATGACAATGGTAAACTTTTAAAGTGAATTCATGAACATATGATATGTGTGTGCTCCATTATGTGTCATTTGAGTGGCCTAATGCCTCAAAAAGGGGACTTTGGGACTTCTTGAAATTCGGACCATCGGGTGAATTCGGATTTGGCCTCAAATTGAAAAATTCGGACTATTGGGAGATTCGAATCATCGGTCGTCGGATTAATGGACTTTTACTGTACTTTAATTAATTTCATTGGGGGTGTGGTGGTGAGATTAATAAAAATAATATTATAAAATTTATCTTGTAAGCTAACAGACCAGTGTTGATTAATTCTTACAGTAGATCCTCTGGAAAAAGGCAAACTAGGCCTGTGTATCCAGCTCAGTGCCACGGTGTTGGCAGCGGCGGTAGCAGACGCAATTTGTTTTGCTTTATAATCAAACTTCAAATCTTGTCTTCCCCATGCTTTATCAAGATTACTTTCAAACTTCCTTATTGATTCGGAATCGACTACATACTGGGGCAGTGCGTTCCACTCATTTACCACTATCACAAAATGAGTGCTTTGCCTTTTCAAGCCTATTTCTTTCTTTGTAAATTTTCTTAGAGTGTCCTCTCGTTCTTGTTCCCTCTCGCATCGAGAAGATACCTTCACACACATCCTCATCATACATTCCTGACACTATCTTAAAAGTCTCTTTCATATCACCTCTCTTTCTCCTATATGCCAGTGTTCAGGTTAAAAAGAGCTCGCATGATAGAAATGAGTGATAATGGTGAAAATAATGCATGATGCCATATGTTGGCTCTTAACCCTCCAGCCCCGGGCCCTCTAGCTCTCGACTGTGCTGTGGTACCGGGTGTTTTTACGATCTTTGGGCTATGTTAACTCATCTGTAATTCAATGAATATGGCATGTAATGTTATGAATAAAAAAGTATAATGTTCCACAAACCTTCCTCTGTAGAATGCCGTTGAGTAGAGGCCTCTAGCCCCACTGGTTGCATAATGGTGAGCACGGGAAGACGAGTGCTTTTAGGCGGAAAATTCTTCCCGCGTTCGGATGCGTCGCCCCGGCCACGGCTACCACGCACCTAGCCGCTCGTCGCGCCAAAGTGTTTATCTCCATTAGACGATTTTAGTGTTTGATATTGAGAATGTGATGTTTATTTGATATTTGTATAGTTATTTTGAGGCCAATTATATAAAGTATGTTTATTAGGGTATCACTGTCACTAATATTGCTCATTTTCACTTGATACCGTACATTTTATTAGTAATTGAGGTAGGTTATTGTTATATTAGGCACTGATTATTCGTTATCACAGGTGTTTATTATACTTTGGCCATCAAATATTGGGTCTTGTGTCACTTTCACTTTGATAAATATGCTTTAGAGAGTGTCACTGTCACTGACAATGCTCATTTTCACTCGATACGGTACATTTTATTAGTAATTGAGGTAGGTTATTGTTATATTAGGCACTGATTATTCGTTATCACAGGTGTTTATTATACTTTGGCCATCAAGTATTGGGTCTTGTGTCACTTTCACTTTGATAAATATGCTTTAGAGAGTGTCACTGTCACTGATAGTGCTCATTTTCACTCGATACGGTACATTTTATTAGTAATTGAGGTAGGTTATTGTTATATTAGGCACTGATTATTTGTTATCACAGGTATTTATTATACTTTGGCCATCAAATATTAGGTCTTGTGTCACTTTCACTTAGTTATATGCTTTGTAAACGTTTTACATACAATGTATTGTCTTTTTTCACTGATTTCTATATTTCTATAGGTTGTAATCATATGAATGTCACTTATTATATAATATGTGTCACTTTCACATATTATTATGATGTAATTGTATTTGTATAAATGTTCTCATAATACATGACTTTTGTATACCAATAAATTGGTTTACTTCCACTTTTTGCCTATATATTTACTGCAAATATTGTCATTATCTTTGGCACTTTCACTATGATTATTAGAACTCCTGCTTGGAGTGGTAATCAAAGAAGCACCCTACAGCACAGA
Organism: Paralithodes platypus; assembly: GCA_032716605.1. Classification (NCBI taxonomy): domain Eukaryota; kingdom Metazoa; phylum Arthropoda; class Malacostraca; order Decapoda; family Lithodidae; genus Paralithodes; species Paralithodes platypus. Next base: position 17,988,960 of record CM064555.1, on the reverse strand, counting down.
GTGTCACCTTGCACTCCACACACTCCAGGGTGGACTTTTTACCTGACCTCCCGCTCAGCCTGGTGTTGTAGCAGACATGGCACCGCTTCTGCTGCGTTCTTCTGATTCATTCTGAGGCAGGGAACGAGCCTGTGCATATTCATGTAATATGCACAGTGCAAGCGGTCAGTAGAGGCGGGCCCAGCATGTGCCACTGCCTTCTGTGGCATAGCATACTTCTCCAGGAGCTCCGTCAACACCTGCTTTTGGAACCTCCGCAGGCTATTGAACTTCATGGGTGTGTTCACATTCCAAAGCTTGTATATATTGTAGGCATTCAGAATTGACATGTCCACCATATGCAGAAAGACCTTGTTGTACCATCTGCATGAGGTACGCAGGCAGTCAATGAAGCCTATCTGCATGTCGGACGTGTCCATCAGCCTCATGTTGATGTTGTAGTCCAGGACAGCATCGGGCTTGGTCACCCTGGCCTGGGTGCGGCGATCCACCTTGCCAGTCTCTACCATTTCCCCCTTGTGGATGGTGCTCAGGAGGTTGACCTTCCGCTGGTCGTGCCAGTGGATAGCCAGAATGGGCCCCGACTTCTCCCTGAACACATCACCTTTTTTGGTCTTTGGAGGGAAAGCTGGCATGCCCTTCCTTTTCCCTCGTACTGTGCCTACAGTCCCCGTATTGCGCTCATGCAGGTACTTTGAGAGAGTGGGGGACGTGTAGTAATTGTCCGTGAAGAGTATGTGATTCTTGTGGAAATAGCGGTCCATCATGGCTTGCACCACTGCTCCGCCAAAGCCAATGAGGGGGTCCACAAGCACGTCCCCTTCCTTCCCGCTGTAGACCAGGAAGTCCAGGACACAGCCAGATTGGCAGTCGCACAGCACAAAGAATTTTTTGCCAAAGCGATGTCTTTTTGAGGGGATGTACTGCCGGAAGCTGAGTTTTCCTCGGAACAGCACAAGAGACTCGTCAATGACGACCTTGCGGAAGGGCTTGAAGTAGGAGGTGAAGCGTTCTCGCATCATCTCGTACAACGTCCTAATCTTCCACAGCTTGTCTGGGAGGTGGATGTCGGTGTTGGTGACAAGATGGAGCGCTGCGAGGATATCAAGGTACCGGTCGCGAGACATATATTTCTCGAAGGCAGGGGTGGATATGAGATCATTGGTGATCCAATAGTCAGGCAACCTATGCTTCTTGACATGAGGCATTAGCATGGTGAGTGCCAGGAACACCATGAACTTGTGATGAGTCACAGGGGTCCACTGCCTCATGTGGCCCTTGGTCACCTTGCCCAAAAAGTGGACCTGGAATTGGTGCTGCTTATTTGTCTCTTTGACAACATACCCTACCACCTCCTCATCAAAGAAGGTCTCAAATAGTTCGTGTGGTGGACCATTGGGGCCTGCAGGAAAATTGGGGGTAATGCCTGAACCCTCCTGTACCTCATCAAAAGCTGGCACATCAGGGTTGTACCCATCCCCGTCAACTACGTCTTGCCACTGAAAAACGTATAATGGGTCTTGTGTACGCTGACGAGGAGCTCCAGCTGGTGGCCCAGCACGCCCAAGGCCAACTCGGGAGGCGCGCGCCCTAGGGCGGCGAGGGCGGCGGCCAGGGCGGCGGCCAGGGCGGCAGCCAGCACGACGGGCAGCACGACGCCGGGCCAAGCGGATGGGTCGAGGGTCGTCGATGTCCATATAGTCATCATCAGAGTGGTCATCTTGCCCTGACGGTGGACCTATGTAATCATGGCCAGAGTCTTCTGAGAGGTTCCCTTCATCATCAGTGGCCCCCACATAATCTGGCGGGGAACGAGTGATGCATGGGCGGCGTGCGGGTGGGCGAGGTGGGGAAGGAGTGGCAGGTGAGGCTATGTCCCCCCGAGGTCCCGGGCTCCTTGGCCTGCGACGAGTGACAGAAAGCAATGCTTCACTGTTACTAGGCCCAGGTATTGGTGATGCGAGCTCAAAGACTTCGTCAGGAACATATGTTGACGGCTGGAGATGTGGGGAGGACCGTGGGGAAAGTTGTGGGGGGCGTATGGCTGGGGAGGGCAGGGGTGGACGCCGCGGGAGCCTCGAACAAAACCCGCTTACTTTTCTTTCCTTTTTTGGTATATTTGCTGCCTTTCCCCTTTTCGGCAGCAGTATGTCTCCTGTCGGGGGACCTAGGAGGCAAATAGGCCGAAAGTGGGGGGTCCTCAACCCTTGGCAGTGGTGGGAGTGGTGGGGTAGAATGCGGGGCACCCGGGTCATCTTGGGTGGCTTGGGTAGATAAGGGAGACAATGGCGGGCGAGATGAGTCACCACGCTCACCCTCACTTACACCCTCATCTTCACCAAGTATTTTGGCTTGTTCCCTAGCTTCCGCGGCCGCCTTTTCAAGTATTTGCTTCTTATATAAGTGTAGCTTGAAAGGCGATTTAGCTGGCGAAGGGCTTGGAGTCGTGTCACTCATACGAAACTTGGAGAGTGATCTTGAACTCTCCCACTCACTCACTCTCTCAAGTTCACCGTCTTGAGGTAAAACAGCTTCCTCAAAAGCTGGTCCATCACCTTCATCACTCTCATCACTCTCATGTTCTCTCGCAAATCCCAGGAATTGCTCTTCTTTGTCACTCTCATCGCCATAATCACTCAACTTATAATTAGTGGAGTACTCACTGCCTTCATCATCAACATTATGCTTGGCATCAGCACGCTCATAAAGTCTCAATGTCGTCTCAATACCTCCGGGAGATAACACATTTAGGCGATGGCGTCGGAGTAAGGCGCGACGAACTAGGACGGGCGTCGTAGGAAGCAGGGTATCGGACACAGCGGAATCACTATTTGGCGTACTATCCATGATGGCGTCGGGGTAGATACTGTTGCTGTGGCATAGTTTACGTCTGGTGGCGCCAGCTACCCTCCCACGATTCCAAAAATGTACGCGCGGCATTCGAAAGCACATACGCAAGCAATGGGCGTTCAAGAGCCCTTCCGGGTTGCGCGGGCCGAGTTTGTTATGGGCGTTCAAGAGCCCTTCCGGGTCTGATGGGTTAAATGTACTGGTACAGTTGTGGACAAATTACAACAAAAACAAAAAAAATCCCAGCTAATGGTATATTGCTCTCTCGCCATCCTGATTACTCGGCTATTGCCAAAAATTTGTAGTAAAATTATATTGCTAATTAGGAAAACTTGGCAATATTATGGTGCATCAAACCAGTATCATATTTTTCCATTGAGAAATGAGAAGCTAGGGGATTCAATTTACCATCAGATGGAACCGTAGCAGGATTAATACATAAGAGTTAATGCAAATGAATGATATAATGATGCTTTCATGAAGACAACAAAAGGGTTAATAAGGTGAGCGGCCTTTAATTTTTACGTTGTCTTTGTTTTTTAGTGGAATTCATTTTTGTGAAGCTACACGTGTGTAGTTTGTATGTATAATGCGCCAATCCTAAGTATCAGTACTACAAAATGCAGTTCTTTACACCTATGTACACCACCACCTTGCCTGATTTAATGATTGTTTTTTTTCTGTAAGCGTAACTGCTTCAACATTAAAATAATATAAATACACTAATCATGCTTCATACATTACATGAATTTTATGAATTTAAAGACCATGAATCGCACTCCACACGAAGTGCGACTCCGGTTTCACGTCCTAATAACGGTGGTCCAGGCAGCCCTGTTCAAAGCTGCCTCACTTGTCAAGTTTTTTATTCAAGATCAGAATGTAAGGTCTCTTGGTCTAGCTCCCTCCGCGTTCACAGACATCTTTTCACCCAACTTAGTTCATCCATGTTCTGTACATATCCAAACCATCCAATTCTACCAGTACGCCTTGGCGGGTGCCCAACCCCGAAAAGGGTTGAAATAGGGGAGCTATCCCCCCGCCAAAGGCGGCTTTCTAGGGCCTTTCCTAGCTGATGCTGAGAGGATTGGGTTCTAGTCATGTGGTGATGGGCTGGTCTATCAGAGTGAGAACTGAGCAATCTCTGCCATACCCATAGCTTACTCTGACTGTTCCTTTTACTTATATATTTTCTAGATCTCAAGTGACGGCGTCTCTAACGTGGATTGACCTCCCAATCTACCAAGATTGGAAGCCAAAGCGTCACATTTTTCCCTTGCCCCTCAACTTTCTCTTCATAATTGCTGAGGGGCACAGGGCCCTGGGTGGGGCTTTGGTTTCCCGGGCGTTCCCGCACCCTCCTCAGCTCCCCGCCATGGAGTGGCTTCGGTCACCCAGGTTTTATTGTGGTCGGCGGGGAGGGTTCTGTGGGGGCGCTCGGTTATGGCCTTGGGGCTGTTCGGCCAGGCAGCTTGGGGAACAACAACAACAACAACAACAACCAGTACGCCTCTCATCACTGATACTCTTGAAGCCTAACTGTCTCCTCAGCTCTTCACTAGCTATCCTAACTTGCAGTTTGGCCTCCCACATCCATCTCACCATTCTCATCTTGTTTGTTCCATTCTGTTTATATCATTCACTTTGACATGCCATGCAGCTGAAGCATATGACCAGTAGTCAATAGTGATTCCTACTAAGGTTTCACTAAATTTGATATTTGTTTATTAAGCTTTTTATGCTATTGTAATTGGTAAAAATCAATATTTATATAAATTATGACTAATAACTGCCATAAGTATTACAAAATTTACTACCAATCAGCTGACATGAGAGCAGCGTCAGTATCTGTTTACGCTAGGCTATGCTGCTATCTATCTATATGCTCAGGCCCAATCCTCACTTTTCCTATTGTTTTTTTTTTTGTTTTTTTCCTATATTTTATTATTATTTCTTTTTTCTTGTACTTTCTTGGGGGTGGCCGACTCAAGACAGCAAGAACAGGAAAACACAAGACAAAACAACGAACAAACACAGACCAAACACAAAATTCACACATATCTAGGTCACCCAGGAGAAAACCCAGAGACCAGGGTCACCAAGGTCGCTCCAGCACTCCCCCGGAGAGGCTCCGATCTCGGCAGGCAGACATGCAGCGGAGCCAAAGCCACAAGCCTGTCCACCACACTTCCAGACGCCCCTTCATATTAATCGTCTCCCCGGGCCAGGCGCCTGATGGACTATTATCTAGTCAAACTTATGCCTGACCCCTTCCCCCAAATGACCACGTGTTCACTCAACTATTCACAAGCATTCTCCATTCATTCCTGTTTATTACCACTTCCTTTGCCTGATCTATAGTCATTCCTCTATCATCCAAAGCTTGTCTTACAGTCTCTCCATCTCAATGGGGGTCTTCCTGCCCTTCTATCTCCCCTTGAATCTGACTCATATATTCTTTGTAAGCCTTTCATCTCCCATTCGTTCAACATGACCATACCAGCTCAGCACCCTTCTGTCCACTCACTCTGGCTGACAAATGTTCCTGCTGCCCCACTCTCCTACGTATCTCTTCACATCCTACAATTTTTTCATTTTTTTTTTTTTTTTTATAATCCGCGGTTTCAGGGATTTGCGGTATTTTCAGAGGAACATGTACAGTATGTACACCTTTCCCAGTTTCCTTTTTTTTTTTGGCTGTCGTTTTTAATGGGGGTGGCCGACTCGAGACAGAGCCCCCCTCAAATTCTGAGGGAGTCTTGTACTGGTGGTTTGTAAGATAAGGTGGTGTAGACATTTGTACTTTGTTATTTCAATCCATATTTTTTTCTCTAAAGAAAATTATGAGAGAAAAACAAATGTAACTCTTGGTGAATATCCTTATTTCAGCTCCAAATAGACACTAGAAAAAATCTATGTATCATTCATGACTTTCCAGTGTTAATGAGTTGAACATATACCTATTTTGCCCCTTTACTCAGGCACTCCAAAATGTTAGGCATAGGATAGGTATTAGAAAGTTATAAATATATGGTCTGTTGACAACAGTTTATTAGTACTAAATCTGTATGGGCGAGTCTCTCCCTCACTAGATGCCACTCAAGACTAGACAAGAAGTTGAATAAAATGTGGGATGCCATTCCCCATTGAATTTTACTGAAAATACTGTACAGTATTATGAAGACCATGTTCTCGTATGAAAAGGGTTACAAAATTACAGCATTGAAAGCTAAGCTACCATAAGGATTTAACATGTCAGTAGCTACAATGCAGCAAATCATTCAATTACAGCATTGAAAGCTAAGCTACCATAAGGATTTAACATGTCAGTAGCTACAATGCAGCAAATCATTCAATTACAGCATTGAAAGCTAAGTACCATAAGGATTTAACATGTCAGTAGCTACAATGCAGCAAATCATTCAATTACAGCATTGAAAGCTAAGCTACCATAAGGATTTAACATGTCAGTAGCTACAATGCAGCAAATCATTCAATTACAGCATTGAAAGCTAAGCTACCATAAGGATTAACATGTCAGTAGCTACAATGCAGCAAATCATTCAATTACAGCATTGAAAGCTAAGCTACCATAAGGATTTAACATGTCAGTAGCTACAATGCAGCAAATCATTCAATTACAGCATGAAAGCTAAGCTACCATAAGGATTTAACATGTCAGTAGCTACAATGCAGCAAATCATTCAATTACAGCATTGAAAGCTAAGCTACCATAAGGATTTAACATGTCAGTAGCTACAATGCAGCAAATCATTCAATTACAGCATTGAAAGCTAAGCTACCATAAGGATTTAACATGTCAGTAGCTACAATGCAGCAAATCATTCAATTACAGCATTGAAAGCTAAGCTACCATAAGGATTTAACATGTCAGTAGCTACAATGCAGCAAATCATTCAATTACAGCATTGAAAGCTAAGCTACCATAAGGATTTAACATGTCAGTAGCTACAATGCAGCAAATCATTCAATTACAGCATTGAAAGCTAAGCTACCATAAGGATTTAACATGTCAGTAGCTACAATGCAGCAAATCATTCAATTACAGCATTGAAAGCTAAGCTACCATAAGGATTTAACATGTCAGTAGCTACAATGCAGCAAATCATTCAATTACAGCATTGAAAGCTAAGCTACCATAAGGATTTAACATGTCAGTAGCTACAATGCAGCAAATCATTCAATTACAGCATTGAAAGCTAAGCTACCATAAGGATTTAACATGTCAGTAGCTACAATGCAGCAAATCATTCAATTACAGCATTGAAAGCTAAGCTACCATAAGGATTTAACATGTCAGTAGCTACAATGCAGCAAATCATTCAATTACAGCATTGAAAGCTAAGCTACCATAAGGATTTAACATGTCAGTAGCTACAATGCAGCAAATCATTCAATTTTGGAGTGTGGTATCCCTAGATGACTTTATGCAAGACAGGCATTGTACTTTTAAGATTTATTACTTTAATTGTATAAGCTTCAGGTTTCTAGGGCATTCCTAAGCCAATAAATACTTGCTATCATAATGAAGGAGTTAGATGCATCACATCTCCATTAAAACAATGACTGTTAATATCTAAGGAGTTACAATGTTCTCACAAGGCAGAGTAACACAGGCCAATTTAGTGGTGGATATCCCCCTACGAGTCACCATTCATCGATATCTGCATGGCTTGATTTTTAATTTCACTTGCAAGATATTAGGTCATGATTGAGATAAAAATTAAACTATTTACTGCAGAGAAGGATACATATGATTGATCTCCACCTCATAATAATAATCTTGCCCTCCAGACAAAAGGATGTATAATATGCTATTTCCTCTTAGTTATTATTTGTTTTTAATCTAAAACACACCCATGCTTAATATTTTCATATAAATTAAAGCGCTCACTGCCAATCTTTAATCGCTCTAAGAAATGTAGCCAATGCAAACAATATAATCTGTCATTAACCCTTTCCCTGCGGGAGACGTTCCCGAAAGCCATCGCAATTTACAGGCTTTTAACCCTTAATTAGCGGCTCACCACATAAGTCGTATTTAAAAAAGCTGGACTATGTGGCGGCGCTCGACATAGGTCGAGTGGCAATTTCAGCACGTAATGTTGCTGAGAGAGAGAGACAAGTGGTGGCAGGAGAGTAGCGAGCGTATGACTGCTCCAGACCACCGCGGCGAACATACTGACACGAATCCCAGCTCCCTCCTCCCTCTCTCACTCGCTATATAAGGAATTGTATCGGGAAAGTGGCTAATTACATGCTTTTTGCACTCGCGTTGCACGGTTATTGCAAGAAAACTAGCCATCATAAAAGGATCGTTATGGTGTCATTCGAAAGCTCTGTTTATGCCCTTTCAGGGATAGGTACTTGTTTTACGTTCTGGGTCTTATTTAGGCATGAAAATGATCACGTAAACAGCCCTATTTTGGCTAAAAACACCCCGCTGGGCGGTACATATAAATAAACCGCATAGGCCGCTCGTAAGGTGTTAAAGCCTCCAAAAGCCTGGAAAATTGAGTGCAAGGAAGCAGGAGCGCGACAGGCCACACGTCCGTCTCCCAGCCATGCGAACGTGGCACTGAAGGCTGTGAGTCAGAGTCTCGCGAGCTACGAAGCTCGTTTTGGTATAATTTTGAAGCCATTTTCTTCTAGTTTTCGGCTGAATAAATTTAATTTAATTTCATTAAGACACTTGCCTAATCAATCAGGAGTGCCTGAATGATCCCTAATATGGCGGAAATATGCCCGCATAAAATGTGTTAAAAACTATAGAAATCCTACCTTTGTTTCATGTATTTTACTACCAGTCTGGTGGAAATAACTGGTGAATGTAACACAGATTTTGTTACCCAAAATTAACCTAGATTTAAACTCTCCACATGATCCCATATAGCCTATATAGGTACACTATGATTAACTAATATTTGATTCTCATTCCCTCAAAGCATTTTCTCTATTTTTGTTTTAAATATTGTATTTCCTATTTCCAGTTTAAAATTACAATCACTACGTATACATTAGTAGTACAAGGCCTGGGAGGCAAGCACAAGTCTAAGCAGTGCGGGCCCTTTACATCTATCGCCAGATGTGTCTGGCCGAACACTACCGTAATTGGAAGACCTCTCCATAGTGCAGCTGATAAGGAACCATTTTTGGCCAAATTGTGCACTTTGTGACTAAAGCATTATACTGTACCGGTACTTTGTATTGTATTCTCATACTAGGACCCAATTGGAACATTTTAAAGGTTGCAAGCAATCTGTATCTTCATGCTGGTGCCTGTGGCAGCCTATTTTCAATTAATTTCCATTAGTTCTGAACACTGATTTTTGCCCCAAACTGTATACCGTGATAGAGATGTCAAACTAGTTTCAAATGACTCGTCTGGACGAGAGAAACAATTTATATTCAGACAATGTTTGGCTAATGTTGACCGTTTGACTTATACTGGAACCTAGTCAAACGGTCAACATTAGCCAAACATTGTCTGAAAATAATTTGTTTCCCTTGTCCAGAAGTCATTTGAGACTAGTTTGACATCTCTATCATGGTATACAGTTTGGGGAAAAAATCAGTGTTTCAGAACTCTAATTGAAATTAATTTAAAAGGGGCTGTCACAGGCACCAGCACAAAGTTACAGAATGCCTCCACCCTATAAAATGTTCCCATTGGGTCTTAGTATGAATGTAGAAAGTATGAGGCTTTAGTCAAAAAGTGCATGATTTACGCCGAATTAGCCTCACCTTTGCAATATCGTTGCACGGCAACCAGTGGTCGTAGAGACATAATTCAGGTGTCATTGGAAAGGTCTATTCACCTACTTTCAGGGATATCATTGAAATATGTTCTAGCTCTTGTTTATACATGAAAATGTGCAGGGAATGAAAGTCACTTTCAGTCCAAAAACCTGTATGGTACAGTGCAGACCAAGTACTGTAATTGTCATGACAAATGCCGCAGTATTTGTGTTAATGGTTTGATAGCTCCACACACTCAAAAAATAACAATCACCAGGTAAATACTTCATGCACAAACTACTGCATGCTAACACCAAGTTGAATTTCACTAACATGCAACAACTTAAATGTACCGGGGAACTAAAATGTGGCCAAATATGCATGGTACCGACAGTGAACATAATCATGAAGTAGGAGCCCCTTATGTGAACAATGGCCCAAAATATCAACAATGGCTCACAATCTATGGGACCAGTGTTATTGGAGGTAAACACAAGTCTACAAATGTTGATTATAATTTGATCACTTAAATTCAAAAGTATTAGAAATTCACCACTTTCCTAGATTTTAGAGGTCAAAGCTAAACTCCTCATTTGGAAAATGTCTATACTTATTTTATCCTATTTATTATCCTACTGCCAAATAATTTTACTCAGCTCAGGAAGGGCCTTTACTAATCAGATTATTGAAGTATATCTCAACCTTCTAATTCAACCAGTATCTTCAAAGTCAAATATCATCTGTAGGTAGCTAATAATAAGTACAAGATGGTGTCTACTGATTGAAAAGGTTAAGAAAAGAAACAAAGGTATGACTCACCCCTGGCTGTAAGGAGGGCCCCGCATAGGACCCGCCACCGTAGCTCTCCGGGTCGTGCTCTGACTTGGAAACCTCCGACCCATAATCCCCCACCTCCCCCTCCTGCCCCGTCCCCCCGCCCTCGTAGCTATTGTCCCGTCTATACACCTCTTCCTGGTCTTCCGCTTCCTCCATCTCCACCTTGACCATAGGAGGTGGGTCGAGGGAGGAATCCAGGTCTGGTTGTTGTGACTTAGGACCTGGGGGGACCGAGGAGTGGGTTACTGGGGGCGCCTGGGCCTGGCCCCCCGCCGTCGCTTTGCTCGGAGACGGGGCGGAGGGGGACACTGGCCTGGGGGGCGGCTGGGCGGATATGGAAGAGGAGGTGGAGTCGTCGTGCCGTCTTCTCTTGGGGGGCGGACTTTCCCGCCGGTCATCCGGTAGGTTCTTTCTACTTTTAGTGGGGTCCTCATCAGGCACGGCGAGGCCCTTAATGCGCAGACACTCCGCCGTTTTCAACAACGACGCTAAGTCATTCTGATTGACATTAACCTCACCCAGGTACATATAGTCCAATAAAGCGTCCATATCCTGACTGCGCACATCTTTGAGCACCACTACTGGGGATTTACACGGTGTCCTTTCAAAAATCTCACTGAAATATTCACTGCATGTGCTCATAACCAGCTTGTGCACTGGGTAAAACTTTCCTTCCACCGCAATCGTGGCATCTGTGTAGTTCGCCTGTGGAAGAAAAAAGAAATATATATTTTAGCGATTATTGTATGGCAAATATAACTAGACTGATGTTATATACTGTAATAAAGATCAAAAGATCATCTTATGGGCTATGAGTCATCTCTCATTCTCAATCAACTGTAAAAGGAGTAAGACAAGGTGTTGTGTATTGTAGAATGATTGTAGTGCATTGCATTAGTAAAGTTGTTCCAACCATGCATATAACCTACTGTAATGTTACTAATATACATGACTTGTTGCCTCAAAGAAGCCTCAAAGAGCTGTTTTATGGAAAATCAGTAGTTTCAACAAGCCAGCCAGCCCAGTACCCTTCTGAGTTACCATCCAAGAACACCCTCAAGATTGGTGGCATCATGGGTAAGCGCTCACCCTCATCAATTAAAAAAAAATTTAAATCGCACTTTTTACAGTACTTAAAAACGGCATTAACTTTCATATGACTAGAGATCAGAAATTAAAGATGTTTTCAATAGTAATTATTGGCTCAGTTATATTCCATACGATAGGATCTCTAAACTAAACCAAGATAAACGTGTATATTGAATGTCTATAAGTGCGTTTGATGGATTGGAACGGGGACAGAACAGGAATGTCCCCACTTCACTGTCATTGCAATTTACAACCCCAACCTATTTAATGAAAGTTATATAATTGGACATTCATTATTTCATATCATCTGCCTGTGTATTCTTACTTATAATACAAATCATCTAAGCAAAAAGTAACCTAAAGAATAGTAAGCCTTGGTTGTGTCTAGCGGGGTGTTTTGGGCTCATTTGGGCATATTCAGGCCCTCCTGCATGATAAATCAAGCATCTGCATGAAAAAAAAAAAATATTTAGCAAAAAACTAGGCACTAAAAGCTTCAAAATGAGACCAGAACGAGCTACGTAGCACTCGTGGATCTCTTGCAGTGGTGCCACGAACATGGAAGTTTAGCATATATCGGTATATTTTCCCCAGCTATGCTCATTACTGGCTACACTGCCGGCCTCTCGAGAACACGAGTTAATGGGCGGCGGTAAGCCCTGGGAGTCGGCTGTCTGGCCCGCTGCTCTCCCGGCCATTTGCACTCTATTTTAACCCTTTAAAAGCCTTAATAATGCTCCTAACTTGCTGCAAATTGGTGCACGACTTAAGTAGAGCGCCGCTCTTTAAGGGTTAATAAATCCCTAGTTTTAACCTATTTAAATCATTCTTTTCCTCCTAACCTCCCCAAGACTTGAACATTTACCAGATTATATATTACCGGTATATTATATTACATATTATATTATATACAGTATCTTTATAATTACATAAATACATAAACCTAACCACTAGAAGGCATAAAAATTAACACAAGATAGCAGGAAAGAGAATTAGGCTAGTTTGTATGTCAAATCAAAAGTTATGAATAAAGCATATGCTATGAAGTAAATGAACGTGTATTTAGTTCTACGTGCCAGTATTCACAACCATAACATTGCAGATCTAGTCCGGTTAAGCATTTTGAAATTGGATAAACAAATTTAACTTGAATGGCAGGTTCAGTAAGCATGATCATTATTGGAACACCCAAACTATTTCCAATTAACGTATTGCCAGATGCCCCAGTCCACAAGAGGTGGGCGAGCACTAACAAAATGTCTCAAAGTAGCTAGCTGTACTCTGTCAGAAGGTAGTTAAGAGATTCAGTTTTTAATGCTGTGGACTCCCATGTTACAAGGACTTTACTAGACATTTTGCCATGAATTGCTAGACCGAGATGTCCAAACTGTTGCCGTCTACCAAAGGCACGGAGCCGGATCGAACTGCAGAGTGCAGACCCTTCGATCAGCAGCAGTCAGATGCACTACTGGCCATCATCAACATAACAAGCATATCATAACAATCTATTACTACTAGGCTATACAAATTATAAAACATTATAGTAGTTCAGTTAAAAATGAAAAGAAGGACTGTGGTTGAGAGTGAAGTTGGTAATCAATTATCTAGTACTGATCAGATGTAATGTATATCATGACACATCTATAACACTTTTAGGCAGATCAAAAAGTAGTAGTCAGGCAAGAAAAAGATACCGGTCCAGTATATACAATAATACATAAAAGATACCGGTCCAGTATATACAATAATACATAAAAGATACCGGTCCAGTATATACAATAATACATAAAAGATACCGGTCCAGTATATACAATAATACATAAAAGATACCGGTCCAGTATATACAATAATACATAAAAGATACCGGTCCAGTATATACAATAATACATAAAAGACACAGGAAACTAAAATATGAGGGTAAAAAAAAAAAACGTTACCAACGTAAAATGGTAAGAGTAATGGGAAAGAATCAGCCAAGAAAATGGTACCAATATATATATATATATATATACCGGTATATATATACAGTATATATGAAATATGTAAAAGAAAGAAAAAACAGGCGAGTAGAGAGTGTGGAGAAACTAAGAAGCTACAGTGGAGGGAAAGTCTAGGAGGAAGTGGCAGGTGGTGATGGTGGAGGGGAGGAGATAATGGAGGGGGGGGGGGGGGGGGGCAGGGGAGGGGGAAAGGGGGGGAAAGGAAGTACCAGTGAGTAGAGAAAGATAGGAAGGGTTAAGTGGAAATGAGGTGAGAAGAGGGGGAAGGGAGGGGGAGATAGGTGAGTGGAAAGATGGGGAGGGAGAGGTGTGGGAGAGTAAGGCGAGTAAGGTGGGGAGGGGTGGGGGAAGTAAGGTGGGGAGGGGTGGGGGAAGTAAGGTGGGGAGGGGTGGGGGAAGTAAGGTGGGGAGGGGTGGGGGAAGTAAGGTGGGGAGGAGTGGGGAGGGGTGGGGGAAGTAAGGTGGGGAGGGGTGGGGGAAGTAAGGTGGGGAGGGGTGGGGCAGTAAGGTGAGGTGGGGTGGGGCCAGTAAGGTGGGGAGGGGTGGGGCAGTAAGGTGGGGAGGGGTGGGGGAATAAGGTGGGGGAGAGATGGGGATGGAGAGGGATGGGGAGTAAGGTGGAAAATGAAGGGGTGGTGAGACTTGGGGGTGTAAGATGTGGGGAGGGATGGGCAAGGAGCTAAAGTGAGGAGATGAAGAGTAGTAGGAGAGAGGCTAGCAGGCGAGGAAGGAATTGATATGGAGGATGAGGGGGTGGGTGAGAGTTCATAAAATATACAGGCAAATTACAAACTCACACAGAGTATGAGGAACAAACAAAAGAGACATCAAGCGACCAGGAATGTAGTCAAGGGAAAATCAAATTTGCATGAAAGAGACTTCAAAGAATGTGTGCAACTGACATATATTGTGCAGCCCGGTAAAACCTAAATGATGTGCTCTTTATCAACTATCTTAAAAGTGTAGTCTATCATGTGAGAGAGAAGAGTCCAGATGGCAAAGTGTTACAAATTAAGAAGAATAGAGTGCAAGATATTGTGTGTCAGAGAATGAGATGGAGAGAGCTAGTAGTGTGTCAAGAGAGAATGAAAGAGAGAAAAGAGAGAGCGGCAGACGGAGGGAAAGGGGGGTGGAGGGAACAGGAAGCACGGGAGGGAGAGAGAGATTAGAAAATGGTGGAAGGGGGGGGGGTTCAGGAGAGGCTAAAGAATGTTAGGAGGGGAGAGAGGGGGAGGGAAGAAGAGGGGAGTGGGAAAATGGGAAGGGAGGGAGAACAGAAGACGGGTATAGTAAAAAATGGATGGGGCAAAGATGAATTGTGACTATTTTCGACTGCTGTCCTTAGATATATAGCATGAAACTAGATGTCCCAGACTTACACAATAATAGAGTCAAGTACTGTATACAAAAAAAGTTAAATGAATGATAGAAGATAACTGAAAGGAATACAGCGAGGGGAATTAACCATGACAAGAAAAAATCATAAACAAGTAAAAAGGAGAGAGAGAGAGAGAGAGAGAGAGAGAGAGAGAGAGAGAGAGAGAGAGAGAGAGAGAGAGAGAGAGAGAGAGAGAGAGAGAGAGAGAGAGAAAGAAAGTAGGGTGGAATGACATCAGCAAAGGAGAGAACAGGAGGTAGGGTGGGAAGCAGGTAAAAAGGGGGGTGGGGGGAGGGGAGTATTGAATGGCGAAAGAGCATAGTCTGTAGTGGTAAGGGAGAGGTAGGGTGGGTGGGAAGGGAGATAGGGAGAGGCAAGAGTAGAAAGAGGTAGGGAGGGAAGGAGGGAGAGAAAATGTGGGATGGTAAAAGGGCATACCGGTAATACATGTACAGTATAGAGAAGGGAGGTATGAAGGAGGAGGAAAGAGATGACATAGGGAGATGGCAAAAAGGGAGACAGGAGAGAGACAGAGTGGGAAGGAAGGAAGGAAGGGAGGCGAGACAAGAAAGAGTAATACGGAAAGAACATAGAATATAATGAGAAGGGAAAAGGAGAGGTTGAATAGAAGGGGAGGATTGC
Organism: Paralithodes platypus; assembly: GCA_032716605.1. NCBI lineage: Eukaryota > Metazoa > Arthropoda > Malacostraca > Decapoda > Lithodidae > Paralithodes > Paralithodes platypus. The sequence continues at coordinate 17,973,405 of CM064555.1, read as the reverse complement.
ATTGAATGGGCACAATAAAGTGAGAAGGAAAAGAGGGAGAAAGAAGGCAGGGATAGGATGGGGAGGGGATGAGAAAGGAGAGGGTAACTAGAAGGAAAAGAAACTGGAATGGACAAAGAGAGAGAGAGAGGATGGCTAGGATAGAAATGGAAGTACTGGCAGGAAAGAACAGGATGTAAGATGTGGCAAGGACATGGGAAAGAGGTAAGAGAAAGATAGATGGAGAATGTAGAAGGAGTTGTGGAGGAGGAGAAAACAAATACATGGATGTAAGCAAGATAATAGACAATGAAAGACAGGAAATGATGGAACGATCTAAGGATGGGAGGAGTAGCCAAGGGAGGTAATATGTAAAGTTTTATGAGGGGAGGATATAAAAGAGGCAAAGAGAGGAAGGTGTGTGGGGGGGGGGGGTGATAGGTAAGCCGTGGAATTTCAGAAAGGATTGAATTTACCAAAATAAAGGAAAAAGTTAGTTAAGAAAGGATAAGTAAAAGAATAAGTGAGAGAAGGATAAGGCGTGGCTGAAGGGTTGGGGCAGCATAGAGACAGTATGTTCAGTGTTCAGAATGAAGAAGGATGAGGCCGGGATGATGAGTAGAGTAGCATAGAGACAGTATGTTTTTTTTGTTTTGTTTTTTCTGTGATTGAGAGAGGCAAAAGGCAGAACAGGAAAGAATGAAGGGTGGTAGAGAAGGGCGAAAGGTAGTTGGTTGGGTAATCGAAAAGAAAGCCAAGAGGGGAAGGGTAGAGACAAATTTAATACTCCAAAGAAGGAATGTAAAAAAGAACGGGGGGGGGGGGGGGAGGAGAAAGAAAGGAGGGTAGAGTGAGGGGTAGCAAGGGTAGTGGTGGACAAGAGGGGTGGAAGGAGTGTATTGTGAAAGCCAGGAAATTGATGGGAGGAAAGGAGAGGTAACAAAGGAGGGGATGTGAAGAAGGGAGCAAGGGGAAGAAGGGGGAGGCATATAAGAGGGAGAGGGGGAGAGGAAAGGGTATAGGGGAGTATAGGGGAGTATAGGAGTATAGGGGAGTGAGAGGTAAGCTGAGAGGGGAGAGAAGAAAGGATGACAGTAAACAGAGATGGGAAGAGATTGGGCAAGAAGAGTTACAAGGAATAGTTACTATCTCATAGAACTTTCAGTCAATTCTGGGGAGGTACTAAAACAGAAAGAGATAGTGAAACGCACTAACCTCATTGAAGAGTGTGCAAAATATTATCTGATCTTGAATTGTTCTAATAAACAACTATTTACATATTCTGGGAAGTTTGTTCCAGCTAGAATGGATCTTATGTGAGAAAAACACATTATATACTAACAGAGAGAGAGAGAGAGAGAGAGAGAGAGAGAGAGAGAACAAAGGCACAATGAGAAGAGGGGGGATTTGTAGAGAAAGGAAGGGGGGGGAAAAGAGGGGGGATTTGTAGAAAAGACTAGAGAAGGGGAGCTGTGGAGAGAGAGAAAGAAGTGAAGAATAAAGGGAGGAAAGAATATTACAGAAACAAAGACAAGCAAAAGCAAAAGGGGAAGATGGGAAAAAATAAAAAACAATTTGAACAGGGAAGCAAGATATGCAACATCATATAAAATAAAAGTGGGTGTTTTTTCTCCTAAGCATAAACAGACAGATATGAGAGAGAGAGAGAAGAGAAAGAGAAAGAGAAAGAGAGAGAGAGAGAATATATATATATATTATATATATATATATATATATATATATATATATATATATATATATATATATATATATATATATATATATATATATATATATATATATATGTGTGGGGTGTGTGGGGTGTAAGGGGGGAGAAAACCACACACCTGGAGAAAAGGTAAAATTTCAAGGGAAGGTAGTTGTGGTTGGGCAAGTAAAGGCTAGGGGATGGGGGAAGAAACAACAAAAACTGTATTAAAAGATTAACTGATACAGCTATAATGGGAAGAAGAAATACAAATGTAGAAAATCGACAGACAAAAAAGATTATGCAATATGAACTGATGTAGCAATGATGACAAAAAATAAGGCATATAGACATGGAATATGTACAAATAAACACAATACAGTAAACTACATGAGGTAATCACAGTTTCATAAATAGGCAAGAAAGCAGGACATGTAGATATTAGAGAGAAAACAGAGGAAATGGCTGGATGCAATGAAAAGAGTGAAGAATGGGCACAAGGAGAGACCAAGTAGTGTGCAAGTAGAAAGAGCTGTAAGAGATGTAAAATAAAGAATAAGGAGATAGAGGGTAATAAAGAAAGATAAAGCAAGAAGGCAAAAGAGCAGGTAGCACATGTTAATTATAGAGAATGCAAATAAAGAGAAAACAAGAAAATAATACAATAGAGATAAACAAAGGGAGGGCTAGTGAGGATAAGAAAAGAGCAAAGAGACAGTGAAGATAGATAGATATACAGAGAGAGAGAAGGGAAGGAGAGAGTCTGTAGGAGTAGGGCAAAAGAATCTGAACAGAGGGGACCAGGTACGTTTGGGGGGGGGGGGGGGGAGACAAGCTTTTAGGAAGGGGAGGGTGGAGGGAAGGAGTAGGGGGGAGGGAGGGTTGGGTAGAGGAGGAATGAAAGGGCACAAAGGGACAGAAAAAAACAGGACTCATGGGAAATGGTGGAAGGTGCATGTGGGAGAGGGACCTAGTGAATATCAAAATGATACACACAATATTTCAAATATCTTGAAATTATCAGATTAATTCAGATTAACTTGCTCATGTAGTAATGTACACCCTATGTGGTGGATTGTGTTCTTTTATTTAATAATTTTCATTTTAGTAAGCGTTGTTTCCACATAGCAATTTTGATAATTTAATTTGACTTTATATTGTCCTTGTCCCAATTTTGGTTTGTTTAGTTTGCAAGTTTTAAATTTTAATCAAACATATTGACTATTATATCAAATTAAAACCCTTCAATACAGTGCAGTCGGTCCAAGGTGTATGGAATAAAGAACAATTAAATTATAAATACAAACTTAAATTGGAACTAGTAAATGCTGCAGGGTAGATCCCAAAGAACTACTGAACACAGAACAGTAGATTACGGTAAATAGTTCCGGGTATGCCAAAACTGAAGCACAAAATAAAGAAGATAGAACAGATCATAATAGGAAGTTGAAAATAGAAAACAATCTTTTAGTGTACCGATAAGGTTTTATAGTGTACAGCACCTCTACTTGTGTGATTTTTCCAAAGCTGTTCTAAAAGAAAAATTATAGGAAAATTAAAAGTACCATACCATATTAATAAATATGCTGAAATAACTCCAAAATATTAACCCCTTCAACCAGATGACACCAATTTGGCCTTTAATATATATGCCAGCAGATTATATGATTTAACCCGTGGAGCCCCGGCTAGTTTTGTAATGTTTGTTCACCAGAACCCGGCCGGTTTTCAAAAAATGGTTTTATTCCAGAAACAATAGCGAATGGGTTAGGAATGAAGGAAAAACCACGAAAAACCGCTCAAAAAGCTTAAAGAATGGTCCTACAGAGCCCCCGAAAACGTATTTAACAAGAGTAAAAAATTGAAGGCAATTACCCCAAAAAAACAGGTTATTGCGCGCTCACGCGCACGCACGTGGACTTTGAGAGTTTTCAACCATCGGCACGGTTGCGTGGGATACGTACACAGTTCCCATACAAATCTGAGCCCTCTTGAGTGGCTACACCTGAGGTTACGGTCGGCGCAATTAGGGTGACGCGTCAGACGCGTTCTGGGGCTGTGCGTTACATACATCGCCGACGCGTCAGACGCGTCGCTGGGGCTGTACGGGTTAAATGCCAAATAATTTAAATTAAAAGGTTAGAGATATTTGTTAACCCTTCCTAAGCTTGTAAATCATCTGGTAGCAGCATAAAGTACAAAAATGGCCATCTAATGGAAAGGGTTAACAGTAGAATATAAACAAAGGTTACTAGTATATTACCTTTTCTCTTAGTACCCTGAGGATGTCAAAAAATGTAGTTTTGTGGTTGTTCCACTTCAAGCTTAACAATCCGTCCTCCATAATGACATCTGCAAAAAGACAAAAACAATAAGGTTAGACTTGTATACCGGTACTTTAGATTAGTGTACCTTAAATCTTAAAATGTTTATGAAGCTATTACGTTCTTGGTAATATTTGTATAGATTTCACATGCTAATTGCCTAGTCTACATATCATGCCTAACGATGGTCAAAGTCTTCACTCCATGGCTAATTTGTTGATAACATTACTAAATTGCAGTACCAGTCTTGGGAGTATTTTTTAAAAGCTTGATAGGCCTAGTGGTCTGGGAAGCAAACTAAAAATATCCCCTAAATTTATGATTTAAAGGTAATTTGTTTGTATTAATTACAATTTAGCTTAATGCATACAACCCCTAATGACATCAGTATATTCTGGAATGGTAGTGACCAGAAACTTCAAAATCTATAAAACATTACATACAGTACCTCATTGCTATAACATGACAATACTCCATTAAAAAGTATCTTGGTTGGATATCCTAATCCCATGAATATGATTATGCATCAGTACTGTACTCTAATAGGTAAAGAGGCACTTTTAATCATAATGAAATTCACTTCTGTACAAAAGACAAAAATAAACTGAACCAGTCAGGAGCTACAGTGAAGATTATTAACTGGGATAAGCTGCCAAGTAAATTTGAACTTATTACCAATTCCACACAACCACCACACACACTACTCTCTATCAATTCCCTACCCCCTCAAAAAATAAAAAATCTATTGAAATACTGAAAATAGTGAGTGTAAAAGGTAATAACAGGCAAGATCCACAGTGAGACAAAGTGGGTCACCATGACATTAACCTTGGAGAGCCAACCACTCCACTCAAAGGCAAGGCATAACACATTTTTCTTAAACTTAATCAAACCAGACAAAATCTAGGATAGGTTAATGATTTGTTATGCTATGAATGAACAAAATTACAAATTTAATAGTTTTCAGGTTTGTAATACAAATAGATACAGCTTGTTTTTTTAAAGGTCTAAAGCAATGGGAAAAATAAGCATCCAAATAATTTTGTTATTCATTCACTAAACGTGAGGTTCTAACGGTTTTAAAATTACCATAGTCACATGAAGTAATTACAATATATAAACTCATAAATGTTCCCTTTTACAGATATAGACAAGTATATACAATACTGGTTTGATAGTTGTTCATGTATGAAATAGATTAGCTACCAAGTGTCATCTAGGAGGCTCAATAACATACATAGGCTAATAGATCTTCAAGGTAAAATTTTATAGACATGTCAAAAGGTTGCCCCCATTAAAATTTTAGAGATCCTTCCATCATCATTATCTCTACACCTTGTTTCCCTCAGAATCCCTCTGGGAAACCCCCACTAAGGATGGCCATGACAGAAACACCTCCAGGCTACTTTGCTTAGACATGCTTCCTTTGCCCGAACCACAATGCCACTTCCATGTGATTTTTTTTTCTCAATAATCTCCTAACTGAAAACATTAATGTTTGCCACAGTCAAATCATATATATTTACTGAAAGGCTTGGCCAAATTTTCCAAAAGATCAAGTCATCCATTGCAGATATATGATGTTTTTAGTGTCATACACTCCCTTGATTGACAGGACTATAAACATTACATTCCCTATCATATCCCTGAACACTGGCATTAGGGTTACTTAAGAAAATGGGAGTCTGCAGAAAGACGATTGGCCCAAACAAGGCAGATTCCTCTCACACCTAACCCTAATTATAAGGCCTTATCAAGTCCAGCTCACTAACACCATTAGGACTGACCTCATCGAAACGGTTAGAAAACGGGGGTCTACAGAGCGCCGATTGGCCCACACCTGACAGATCCCCCTCACACCCAACCCATCTCGTCCATATGCCTATCTAATTTTATCTTAAAGCTCCCTATCATTCTTGATCCCACTATAGCACTAGGTAGCCTATTCCACCTATCTACAACTCTGTTAAAAAAACAAATATATACTGTATTACATTCTATCATCTGCACAGTTCCTTTCATTACCGTGCCTCGGTCTCCCAATCAAACTGGAATTCTGGTAAACATTCGTGCTACTCGGTTTCAAATACGTATTCAGTAATTTCAGGAAAACCAATTCTGAAGGCAACTGGACAATAACATTAATCTGTCAACTTTAATTGGTAAGATTAGGAGTAGTGGGCGTACCACTACCAACATACAGCATAACTCATCTATAAAACATTAACCTAACCAAACAACCTAACCTAACCTAGTACAGTATTCATGTAGTACTAGGTTAGGTTAGGTTAGGTTAGGTTAATGCTTTATAGATGATTTATGCTGTATGTCGGTAGTGGTACGCCCACTACTCCTAATCTTACCCTTTAATTTGGCAAATTTACACTTTAGTTCAGTCAAAAACTTGTCAGACATTTCTAGACCCTATGGCATTCAATCATTTAAAAAACAAATAGCCGGAAATAGCATACATAGGCCTAATACTTGTGGTACGGAAATGAAAAAAATATAGGATAAAAAAAAAACGAGGGTCACAACTCGTGACTGTGCTAGCCTCGGCAGTCGGCTAGCCTATACTACAACAATAAGACTAAATAATAAAATAAAAACATTCATAAATAGGCCTAGCCTATTAAGAATATTGATTAAAGCCCATTTAAATCCTCAACACCCACTTGTCAAATTGACAAGGTGTGCGTCACATTTGGAATCAGAAAATGGATACATTGTTAGGTCTAGCAAGATGTACAGCCCAGTCGTCTGTACATGATACTAGGCTAGACCTAACAATGTAGGCTATCCATTTTCCGATTCAAAATGTGACACACACCTTGTCAAGTGGGTGTTAAGGATTTAAATGGGCTTTAATCAATATTCTTAATAGGCCTATTTATTTATCCTGATAGCCTATTCAGAGGTTTCGCCCCTTGCGGGTTCGCCACCTGTCATTGTTCGCATACTGTATAAAGGCCTACTCTGTATTCACATATTAGAGGCTGGCAGTACCCTAACTGAATATCTGTATAGTAAATAATCTAGTAGCGGCTAGGCTATCATAAATTAATGGAAACTGAGCTGCATTCAGTCTTCAGCCACAATTCACTATGCAATACGCAAGGCAGCGTATTAATGTGCACAAACACTGGTGCAGTGGTGAGTGTTGCCAGACAAGTGTTAATTAGGCTAGCACAATAAAGTAAAAAAAAAATAATGCAACAGATCTTGGCTACACTTTTGATAAATGAATATTAGTTTGCATGCACTTCTGAGTTTTGGATGCAGTCAAACTGTTAATGAATAGCCTGGTCTATCTCTTAATATATAGCCTAGTATTGTCTGGCATGTTGGTACACAGTATAACGCTGCTTATATATTGCATAGCGAATTATGATTGAACGCAGCCCTGATATGGCAAAGGATACACGTACCTCACAACCCCGGCCTCCACACAACACAACAATAATTTCCAAGAACAACACTTCCGCCGCACTCAAGACACCACACTTCCTCGCAATGTGTGTATGAGGGCCCCCAAAGCTTTCCAAGGGTCACTAACCTATATGTGTGTCACTTATTCACTACACATAATACTGAATAACACGCCCCAAACACTGTAAGTCCACCACGCGGCGTCGTCTGCCCCTCACAAGACGCGGAGAAACAAAATACACGAACGATTGATTATAAATGCTTTTCTGCCGCGGGTATTAGGCTAGACGTAATATTTTGGGAGCGGTACGTTGTGAGTGAGGGAGACCGTGAGGAGCAGTGAGAGAAAGAGGAGAGGGAGAGAGAGGGCGGGGGAGGGAAAGTGGGCCATGCGAGCGTCAGCACCAGGTAGTGGGCCAGCCAGGGACCCAGCCATTTCCGTGTACATGGCCCCCTAACCAATTCCTATAACCCCACTTTTCTCCCTATAAAGCGATAGTTACCGTGGTCTGTACTATTGGAATAGATCGGGGGTACCGGTGGCTGTGTCCAGACGCGGCCGCTGCTCGTGACTACCCCGGGGTGGGCCCGAAAACAGCAAAAAATACGGCGATTAGCAAAGTTGGTCAGGGAGGTGGGGTGACGCCATGATGCGGGTCGCGGCCCACTTCTCAAAACCTCTTCATAACTCGCTATATTCACAAACTTCAAAAGTCAACCACACCCACAAACAACTTTGACCATCCTTCACCTGCACGTGACATCAATGACATGCAAATAGTCCTCTAAATAGGCTAAAAATGTACTTACTTGCGTCAGCGCGGGCCCATCACAACGCCTGCCTCGACATCACTGGGTGGTTCACTGACGCCGGGCTAGAGGGCGTCACCTACACACCTGCGCAGCCGCTACCCGCCACCTTTGAATTATTTCGACCTACACCCCCTTCGTCATTCGTGATAATACTATTTTATTCAATTGTTATTCAGTAATTAGTGTTCGTGCAATACATTCGCGACGACAAATATCGCATACAATAATGAAAATACCTGCAATATTTGTGAAATGTTTCTTCACTAACGTTGTGATGACAGTGTAGGCAATCCGTGTTCTTTCATTTCATTAAGCAAATAGTTTATGACAATTAGGCTACAAATTCATATATTGAAGTACTTGCAAATATAATGTAGGCCTACACTACTTCATGGTCCTCCAATGAGTTTAATCACTGCACATAATAGCAATTTATACCATTAGCCTACATACTCGTTGTTCCATCTACTAAGGTTGAGGGCAAGGTAACCTTGGTTGAGGGTACCTTCTCTACACCTTGAGCTATCGTGTTTCCTCCACCCATTACTGATCGTATTATGTCCATGCATCTTCACCTAATCCTTACAATTGTACTGCCGCTGCGTGAGCTCTCTCATCACGATATTTCTTCACCTGTGCATAATATATAGGTCTATCATACACATGGAATTAATTATTTTATAAGTTGACCTGCAATGCACCAATAATTACATTTGACTATACAGCCCGTTGACTCACTTAATAATCTGTACTATTACGTTAGGTATTCGTGTGTTTACTTTGGATAACATCATCTCACTTTCATAAGTAAACCACAATTATATAATTAAGTTTGTTATTAAATGACACTATTAGCGTAATCTTGCATGGAACGATAGTCATGCGCATGGCAATCCAACGCAACGCTCTGCTCGAAAATGCGTATGATACTTTCCACATGTAAATCTTACTCCATGCCTTAGATAAGTTAGGTATGAGGAACAGAACAAGAGTGAGAGAGATAGAACTTATTTTTTCTAGGTTAATATGGGCTACCAATATTTTTTTATAGAGAAAAAAATTACTACAGCTACAAGATTCTTAAATTTCTTATTGATATAAAGTAATTGATGATAACAAACACACATTACAGTCACCCTTCACCTTATATATATATATATATATATATACATATATACACACTATGGTAAACATACGGTATATCACATAATCAATACACAGTATACTGTAGTGTACAAGTAACTGTGTGTGCGTGTTTGTGTGCCTGCGTGCGTGTGTGCATGTGCGTGTGTGTGTGTGTGTGGTGCGAGGGGGGCAGTGTTTGTGCGCAGTAAATTTGTGTTTGCTCAATATTTTATTCATAACTTTTTCTGTGTGTGTGTGTGTGTGTGTGTTATCAACAAGCATGCACACGATGAAAATGTCCGTCCTCTGTCACCAACCAATCAGGCTGCTCCAAACCCTTCTCAACAGTGAAAATCATGTAGCCTAGTGTAATTTTCTAACCAGGAAAACCTTGTCAACCAGGAAAACCTTGTCAACCAGGAAAATTTTGTCAACTAGGGAAACCTTGTCAATCAGGAAAACCTCAACTAGGACAATTTTGTCACGCAGGGAAATCTTGTTAACCAGGAATGTCTCGTCAAACGGTAAAATCCTGTCAATATAAAATGCTTCGCCCACCCCTCCTCTTTCTAAAATACCTTTGTTTCCTAATCAAGACCAAAACACCAAAGCGGAGAAAAACCCGTTGTAAAAGTTTCAATTTCTGACATTCACCTGAAAAAGGAGGAAAGAGAAAAGACAAAACAGTGTTGAGGAGACCTGGGAAGGCATCTTGGAGGAATACAACAAGGTAGTACAAACTTGCGTTCCGCTTCAGACAACTCGGAGAGGAACGAAACCAAAGCCCAAATGGATGACACAGAGAGTTCTGTGTAAAATAAGACAGAAAGAGGATGCCTGGAAGAGATACCGACAGAGGAGAAACAGAGCAAGATACAGAGCGTACTGCAAAAGAAGGAACGAGTCAACACAAGCAGTCAGAGAGGCAGTTTATCAGTTTGAAAAGTCCCTTGCACAGGAAGTCAAAGAAAAACCACGTGCCTTCTATGCATACGCGAGAAGCAAAACCCGGATCAAAGAGGCTGTGTCCAAGCTCAAACACCCCAATGGAACCTTAACAAACTCCCCCCAGGAGGCAAGTGAACTCCTAAATAAAGAATTCCAAAAGGTCTTCATACGAGAGCCAGAAACGGACATTCCGAATGTTCAAAACCAATTTGATGGTGTCGGGATAGGTCACTGTGATTTCACCGAGGACGAGGTAAGAAAATGTCTGGAAGGCCTGAGAGAAAACTCTGCTCCAGGACCTGATGGGATTCACCCGAGGGTGTTAAAGGAGTGCGCATCCTCGCTTGCATTTCCTCTCTGGCTGCTGTTCAGAAAGACCCTCACCGACAGAATTATACCTGAGGACTGGAGGAAGGCAAATGTCACGCCAATATACAAAAAAGGTGACAAGTCAAATCCATTAAACTACCGCCCAGTCAGCCTTACTTCAGTTCCATGCAAGATAATGGAGAAATTGCTAAAGCAAAGGATAGTGAATCATCTGGAAAACAACAATCTCCTCAGCAGTTCCCAACACGGTTTCAGATCAAGGAGGTCCTGCGTAACGCAGCTGCTCGAATATTTTGAGGAATTAGAAGATGCCATGGACGAGGGGGATGACGTTGATGTGGTTTACTTAGACTGCAGAAAAGCCTTTGACACTGTCCCCCATCTCCGTCTACTCAAGAAACTAAAGGCAGTCGGGATATCAGGAGACATCATAATATGGATCGAGAACTTCTTGAGTCGGAGAATTCAACGAGTTGTCAACAGGGGTGCACCCTCAGAATGGCTGGGGGTCTGGAGTGGAGTACCTCAAGGCAGTGTGCTGGGGCCAGTTCTCTTCCTTGTTTTCATAAATGACCTCATGGATACAGTTCACTCAGACAGCAAGCTCTTCGCAGACGACGCCAAGCTGTACAGGAGAATTAAGTCCCCGCTGGACAGAGAAGGACTACAGGAGGACATTACCAGGCTGGAAGAGTGGAGTAAAAAGTGGCTACTAGAATTTAATGAGGAGAAATGCAAGGTCATGCACATGGGACGGAGGAACCCAGAGTACCAATACCACATGAAGAATAATCCGCTAACCACCACAGAGGAGCAAAAAGACCTAGGAATTTATGTCACCCCGGATTTGAAGCCAGCAGTACAAGTGGCCAAGGCAGCAGCCAGTGCCAACTCGTTGGTAGGACTTCTAAGGAAAACATATACATACATGGATTCAGAGATGTTTCTCCCTTTGTACAAATCCCTAATCAGACCTCGACTGGAATACAGTATCCAGGCATGGTCTCCATATACCCGTCGAGACATCAACAAGTTGGAACAAGTACAGCGGAGAGCCACTAAACTGGTTCCTGAGTTGTCCGAAATGCCATACGAGTTGCGACTGGAGCGTCTTGGAATAACGACACTGGAGCAGAGAAGGAAACGAGGAGACATGATCCAGACCTACAAGATAATTCATGGCATAGATGCGGTCAAGGACGGGCACTTTTTGACAATTGCATCAATAGAAAACCAACCAAACACCCGAGGACACAGACTGAAGCTGGCCAAGGTCAGGCACAGAACCACGAAGAGGAACAACTTTTTTAGTGCTAGGATTGTAAACAACTGGAATAGTCTCCCAGAGGAAGTAGTTACGAGTCAGAGTGTAAATGTTTTTAAAAATAATTATGACCGTTATGAGACTGAAAGATTGAGAAGAGGCAACCTTTATGAGCATTGACTCCTCTGCCTCTTAAACTATCACTAAGGTAAGCATCACTAAGGTAAGCAAATGATGATGATGATGTCGGGTGGGGGTGGGGGCACATAATGTATGAATGTGTAGTACATAGTATCCTACTTGTGTCTAAGTACTTATAATGTACAGTTGCCCACATGTTCGAGTGTTACAGAACTATTTCTATTAAGCATCTTAACCCCTTCTCCCTAAAAACAAAAAATACATACATCCTAAATCTGATCTTTTGATTGCTAAAGTCTAGTTTAGAGTTTTCCATTTGTAAGCATATGTAGGTAAAATAGCATACAAGTGTAAAAGATAACTATTATATTATGTGTGTATTAGCCCTAGCAGAGGTAAGTGTAGGAATTTGTAGAACATGTGTCAGTTTCTATGTATCTGAGTGTGTGGACCTGTGCGTGCCAATTCTTGTGTATGTGGATTGTGGCATGTATGTATGTATGCAAATGTACTCGTGAAAGCGTGTTAGTAGTATGTATAATGCATGTCTCACTGCTCGCGTGTATGTGTGTGTGTGTGCTCTCTCTTGTGGTGTGTGTGTGTGTACTCTCTCTTGTGGTGTGTATGTGCTCTCTCTTGGTGTGTGTGTGTGTGTGTGTGTGTGCAGGTGCTTGTATATTGTGTGCGTGGCAACTTTACTTATGAATGCGGTAGAGTAGTGGATGTACAGTCGCATTACAAAAAATCCTCCTTTCTCCCATTTACCCAATCAAGCTGATAAGAACTTCACATCAACAAAACGACCACCATTCACTTTTGTTCAATCTAGGATACTTAAAATAATGACTACATAAGTAAATAAATACATTCATATTTAAATAAATACATTAATTAATATATAACATAATAGGACATAACATTTACAAAAATACTATTTACAATTATCTCTAGTTAGGTCTATCATTACGCGATTCTTTATACTTAAGGAAGGATTTGTGGGAGTAAACTAGTTCAATGAAAATGTTTTCTAATAATTTAATTTTCAGATGTCATATGAAGCTAAATAAAATCGTCTGCTGATAGTCAGATATAAATGAATATGGTACTATCGCACTACAAGTTGCTATAATGCATCATAAATTGTATAACGTAATTATCGGCTAGTAGGGTCTTGGAGCTTATGAGTTAAACTTTTATAAACATTCTGTCACGTATTTTAACCCTTTGAAGATTATGGCGCATTTTGACAGTTTACCCTGGCTATCATTAGACGATTTCATACAGCTTAGGAAGGATCTGTGGGAATTATAAGGGTAAACATTATCTCAATTAACCCTCCGACATCCACATACCCTTCCTTATCTGAAGAGCATCGTCTAATAATAGCCAGGAAATAGAAAAGATATGCATCATCGGCTATTCCAAGGCTTAATCTATTTGCAGTCAAGTTTCCAATACCAGTGCAAAAAAAATACAAAATAAATAAATACAACTAAAATAAAAAATGTCGGTAAAATGTTGGCCATAAAAAAGTTAACTCCTTCAGCACGATGACGCCTTATTACCATCGATTCTGACTAAACTATACGATTTTATGTAGTTTAAGAAGGACCTGCCTGTTTACCTTTGCTTCTGGCTACACTTAAACGATGTTATGCAGTTTAAGAAGAACCTGTGTTACCGTATTCAGAGAGTTTATTGATATTATATTTACCCCTTTGAGTCCTAGAGGTAGATCGTAAGCCAAAGGAAATCGTCTTATGGTGACCGGAAAATATAATGAAACTTACGCCATCGTGCTGAAGGGGTTGAAATAAGAAGATCTCGTGTGATGGACTTTTAACATTTTTCCTTGACAATCTGATATATTTCTATATTCTGTATATTTCCCAGCTGACGGTAAATTGCCATGTCTCCATCGCGATTACTCAGTTGTTACAAAATTTTGTAGCGAAATGTGTTTTTTTTTTGCTAATTAACCCTTTGAGTACCAGCGACGTGTGCTATATTTTATGCTAGCTATATTTTGACGATATTATGCAGCTTAGGAAGGATCTGTGGTAGTTAAAAGGGTTGGTTGACACATGTTGAAGCCCTATTGTTGCTAGAGGTCCTTCTTAAGCTGAATAAAATCGTCTAATAGTTGCCAGAATATGATGAAAAGGACGTCCCTGGTACTGTATGGGTTAAGAAAACTTGGTATGAATATGATGCAGAGACCGGGTTGGGGAGATTGTAGGCACCAATCGAGCAGTTGCTATAACCCATAACTATAGTCTATTAACCCTTTGAAGCTCTGACGCGTTTTAGCAGTTTATTATGGCTATCATTGGACTGTTTTATGCAGCTTAGGAAGGATCTGTGGGTATTAAAAGCGTAAAGGCTACCTCAATCAACCCCCTGACTTCCACATACCCTTCCTAATCTGCATAAAAACTTCTAATTTTAGCCAAAAAGCAAACAAATAAATGCGTTTTGGAGCTTGAAAGGGTTAATTAAAAGTAGGCCAACCATCTTGACCACTAACTTCTATCACTAAAAAGGACTAGAGTAATCAAACTACTATTTCTACCATTTGGCCAGGAAATAAGATAAGTGAAAAACTACACAGCCCATTTGTTCTAACCCCTTATGAGTTACAGAGGCTAGATTTTACGAGTTTTGGCCTAATTTAAATAAATATAATATAGAAGTGATATTAGTTTAAGGGGAGGTTTTTAGTGTGTTTCCTAGATTTCCATCAAGCTTGAAATTACACCCCCTTGACCCCCTTTCAAGATAAATTTGTACATTTTTCGGTAGAAAAATCTCCCGGCCGAAGGCCGGTTCTTCTTAAATTACAGGCTCGCTATCGCTCGCCAGGAAAAAATCGACACCTAAATGGCACGAAAGGTCTTAAAAGTGACATAAATGGGGTGAAAGTTCATAAAATCGCCAAACTAATGGGGCGAACATCTTAAAATCTCAAAATAGCAATGGGGCTAAACATGAGAGAGAAAGGGGTAAAGAAAAAAATCCCTCAAGTGGAAATCTCCCCTTAAGTTTTTCAAGTTATACAATTATGCCAATTGACCACTTGCGAGTTTCAGGCTATAAGGAAGTTGGACCCGTAAACATCGATATTAAACAGAAATGCAATAATAATGTAGGCGTCTGATGGATAAATGGTACGTTGAATTGGAATTTGTGTATTTATAAATGTGCTACGACCGTAATTTAGCTGTACATGTTAAATATCGTTATCTACAGCTCCAACTTCCTTATAGAACGAAACTCGCAAGTCGGCAATTTACAGTTCTTTTTTCTTGATTACGCAACATATAGCATCCATATTTTGTTTACTAACTATTGATTTTGTCTGTACATGTCAATATACATGAAATCATTTATCCATGAGCGTGTCAGTCCATGTATACGTGTACGTGCCGTGGCTATGATACTGCGTGTGAGTGTGAGTGAGTGCGTGACTGTGTGTATGTACAAAGGAGTACAAAGGAAATCAAGCAACAACAGATCTAGTGACCCTTCTAGGTTGCTTGTCCTCCAAAACACTGAGGATCAAGTGTCCAAACAGTGGTTTAGAGTGATGTGAGTGTGTGTGTGAGAGAGAGAGTCTGAGTGAGTGTGTGTGTACGTGACAGTGGGTGTGTACGTGACTGGGTGTGCGTGCGTGTGACTGTGTTGCGTGCGGCCCCTCCCTCCCCACTATTCTTTTACTTCTAGGTTGCCAGATTCACACGAGCGTTCATTCCGACAACTACATAATTCGAGAACACTGGTCTGGCAGCATATGAATTAAACTTGCATGGGAAGATTGATACCTATAATAACCCACCTTCAATCTACAGTTGCCAATACCAGTGCAAAATAGTCCTAACATGTTGCCATAATATTGTTGCCGATGTATAAGTTGCCGGAATAAACGTGTGTGTAAATCCGGCACAACACCCCCGCCCCAAACCCTCTTTGCGTGAGCCCCCCTCCCCCTCCCTTACTCTAGGATTATATATTTAATATGATCATAAAACCATAAATTATTATAGGTTATTACTTAAAGTTGATGAATAGTCCATTTTTTATTAACCTGCTGGCGAATTTGCACTTAGTTCCTTTGAGCTAGACACTACTTAGAGCTGATTGGCTGATAGTTTAATATACTATGACGTGTATTAAATGTGTATTAATTAACTAATTAATGTTTGTTTTAATTTATGATTTAATTAGTTATTTATATATTTTTTGCAACTAATATAATGATGTGACTAAACCCTGGTCCAAGTAAATAATCCAAACCTCTTGAACATTAACCTCTATACCTCACAAACGACAAGAGTAATCGAGCTAATATTTGTACCATTTGAGAAGAGTCAATCAGGGAATAGGTGTGGAAATTTACAGCCCATTTTCTCTAGCCCTTTTAGTAGTTATAGAGGTTAGGGTTAACGATTTCTGACCTAGCTCTTTGGAACAGGGTATAGGACACAGTACCATCAACCAATCGGCTCAGAATAGAGTTATGCAGCTCCATGTAACCAAGGGCAAATTCGCCAGGTTTAGGGGAAACTACTAGTTTTTACTGGACCTCCTTCTCCCTCATGTTTAGCATATTAGTTTTGAGGTTTTAAGACGTTCGGTCCGTTAGTTTGGCGATTTTGAGTCCTTTCGCCTCATTTAGTTGTCAATATTAAGACCTCTCGTGCCCTGTAGGTGTCGATTTTGTTCCTGCCGAGCGATAGCGAGCCTCTAATTTTAGAAGGAAAATTTTCTACCGAAAAATTTACAACTTTATCTTGAAAGGGGGTCTAGGGGGTGTTTTTTAAAGCTTGATGGAAGTCTAGCGAGGAAACTAAAACATATAAAAATATATAGACCAAAAACCAAGCACTACCCTCTTAAATAAAGTGAACTCGAATATTTTTGTTCCATCATTCGGGTGTAGTGCGGAAGGAATTATTTGTGATTCGTCACTTGTTTTGGTGGAGTTCGTGAAGTCTCTCTCTTTCTTTCTCTTCACACACGACACACATACGCCTAAAACCACACACGCACACACACACACACACACACACACACACATGACGCTACTGTATACAGTATACACGGAAAGGCATACAATTTTTTTTCTCTCGCACACATGCACACACATACCTAAACACACACATACACACACGCTGAATTTTACCTACTTTTTCATCCAATTCATTCAATATATGTTTTACTCCTGAGAGAGAGAGAGAGATAGAGAGAGAGAGCGATAGATAGATATAGAGATAGAGCGATAGATAGATAGAGAGAGAGAGAGAGAGAGAGAGAGAGCGCGGGGTGGAAGGAGGGCAGAGAGAGAAGCACACACACACACACACACACACACACACACACACACACACGACATCCACCATATAAGAAATCTTTACATAATATATTGGAAATCACTACAAACGTCCCCACCTGCACATTTTGGCGAGAACTGTAACATTAAGATGATAATTTGTCATACGTCAGCACAAACTTGTAAAATATACGTTTTCTGCCCATTTTATTCCATCATAACAGTACGACACTAATATTTTTTGTTATTATTATTATCATTATTATTATTATTAGTAGTAGTAGTAGTAGTAGTAGTAGTAGTAGTATCAGTAGTTATTGTTGTCTTAATTACAATGATAATAGTAATTTATTAAACTGAGTAATATTATAGGCGTATCGAAGACGAACATGCAAAGAGCAGTGAAAATATTATTGAATGGAAGGAAAAGTAGGTAGACGAGGAATGTGTGTGTGTGTGTGTGTGTGTGTGCTACTCTCTCCCCGCCCTCCTTCCATTCCTTCCTCCAGCTCTCTCTCTCGCCCTCTTTCCCACCACAACCCTCCTAGCTCTTCTCTCTCTCTCTCTCGCCCCACTCGCTCCTTAACATTCTCTCTCTCTCTCTCTCTCTCTCTCTCTCTCTTTATGTTCCTAGAGCTAGAACCGACTATGGGGCACGTTCTCTGCAAGTATTGGGGCCTATGGTATTTGAACGGCTTGCCCAACCTAATCAAAGACTCAAACAGCCTGCCAGTATTCAAGGGCAGACTAAAGAGACACATTTTAGAAGATGGTATAGACTATAGAGTGAGATATTGATCACGTTCTATATATATATATATATATATATATTTAATATATTTGTAATCTAATTTATATATTTTTAACTTATTTTGGTAGGAGCTATTTCTCTGTACATTCTTACCAACAGAGAATGTATTATGTATTATGTATTATGCATTATGTATCATGTAATTGTTTAAAATTAGTTTACTGTATGAACATTGAACAGCCATTGTATATTTAATGGAAATAAAATAATCATAATCATAATCTTAATCTCTCTCTCTCTCTCTCTCTCTCTTGCCCCACTTACTCCTTAACATCTCTCTCTCTCTCTCTCTCTCTCTCTCTCTCTCTCTCTCTCTCTCTCTCTCTCTCTCTGTCACAGTGGTGTTTCTTTGGAATGAACACCTGTCACTACTGGAGTTCCGTAGGGATCTGTCCTTGGCCCACTGCTATGTATCACATAATCCAGAGGCATGCTGTTGGCCTCTTGAATTTAAGGGGGAGGTACTCACTTTTTCTGGACATCCTTCTCCCTCAGGCTTAGCATATTAGTTTTGAGATTTTAAGACTTTTGGCCCATTACTTTGGCGATTTTAAGAAATTTCACCCTATTTCTTTGTCGATAATAAGATCTTTCGTGCTATTTAGGTTTTGATTTTCTCCTGGCGAGCCTGTAATTTTCGGAGGGATCGGCCTTCGGCCAGGAATTTTTTCTACCGAAAAATACAAAGATGACTGGGGGTCTAGGGGCTGTTTTTCAAGCTTGATGGGGGTCTAGTGAGGAAACTTAATAATAAATGAATGAATACATAAATAGACCATAAGCTTGATGGAGGTCTAGGGAGGAAGCTAAAAGTATATGTCTATCTATCTATCTATATGCTCAGGCCCAATCCCCATTTTGGGGGTAGCCGACTCAAGACAGAACAAGAACAGGGAAAACACAAAAACAACATAAAACAACGAATAAACACAGATAAAAAGCACAAACTCACACACATCCAGGTCACATCCAAAGTATATGTAAAATATATATATAAATGAGCAAATAAATACGCCCCTTAAGAAGAGCGTAGCTGGTGTTTTGTATACTACAAGAGTGTGAATCAGTGGTCAGTCTACCAGTCTGTCAACTATACTGTCTCCCTGGAATGGACTGTGAGGTCTATGAGATACTGTATGTTACTTGTTTCTCTCTTTTCACAACTCATCTCTCTCTCTCTCTCTCTCTCTCTCTCTCTCTCTCTCTCTCTCTCTCTCTCTCTCTCTCTCTCTCTCATTTCAAGGTATGTCAAAATGTAATTCGAGTTATCTCTACCGTGGAAAATTAATTAATCTAGCTTTCCGTAATACTGATCATAGATAAATTATATAGGACAATTTGTATTTTAATATTGCAAAGACTCAGCTCATTAGAAGATAAGTAGAAAATACTAATGACAAGTTTTCTACTAATCAGAAATGAATTGGAAAGTATAATTATTGAAGTTGATTAGAGTGCGTGCGTGTGTGTGTGTGTTCCTCCCCTCACTGGATCCCTCACCTCACTCACTCACACTCTCTCTCTCTCTCTCGATTTCTCCAGCCCCCCTCCACCTTCCCCCCTCCTCGCTCTTCCCTCTTTCTCTCCCCCCCCCCCCCTTTTCCCGTTCTCTCAATCTCTCCGTTATATACCAAGCTCTCTCTCCCTCTCCCTCTCCCTCTCTCTCATATGCACAATACATATCAAATCTTTATCTATCTATCTATATATCTGTCTATATATATATATATGTGTTATTAAGCTTACGAGCGCGCGCGAGCATATATATACACAAACACACACACACACACTCATATATACAAATATACTTACACAAACACGCAGGGACAAACATACACAGTCACTATATACACATACAGTCACTTATATACACAAATACACATACACTCACTTCCCTCCTTCTCGCTCTCTCTCTCTCACACACTCACTCACTCACTCACACACACACACACACACACACAGCCCGTAGCCTAGTAGGTAAAGCTCTCGTCTCACACACGAGGGGTCGGGGGTTCAATCCCCGGCCGGGCGGAGACAAATTGGGCTTGTCTCCTTTCATGTGTTAGCCTCAGTTCACCTAGCTGTAAATAGGTACCTGGAATAAGTGGACGACGTTGTGACGTCCCATCTGGGGTTGGCAAAAATGGTACAAGGCGAGATGGGTATCATATGGTTCACCTAAGCTGATGGCTACCTAAGCCTTCGGGCGAGACGGTACCGTCTATAGCGAGAATCGTACCATACAGATCCACCCTAAGCCTTCGTTTCCGATGTCGCCAATTGGCTAAAAATACAGACTACACACACATCCACAGCCATTCCAACAGTACATAAAACACTTAACATGCATTTCACGCAATACATTCCCAGTTAAGGAGGCGCGATAATAATGAGCTTAGCTCGCATTGCGTGGATTCCCCTTGACGAACAAGTAACTGAGTGAGTAACACACAAACTCACACCCTTCCCCCTTCATCACACCTACACAACACTCCCTCAACACACACACTCACATTCAACCCTATCCCCCTCAACACACCTACACTCATGGACTCCCTCAAGTTCTCAACACACACACACACACACATGCAATCCCCTCAACACACGCACAACACTGAATCTACAAACAGGGAGAATATCGTGAGCGTATTATCGACTTTCCTGTTTTTTCTTAACCCTCCACCCCTCTACACCCCTACCATCCACCTAGCTATCTACCCAACCCACACCTCCACCCACCCACCCATACCCTCTACACCCCTACCCTCCACCTAGCTATCTACTCCACCCACCCATACCCGCTGAACCCACCCCACACCCATCCATACCTCCTCAACCCACCCTCACACCTCTCCACCTACCCAACCTCCTCAACCCACCCCAGGCCCCTACACCTACCCATACCTCCTCAACCCACCCCAGGCCCCTACACCTACCCATACCTCCTCAACCCACCCCAGGCCCCTACACCTACACCATACCTCCTCAACCCACCCCAGGCCCCTACACCTACCCATACCTCCTCAACCCACCCCAGGCCCCTACACCTACCCATACCTCCTCAACCCACCCCAGGCCCCTACACCTACACCATACCTCCTCAACCCACCCCAGGCCCCTACACCTACCCATACCTCCTCAACCCTCAACACCAACACCTTTCTTTTCATCAGTATCCCCTCGACATCCCCACGTCCCCTCCCACTCACATCCCCTCCCACATTTCTCCACTTATCAATATCCCCCTATAGCCTCCATTCCTACCCCCTTCACCCACACGTATCCCCTCCACATCCCCTCCATCCACACCTATCACCTCCACCTACCAATATTCCCTCTACCCCAGACATGGGCATGCTTATGATTATTAATAAAAAATCATAATCAAAGGCTGTGATTACATAATCATAATCAAATCATAATCAAAAGTTAAGCAACAGGTATAATCATAATCAAATCATAATCAAAAGTTAAGCAACAGGTATAATCATAATCACAAGTTAAGCAACAGGTATAATCATAATCAAATCATAATCAAAAGTTAAGCAACAGGTATAATCATAATCAAATCATAATCAAATATGAAGCTGCAGCTTTAATCATAATAAATCATAATCATAATCATAGTTTCTTCATAATAATCAATGATTAAAATGTGATTATTGTGATTATTTCATTGTATTTTCCATGTAGCAATTCTATTTCTCCTAAATAAATTAGCCAATTTCATATATATACAGTATATGTTGCAGGTCCATACAAAATGTATGTTTTTTTTTATAACAATAGTTTGTAAGTGATTTAAATACAGTGTAGTTATTTATATTACTCAAATATAAAGAAGCAAAATGCACCAAGTAGATGTGGTTTCCTTTAAGATAGTGTCAATTGCAATAAAAAACACTCTTGACTAATGTATAACCGAACAAAAAAATGACCTTAATAATAATCATTACTGTGTACAAATAATCACAATAAAATGTGATTATAATCATAATCTAATCATAATCAAGCAATAATAGAACAAATCTAATCATAATACAAAATACGTAAAGCGAAATAATCATAATCATAAAAAGGAAAACACGAGTAATCATAATCTAATCATAATCAAAAATTATTACGGATGATAATCAAAATCAAATCATAATATTTTTTTATAATCATGCCCATGTCTGTAAATATTCTAAGACTACCCCCACCCCATACCCACCAATATCCCCTCTACATGTCCACCTCCACATCCCACACCTACCAATACCCCCTTTTACCCCACATCCATCAATATCCCCTCTACCCACACCCCTCCACCCACACGTATCCCCTCCACCTACTAATATTCCCTCTACCCCCACACCCACCAATATTCCCTCTACCCCCACACCCACCAATATTCCCTCTACCCCCCACACCCACCAATATTCCCTCTACCCCCCACACCCACCAATATTCCCTCTACCCCCACACCCACCAATATTCCCTCTACCCCCACACCCACCAATATTCCCTCTACCCCCACACCCACCAATATTCCCTCTACCCCCACACCCACCAATATTCCCTCTACCCCCACACCCACCAATATCCCTTCTACCCCACACCCACCAATATCCCCTTCTACCCCACCCCCACCAATATCCCACTCTACCCCCACACCCACCAATATCCTCTCTACCCCCACACCCACCAATATCCCCTCTACCCCACACCCACCAATACCCCCTTCTACCCCACACCAATCAATATCCCCTCTACCCCACCCCTAACTATTTCTATTTAACTATTAAACTATTAAACTATGGTAAATAATGTGAGCGGTAATGAATTTTATTTATATGATGGACACTCTATTCAATTTGGGAATTCTTATTAGTACAGTACATCTTTAAGACCCCTTTAACCACCGAAATAATGTTCGATATTGTCAATTTCGCATGGAGTTTCATATTCAGCATAATTAACCATATGAACCAACAAATATTACAAAATTGTATAAGATATTTGTATTTAGTTACAATAACAATATAATGTCAACAGTCTATGGGCAGCTACTCTCCATTTCATTATAAATGCTCATTGATTATTGAACCATCATAAACAAATTACTCCCGAATATATCTTATCACTTGTTAATAGCGTTTCCAATCGATTTTTAATGTAACAGCTGAATAGTATGATACCGATATATGGTGTGGCATTATGGACTTTCTAACTGTATATTATTTGTAAGGCAGGTGTCACACGAGCCGTTTTTCGAGCAATTTTTACGGGCAATTATGATCTGGCAGCTTCAAAAATTACACTTTATCAGAATTCATCCGCCTAACATAATCTACCTTCAGTCTAGTTACCGATACCAGTGCAAAAACGTCCCTAAATATAACAAGAAAAAACTTGCTCATGGAAAATTGACGGAAAAATCGCTCGTGTGACAGCGGCTTACGTGTTCACCATATAATTATTAAAAACAAATGAGAACACAATCAAATATAAAATAAAACACCCATAGGAAGCCTATATTGGTTTATTATGTTTGATCTTAAGGGGAGGTTTTTAGTTATTTCCTTAGACCTCCATCAAGCGTAAATTTACACCCCCTAGTACCCCTTTCAAGATAAATTTGTACATTTTTCTATCGACAAAATATAAAAATTTATCTTGAAGGGGATCTTCGGGGTGTTTTTTTTTAAGCTTGATGGAGGTCTAGGGAGGAAACTAACAAAACATATGAATAAATGATTTAATAGACCAAACAAACGGCCAGCCTCCCCTTAAAAGATCGTATATGGCTGCAAAGAACCAAAACAAACAAACACCTGCCGTGATCAGATTAACAGCTGGTCGATGCCTCACCTATCTGTTAGTTAGAGCTTCCTGTTTCTTATCTCTCTCTCTCTCTCTCTCTCTCTCTCTGTGGTAGTGTGATTGTTTATGTCTCTCTGTCTGTATGTCTGTCTCTCTCTCTCTCTCTCTCTCTCTCTCTCTCTCTCTCTGTGGTAGTGTGATTGTTTATGTCTCTCTGTCTGTATGTCTCTCTCTCTCTCTCTCTCTCTCTCTCTGTGGTAGTGTGATTGTTTATGTCTCTGTCTGTATGTCTCTCTCTCTCTCTGTGGTAGTGTGATTGTTTACGTCTCTGTCTGTCTCTCTCTCTCTCTCTCTCTCTCTCTCTCTCTCTCTCTCTCTCTCTCTCTGTGGTAGTGTGATTGTTTACGTCTCTGTCTGTCTCTCTCTCTCTCTCTCTCTCTCTCTCTCTCTCTCTCTACTCTCTTCTCCTCATCCTCTCTCCTCTCTCTCTCTCTCTCCTCTCTGTGGTAGTGTGATTGTTTTACGTCTCTCTCTCTCTCTCTCTCTCTCTCTCTCTCTCTCTCTCTCTCTCTCTCTCTCTGTGGTAGTGTGATTGTTTACGTCTCTGTCTGTCTGTCTGTCTCTCTCTCTCTCTCTCTCTCTCTCTCTCCCTCACCTCTCACCCCTCTCCTCCTCTCTCCTCTCTCTCTCTCTCTCTCTCTCTCTGTGGTAGTGTGATTGTTTATTAGTGAGTTAGAAAGTGTGGGTACTAGGATGTATGTGCCAATGAATGTGTGTGTAGTGTGTGTGTGTGTGTGTGTGTGTGTGTGTGTAATAATAATAATAATAATAAACGGTTTATTAAAGAATGGTAGCCTCATGAGCTGAAAATACACATTTTACAATTTAGTGGATGAACATGAGATGAGATGAGATGAGATGTGTGTGTGTGTGTGTGTGTGTGTGTGTATGTGTACTCAAAGGTTGTGTAGGAATGTCTCCGGAAACTTCTGTTAATACTACACTGTTAAACGCGCTTCCTGTGAACTCTCTCTCTTCTATATATCTATCTATCTATCTATCTATCTATCTATCTATCTATCCATCCATCCATTTATATATCTACAGTATCTACATATCTATCTATCTATACTGTACATATATATATATTTTTTTTGGGGATACTTCTTTCACATGAACATAATAATCTAATGCTAGCCATAATCGAAGAAAGGTTGCCACTAAACTGCATAAAGTTCTCAAAGTCTATCTATCTATATGCTCAGGCCCAATCCCCATGTTTTCTTATTTTTATTTGTATTTTCTATTTTAATTTAATTTTATTATTCCCCCCCCCCCCCCCCCCCTCAGAGTACATGGTATAATCTTGACTATGACATATCCTTCCTTTACTAAAACAAATAGTCTAGAGTTGGGCCGAATGACATAATTGAATTACAGTACCGGTGACGTCCTTTTCATCATCATGCTATGGAAACTATTTGACGATATTATTCAGCTTAGGAATGACGTCTACCCCCTTAAAACAGTGCATACCATCTCAATTAATCCATTTAGCTACCCTGTATCCCTCATAAGCATCATCAAATCGTCTAAATGCAGCTAAAATACAAAACAAAAAGACGTCACCGGTCCTGTAAGGGTTAATCTACTGTATGCATGACATCACATAACATATCATCATTCAAGTCGAATTGGTAATGAAAAGACTATCCCGCTTTCTCCGACTGTAATGCTATGACTCTCTCTCTCTCTCTCTCTCTCTCTCTCTCTCTCTCTCTCTCTCAATGAAGATAATGGTGAATATAAGTGCCAGAGAAAAACAAGTGAAAACCGTATTAAATGGGTAAAAAAAAGTAGGTGGACGAGGAATGTCTGTATACTGTATATGTGTGTGTGTGAGAGAGAGAGAGAGAGAGAGAGAGAGAGAGAGAGAGAGAGAGAGAGAGAGAGAGGTACACAAAATTGGTATGCCTTTAATGTGGGTAAGTAGCCTACATTTGGAACATAAGGTCTATGTGATCAATATATAAGTACAGTAAATCTATCTCTCTCTCTCTCTCTCTCTTGTGGTTAAAGCCAGAGCACAATGTTTTGAACTTGAGTCTGTGTTATCATTGTATTTGTGCTACACGTAAACATACACGGGCATACACACACAAACACACGTACATACACGCACGTAGACATCCCAAGGATTTAACTCCCATTATTAGCCTCACCTGACCCTACCAGAACAGTTTTTGTATGTATGTATGTTTGTTTGCATACGTGAGCGTTTATGTATATGGGCATGTGCACACTTACTGCATGTTCTTATGTTCTTATATAATAATTATGTATGTATATATATGCGTATGTATGTGTGTACGTATGTGTATATATGTATGTTCTGTATATTATATAAGTAAAATAAATGTGTACTGTATATGCACTGTAAATCACTTACTCTCATGGTTAATTTATGATAATTTGTATTTTACACTAGCATAATTATTGTATTAATTTTTTTTTTTAATGTAAAGTATATTATACTCACACATTGTAAACTGAGCTTACCATTTTCATATCTGTACATCTCATGTTCATCCACTAAATTGTAAAATGTGTATTTTCAGCTCATGAGGCTGCCATTCTTTAATAAACCGTTTATTATTATTATTATTATTATTATTATTATTACACACACACACATGAACTCACACACGTAAACACGCATACTAGGTATAGTACTATTATACCTTATATATATATATATATATATATATATATATATATATATATATATATAGTAAAAGTAGCAATATTATTATACCCTGTTACAAATAGGTAGTCCAGAAATCCTGAACCCTGACCTCTATAACTAAAAAAGGGCCAGAACAAATGGGTTATAAATTTCCACACCTATTCCCTTTCCAAATGGTGGACATATCAGCTGGATTACTCTAGTCGTTTGTGAGTTATAGAGGTTAATGTTCAAGAGTTTTGGCCTACTCACGAGGAACAGGGTACAGTAGTACATACAAAAAATATGTTGTTTCTCACGAGTGTGTTAGTCCAGTTACCATGAGTGTGTACGCCTGGTAACCGGGTGTGGGTGTGGGGGTGTAGGGGGGGGGGGGGGGCCCTGAAAGTGTGGTGTCACGGAGAGTTGGTTATTTGGGTCTTCGTTACTCTCTTAACGGTAATAACGGCGCCGCGGGAGCTACGTAAGTGGTGGTAACGGGACCTTGGGAAGAGAGTTACAAGGAGTTACAAGGAAATTTAGTATCTCAGAGACCTTGCAGTCCATTCCGAGGAGATACTCGAAGTAGAAGGAGAAAGACTGTATAGTGCACTACACTCTTTACAGAGTGTGCAAAATACTATCTACTCTCTTCTTGAACTGCTCTCCTGAAGAACTGTTTACAATTTCGGAGGGAAGTTTGTTCCAGGTAGAACAGATAATTATGTGAAAATGTTTCCACAAATACTAGTGCTGAACCTATTCATTCTAATTTCCAGCCATGGTTGCGTGTTGTATTCATATTGAGACTAAACATATTGATATAATCCACAGTGTCAAACCCATTAAGTATTTTAAATACTTCAATAAGCTGACCTCGTAGTCTGCGTGCTTCCAACGGAAAGAGATCAAGAGCTCTCAACCGGTCCTCATAGCTCATTCTTCTAAGCGATGGAATAAGCTTTGTAGCTCTAGCTTGTACTCTTTCTAGTCACTCTATATCTTTCCTGAGTGCTGAAGACCAGAATTGAACAGCATACTCCAGGAGAGGCCATATCAGAGCGTTGTAAAGTGTGAGGACTATTTCCTTAATTCTATACTGGCTAAAATATGACGACTTTATGCAGTTTAAGATGGACCTGTGTTATTAAGAGGGTTTATTGAGATCCTATTTACCCATTTGAGTCGTAGGGTAGCTTATAAACTAAAGATAATCGGCTAATGGTAACCAGAACATGAAGCAAATTACGTAATGATGGTGAAGGTGTTAAAAGTGTGCTAGGGGTACTTGGGTATGCTCGACACAAACTCTGATGGGTAAGTCATTTAAATCTAAAATAAATAAGTTTATTGTTTAATCAATTCAGATCTTAATTTGTTTCATTGTGTTCCTGTTTTCCTTTGTTTTTCTCCCCGTACAATATGTCTCCCAGCAGGGCCACCCATGGTCTTGTAGGCTTGTTCTTTTCACTGGGAGACTTCTGTATAATAATAATAATAATAATAATAAATAATAATAACAGCGGAGAAAGGTGGTTGTGTTGAGAAGGGGGTCCAATGCCCTTGCAGATTGATGGATGAAGACAGTTATAAATGTTAATTAGTTCTACCTTAGAGTTTGGATAAAGACAATGTATACGTATGAAACTAAAGATAACGAACATGTTAAAATCTCATAAACGATGGGGCTAAACATGATGGAGAAAGGGGCCCAGAGAAAACAAATACCTTACCTTAACGTGTCAGTATCCTTATAAAGTTGGTCAACGTACATAAAAAATGTTTTAGTTTGTGGTGCAAATTGCATTTCCTTTCAGAGCGAATAATAGCATAGAAAACCCTTTAATGATGGGTAACTAATAATGATCTATGAGTATTTTTGGGGAGTTGGGGAGGATGATTTCATTAGTTCCAGTAAATGTTTGCGTTATTTACCTATGGGATACTAAAGTCGGTTCTCAAAGGTAAATAACGAAAATATTTACTGGAACTAATGGAAATATCTACCAAACCAATGGTAGTATAAATCCCGTGAAAAAACATTATTAGTTACCCCCAATTATTTTGTTTTCTATGATTTGATCTGCTTCCAAAGAAAATGAAAGCTTTACCATAAACTAAATCAAGTTGGGTGCGATTCTACCTTCGTATCACGCAATTTACAGGTACCACCACGGGCTTATTAGAGAGGTTCTTTTTTAGGTTTCTACAGTTATACTCCTACTATTTTGACATTATTTTCCTTTCCAAACTGAGTCTTTTTTTAATCTTACCATATTCAGGAAGCCCTACTGATGTACGAATTGTAGGAGTCTGAGGAAAGCAGCCCCCAAGTTAAGTTAGGTTGTCATGTTAGATTAATGCTTCCATTGCAAATGAGAGTCGGCGCGGCAGATACTCGCGGACCACGGCGGATGCAAAGAAACGTAAACAAACCATCACCCGCCTCATGTGATGACAATATTGTCATTAACCTAACCTAACCGCCAGACCCCCGCTGCTGTAATGATGTAGACGACATAAATTCACTAAAAAGTTCTGCGGGAGAGCGAAAACCCCTTCGAGATCTTGCGTTGTAAGAAAATGGGTCTACAGAAAACAGAGTTTCGAGGGTAAACTCAAACCGCGGCGGACGAGTTTCACTTTGGTGAAGGTTTTTAATACTTGAATGTAGCAATTTCAAGTCAAACATACATTTCCGCGCATCATCAAACCATACTAAGTCTACTACTAATAATATTAACCTATTAGGAGCAACAGAATAGCAAAATAATAGGGGGACCATAACTGTAGATTTATCCCCAAAAGTAAATAACGAAAATATTTACTGGAACTAATGGAAATATTTACCAAATTAAGGGTAGTATAAATTCTGTAAACCATTATTAGTTACCCATCATTATTTGGTTTTCTATGATTGTATTTGCTTCCAAAGAAAATGTAAATTTTACCATAAAGTAAAACAAGTTGGTGCGATTTTGCCTTTGTATATAAATATAGATTGAAGTTATCGAAATATCACTAATTTCTATATTCATTAATGTTACAGACATATTACTCTCAAATTGTATTCAGTGCATTGCCCAATATACAAAGTATATATGATGAATAAAACAGAATATATTAGGCCTACAGAGACATATGGCAAGGATTCCTAAAGTTTCGAATCCTTGCCAAAATAATGTCTCTGTAGGCCTAATGTATTCTGTGTTATTCATCATATATACTTTGTATATTGGCCAATGCACTGAATACAATTTGAGAGTAATATGTCCGTAACATTAATGGATATACAAATGAGTGATATGTTGATGACTTCAATCTATATATTTCGATTCACTGGCTGGTTTTTTGTGAGTGAGAGCACAGTGAGAGCACACAGGTTGGTTGAGCTCCTCAAAAGAGGGGATTATCGGAGGGGTATCGTGGGGCTAAGTGACCCATATACGTATCAGAAGATCGGCGATGATACGGTGTTTCGGCACATAGTAAACAGAACGTGGTTTCTTGTTTAAACATCGCCCACAAAGCATATTTAGTTTAATCTTGAGAGTGTTATTACCAGTATCAGAGAGGGGACAAGGAGCCGTTAGGCACTAGCCCAGCCCTGCCCAGGCACCATAAACCTCCAGCAGTAACCACAAGGTGAGTGAAGTAACCGTTTATAGGGCAGGCAGTTTCACCCTTATGGTTCCCCACCATAGGCCTTATCTTCCATCTACCCCAAGGACCTGACCCTCGGTCTTTCAACTTCTCAAACAATTCTAACCATTATGAAGTACTTGCTATAAGGTCCATTTTTATTTCCCTCTCTCTAACCATTTAGGAAATACTTGCTACAAGGTCCATTTTCATTTATCTCTCTCTCTCTCTCTCTCTCTCTCTCTCTCTCTCCTTAACATCTTTCCATCCACTTTCAATCACCGCACTTAACCGTCTCATTGTTATTATTTTTTGGTTTTCTATAACTTCAGATCGCTCTTTATCATTTTAGTTATTTGTTTTTCCCTAACATCTTTCAATACCCAACCAGGCCAGCCCCCTCTCCAGCTCGCTTTCTTTCTCCCTCGCCCCTGCTCTCTCTCTCTCTTAACATTTTGTACAATTTAAGCATTTTTCCAAAACTGCTGTCCTAGATTCGGTTACCCACTCAGATCCTGGCTCTCGCTCACTCTCTGGCTCTCTCCCTATCTTGATGTTGACAGCATTATTAATATCTAAGCATTTATTAATACTCAATATCAGGGTGGCGTCGCCAGTGTAAGTAATCATAGGATATAATTGGCGTGCTTCCCTTCAATCAGTTAGATCTTTTAGTTGTACCGGTGCCCAATGCCCAGGATTTATACATTTAACCACTTAGCTTTAGGAGAAGCAGGCCAATTGCCCATCAGAAAGGTTGACTATGATATGTGAATTTTTATGCATCCAGCCAATTATACATTAATAACAACAGCAATAATCTAGATATGTGCCAGGAGAGATTTCCCGGGGTTTCTGAAACAAGGGAGACATGGCAGAGATGGAAGCACCACGGGAAGATCAGGAGGTCGGCTTGGTAGAGGCAGAGGAACGGATAATCTTGGAAGACTATGGCCTAGCAGATACTAAGTGTTTTAAGTGCGGAAAACCAATGCAAGAAAGAATTCGCGAAAATGTTCCAGCTGTCTTAGATCTATTCATTTATCTTGTGCTAAGCTGACAAAGAAAACATCAGGAGAACAACCAAACTGGAAATGTCTCGCATGCCCAGGGCCCACTGCAGAGCCAACCGGGGCAACACCGGCAACACCGGTCGCCGACTTAACCCAACTTGTGACCAAATGGAAAGCGCGGATCCAGGTCCTTGCCCGGGTACCTAAAGGAGCCAGAATCCAAGTGGCGGAGGCCCTTACAACCATCATAAAGCAGGCCCTACAGCTCAAGACACCCCTCGCATGGGCACGGCTCCTGGGTTTCTCCTATGGGGCCCTCTGAAAACCACCCAGAACCAACATACAAGACCATCTTCAGGTTTCACTAGCCACCAGAGTGAAACGTCAAGTAGCACAGTATATGGATGGAAACAAACTGGTGGAACCCCCCGAACAGCAACCAAACAGGGCCCAGAAGCAACAGGACAAGGAAGAGGAAGAGGCTGAACAGCTACGTAAGAGGGTCGCGGCGAAGCTGGCGGATAGTGACATCAAAGGGGCCGTCAGACTGTTGTCCTCTTCAGAAGGTTTTGCTGGTCAAGGCACCGAAGTTGTTGAAGCCCTACAAGAAAAGCACCCACCTACACCTAGGAACCTAAACCTCCCCCCTGCTCCAAATGACCAGATGCGCCAACCTTTAGTTGTCACGAAGGAGCAGGTGGTTGCCGCAGTGACTTCATTCCCAGCAGGCTCAGCCGCGGGCCCAGATGGTATCCGACCCGCCCACCTCAAAGGCCTCTTGGGTCAGGGATCAGGAGCTGCTGGGGAGGCACTCTTGGAAACCCTCACCAAATTCATCAACATGGTTTTAAGAGGGGAAGTACCCGACTGTGCCACACCCCTATTTTTTGGGGCATCACTCTGTGCACTGGCAAAAAAAGATGGCAGTGTGCACCCAATAGCAGTAGGGAACACCTTCCGCCGCCTTGCCACAAAGGTGGGTTTGAAACCACTCTCGAATGGCCTAGGTCAACACTTAAGACCAGTTCAACTAGGTTTCGGAACTCCAGGGGGGTGTGAAGCTGCTGTACACGCAACCCGCACCTACCTCAGCCAAGCCCAAGAAAAACGGATGCTTCTAAAGATTGACATGCGGAACGCATTCAACAGCATTCGCAGGGATGTCTTCCTCCGTGCAGCTCAAGAACACATCCCCACTCTGTACCCCCTACTTTGGCAGGCTTATTCCAAACCTTCAATCCTGATTTTTGGCGAGACGGTAATCCCATCAGCGACCGGGTTACAGCAGGGAGATCCAGGTGGTCCTGCTCTTTTCTCAATAGGGGTGGATGCAGCAGCTAACAAAGTAAGGTCAGAACTGAATGTATGGTACCTGGACGATGCAACCTTGGGTGGGTCAGTAGAGAATGTTCTAACCGACCTAAATAACATCGTAACTGACCTCGGCCAGGCTGGGCTAGTGATAAATGACACCAAATGTGAACTTGTCCTCCTCAACCATACACGTGAACAAGGAGAAGAGACTCAGGCCCTGTTTCGAGGCATATTGCCAGATGTAAAGATCCTTCAGGAGCACCAGCAAACCCTAATAGGTTCCCCACTAACTCTGGCAGCAATCCCACCAGCACTTCAAGTTAAAAAGGAGGAGCTTCAACGTCTCGTGAGTCGCCTGATACACATCGATGCCCACTCAGCTCTGGCCCTTCTCAAGAACTGTTTCTCCATCCCAAAACTCCAATACCTCCTGCGCACATCGATGACTTACACGAACAATGGTGGCCTCCAAGAATTAGACAGCATAATCCGAGAAGCAGTGACCAGCATCACCAACGTGGAATTTAAAGAACGGACCTGGACACAAGCCACCCTTCCTGGCCGCCTCGGGGGCTTGGGCATACGGAGAGCCTCGGATATTGCCTCCCCAGCCTTTATCTCTTCCCTCATCGCGACCAACGACCTTGTAGTGTCCATCCTTTCTTATCAACCCGGAATGACACTTAATGGGGACGTAACAGAAGCGATTAACACCTGGAAGGAAAGTACAGGAGTAGTGGAGGAGCCTCAGGGTACCTCCAGGAGCAAGCAGAAAGCGTGGGATACCATCTCGGCGAAGAAAACTCAAGAAAATCTCCTAACCAATGCAGACCAGGTTGCAAAAGCACGCCTCCAGGCAGCCGCCCATTCGGAGAGTGGCTTGTGGTTACACGCCATCCCCATCCCACCTCTTGGAACTCACTTGGATGCTGAAGCGCTCCGGGTTGCCATCGCGCTCAGAGTGGGTGCGGCAGTTTGTCACCCACACACTTGCAAGTGTGGTAGGGGGATGGATGCTCAAGGTCACCATGCCTTGTCATGTAATTACAACGCAGGCCGCCTGCCAAGACACTCTGCACTAAATGATGTCATAAAACGGGCCCTGCAGAGTGCTAACCGTGCATCAATCCTCGAACCACATGGACTTCACAGAGAAGACGGCAAACGGCCAGATGGGATGACCACTTTACAAGAATGGCCGGTGCCTCGTGTGGGATGCCACATGTGTTGACACTTTCTCCACAACCAACATCGCCAGAAACGCCGACGAAGCAGGTGAAGCCGCCCGGATAGCAGAAAATAAAAAGCGAGAAAAATATCAAGCCATCGCCAGAAATCATCAGTTCGAGCCCCTGGCATTCGAAACTTCAGGAGTCTTCGGCCCTACCACCCTTAAGATGGTGAATGAAATAGGCCGTAAAATCAGAGAAGTTTCAGGAGAACCCCGGGAAACCCTCTGGCTCAAGCAAAGACTAGGGATGGCTATCCTCCGGGGCAATGCCACCAGCGTCATGAGCTCAGTTCGACTGGACTGGGTCATGCCACTGTGTGAGGCCCGGGCAGGAGTGGTGTATCCGTAGTCTTTCCACAGTAGGGTAAAACAAAACATAAACTTTATTTGTATGTAACATGTGTGATGCACATACATAAAAGGGGATGTGTCGATTGGTTGAAAGCCACAGTTGCTCGCGCGTTTGGGGCTAGCAACACGTATTATGAAAAACATGTATCCTCCTTCATTCACTGTCCCCCCCTTCACTCACTCAACCCCACAATTTGCCAGAGGATAACAGGTTTTTCACAATACTTCACTGGATGGAAACTGATTACTATTGGGTGTAAGAGAAAGAGCAGCAGACGACGTTTTATTTTCCATCATTATAAATTCATTATACAAGATTTAGAATGTGGTCATTATACAATTAAAACAAACATATATATATAATATCAACATAAATACCTGTACCTATATACTGTATATTTAATGGCTATTGAACAACTCTACCTTACTCAGTGAGAACATAATACTGCAACATAAATAAATACACATATAATAATACAAAATAGTATAAATAATACGTGCACAAGATGTATCATGTATACAAAAATGCATATATATATACATACACAGATAGAAACAAAAACGTATTCCTGATTCCGAAGACAATTGTATGTTTGTTTGTCTGTCAGGCATAACCGGACTGTCTGGTGCGTGTCTACCTGTTTGTCTGGTCCCTGTAAAAGATATCTGGTTTGTTTAGGGTCTAGAGTGAGATCTTTATTTAGGAAACATATTTGTGTGTTAAATTGTATCTTTATTTGTTTTTTCCTGTCTGTCTGTCTTTATGTATTTTAATTTAATCCTCTCCCTCTATCGCCCAGTTCTCACTCCCTTCTCTCTCTCTCTCTCTCTCTCTCTCTCTCTCTACAGAATTTCAATGCAAAATTCGCCATTCGAGGGTGTAAAAAATATGACCATGCCTACACCCATCCTCCATGAATAAAAGAGGCTGAAGATAAACACAATATACTGAAGTTTGATCTCTCTGTAACGGTGATGTCCTTTTCATTATATTCTAGCAACTATTAGACGATTATATTCAGCTTAAGAAGGTCGTCGACAAATTAAAGTACTGCAAACTATCTCAATTAATCCTTTTAGCTACCCTATATCCTTCCGAAGCTTCATCAAATCGTGAACACGTAGCTGCAATAAGATACTAAATCATCATCCGTACTGACAGCATCAATCTTTTTGTAATGATCTGTAAGGGGAGATATCCACTTGAGGGATTTTTTTCTTGACTCTTTTCTCCCTCATGTTTAGCCCCATTGTTTTCCTAATGTTAAGACGTTCGCCCCATTATTTTGACGATTTTAAGAACTTTCAACCCATTTCTGTCAATTTTAAGACCTTTCGTGCCATTTAGGTGTCGATTTTATCCTGGCGAGCGATAGCGAGCCTGTAATTTAAGAGGAACCGGCTTTCAGCCGGGACATTTTTCTACCGAAAAATGTACAAATTTATCTTAAAAGGGGCTCAAGGGGGTGTAATCTTAAGCTTGAAGGATATCTACGGACCAAACTAAAAACCTCCCCTTAAAACCACCAGTAAAGAATACCCTGACTGGTTCATAAGCTTTCCTACTGTCACAAAGGATATCAGGTAGCATAACTCGACAAAAGCAAGACCTGTTTCTTCCTAGGACTAATACTGGCCTAAAAACTAGAATGCGCTACCTGGTATATATCATATAAGGAACATGTATCTCTAAACTGTTTTAAATATGTTCTTCAGGCTGGTCTAAATATTACACCATGACTTGAACTAAGCTTGAGGAAATCAGTACGACCGACAATTGAAAATCCATTAAATTTGTGTATTTATGTTATGTATTGTGGGTGTGTATTAAAGTCTTATACATTTAAATTTTAATATTATTATGTAACTGATCATTGTAATATGATTTTTTTTTTTTTTTTATGGACTAAAGTCACTAAAGTATTCTGATATTCTCTCTCTCTCTCTCTCTCTCTCTCTCTCCACCCGCCCCGCTCCCACGCCCCTCCCATGCGACGCCCATGCCTCTCTCACGTGAAGAGCTTCAGAGCAAAAAATGGGAGGAAATGCTGAAGGGGAAGTAGAGGGAAGAAGGGGAGAGGGGGGGGGGGGGGAGGGGTAGGGGAGAGATGGGTTGAGACCATAGACTCCTCTATGTAAAGGGCTCTATGGTTGAGACTCACTGCGGAGGGTGTCAAACCAGGACAATGTTGTTTTGATACTGGATTGAGTGTCGGAGGGAACACAGGAAATGTTGAATGAAATTGCATGGGTTTGGCCATTTAAACACTTCCAAGGGGCATAAAATCAGCCATAGAGCACAACTTTAACTTTGTATATATATATTACTTTCAACGGCTAAAATGAAGGGATTCTGTTATTGGGCCAGGGTGCAGGGGATGAATAATTTCCCATCCAGGTTGAGAGGAAGGGACAAAAAGAGGGGGAGGATGGAAAAAAAAAAAAAAAAAAATTAAGAGGAGTTGAGAGGAGGGGGATAGGGGTTGAGAGGATGGGGATAGGGGTTGAGAGGATGGGGATAGGGGTTGAGAGGAGGGGGATAGGGGTTGAGAGGATGGGGATAGGGGTTGAGAGGATGGGGATAGGGGTTGAGAGGATGGGGATAGGGGTTGAGAGGATGGGGATAGGGGTTGAGAGGATGGGGGATAGGGGTTGAGAGGATGGGGATAGGGGTTGAGAGGATGGGGGATAGGGG
Organism: Paralithodes platypus; assembly: GCA_032716605.1. Lineage (NCBI taxonomy): Eukaryota > Metazoa > Arthropoda > Malacostraca > Decapoda > Lithodidae > Paralithodes > Paralithodes platypus. The sequence continues at coordinate 17,936,428 of CM064555.1, read as the reverse complement.
TTGAGAGGATGGGGATAGGGGTTGAGAGGATGGGGATAGGGGTTTGAGAGGATGGGGAGAGGGGTTGAGAGGAGGGGGATAGGGGTTGAGAGGAGGGGGATAGGGGTTGAGAGGAGGGGGATAGCGGTTGAGAGGATGGGGATAGGGTTGAGAGGATGGGGATAGGGGTTGAGAGGATGGGGATAGGGGTTGAGAGGATGGGGATAGGGGTTGAGAGGATGGGGATAGGGGTTGAGATGATGGGGATAGGGGTTGAGAGGATGGGGATAGGGGGTTGAGAGGAGGGGGATAGGGGTTGAGAGGATGGGGATAGGGGTTGAGAGGAGGGGGATAGGGGTTGAGAGGATGGGGATAGGGGTTGAGAGGATGGGGATAGGGGATGAGAGGATGGGGATAGGGGTTGAGAGGATGGGGATAGGGGTTGAGAGGATGGGGATAGGGGTTGAGAGGATGGGGATAGGGGTTGAGAGGATGGGGATAGGGTTGAGAGGATGGGGATAGGGGTTGAGAGGATGGGGATAGGGGTTTGAGATGATGGGGATAGGGGTTGAGAGGATGGGGATAGGGGTTGAGAGGATGGGGATAGGGGTTGAGAGGATGGGGATAGGGGTTGAGAGGAGGGGGATAGGGGTTGAGAGGATGGGGATAGGGGTTGAGATGATGGGCATAGGGGTTGAGAGGATGGGGATAGGCGTTGAGAGGATGGGGATAGGGGTTGAGAGGAGCGAGATAGGGGTTGAGAGGTGGGCGATAGGGGTTGAGAGGAGGGGGATAGTGGTTGAGAGGAGGCGGATAGGCGTTGAGAGGAGCGGGATAGGGGTTGAGAGCATGGGGACAGGGGGTGAGAGGATGGGGATAGGGATTGAGAGGAGGGGGATAGGGGTTGAGAGGAGGGGGATAGGGGTTGAGAGGAGGGGATAGGGTTGAGAGGAGGGGGATAGGGGTTGAGAGGATGGGGATAGGGTTGAGAGGATGGGATAGGGGTGGAGAGGAGGGGGATGGGGGTTGAGAGGAGGGGGATAGGGGTTGAGAGGAGGGGGATAGGGGTTGAGAGGATGGGGATAGGGGTTGAGAGGAGGGGCATAGGGGTTGAGAGGAGGGGGATAGGGGTTGAGAGGAGGGGGATAGGGGTTGAGAGGATGGGGATAGGGGTTGAGAGGATGGGGATAGGGGTTGAGAGGATGGGGATAGGGGTTGAGAAAAGGGGAATAGGGGTTGAAAGGAGGGGGTAGGAGTTGAGAGGAAGGGAAGGTGAGGGAAGAGATAAAGGAAGGGTAAAGGGAAGAAATCAGAGGTATACGTATATTCACACATGGTCAATAGACCGGACCAGATGGCTGGAGAGAAAGAAGAGCAATTGGACAGAGGAAGAACAAGCGGAGAAGTGAGAAGTACAGTAGAAGACTGAAAGTTCTCGGGCTCAACCAAGTTGCTATGAGCGATATCAATACATAGTTAATTGACTGAATAACGCTAGGAAAGATGTACGGACAAACTATTTTTCTTCTTCTAAGAGTCGAGAGTATGTACCGGTAGATCTATATTTAGGAATGACCTCTATCGGTCAAATTTATGCTTTATTTTATCCTGCCTGCCCATATATAGTTCAATATATACTTATATCTCTCTCTCTCTCTCTCTCTCTCTCTCATCCTGATCCTTAAAGTGCTCTTGTATTTTTTTCCCATGTGCATGAAAGAGACAAAATGAAAAGCTGCCTGCAACAAGTGTCTCCCCCAAAGTTGAAAAAATGATAGAGAGCCAAATTCAAGGTACTTTAGAGTCAAAATGTCTGGACACACTGATTTTGAAGCATTTCAAGTCACAGTACGAGGGAAACACAGATTGAGGTGCATAATACAATATGAGAAATAAAACCAAATCCTCTCATCTTCCCTTCCTCTCCCCCTCTCCTTACCCATCCCCTAGCCCTTCCCCCCCCCCCCCCTCTCCCCTTCTTCCCTCTACTTCCCCTTCAGCATTTCCTCCCATTTTTTGCTCTGAAGTTCTGCACGTGAGACAGGCATGGGCGTCGCATGGGAGGGGCGTGGGGGCGGGGCGGGGCGGGGCGGGGCGGGGCGTGGGGGAGGAGAGGAGAGAGGAGAGGAGAGAGGAGAGGAGAGGAGAGGAGAGGAGAGGAGAGGAGAGGAGTTAAGAGGAAGGGGAGAGGAGTTGAGAGGGGAAGGAAGGATGAGGGGAGGGAAGAAGGACGAGAATAGGGGTTGAGAGGAAGGAATAACGGAAGGGTAGAGGAAGAGGAAGCTGTTGGAGTGGCTTTGTTATGGCCAATAGATACACGAGTTAATAATCTGATACAGTTGACTGAATAACACTATATTGGAAAGTTGCACGGTCAAACTATTTATCCCATTTAATCCTATTTGGTCCGAGGGAGAGTTCTTTGGATCTCCCCTGATTCGCTCCATTAGTTAGGAAATTTTAAGACTTTTCACCTCATTAATTTGGAAATGAGGCGCTTCACCCGATTCAAGTGTCGATTATAATCTGGTCGAGCGATAGAGAGCCTCTAACTTAAAAGAAATCGGCCTTTGGCCGGGACTTTTTTTATCGAACACAAAACAAAAACAAATGTAGCTTGAAAGAGGTCTGGAGGATCATTTGTTTAGTTTGAAGGAAGTCTGGGAAGGCTTTTTTGTAGCCTAGTGGACGAACTATAATACATTTGTTGGGCAAAGCAAGCAAAGTTCTCAATAATATGTTAGCAAAATGTCATAATAACCCCCAAGACGTTGGACCAGATAGTGTTAATACTTCCCACGAGGACCAATTAAGGAAGATGACGCATTGTTATATCATGGCTAACACTACACGATTTTAGGCTAAACATGAGGGAGAAGGGCTTCCAGAACCCCCCCCCCCCCCCTTAACTCTGACAAATCCATCCTAAGCTGAATAACATCGTCTAAAGAAAGCCCAAATATAGAAAGACTTGACTGTTTCCATACCCAGGACACTCACCAGAAGATTTGTATTTATTTGTTCATTTGTTTATATATTTCTTATTATTTTTAGTTTCCTCTCAAGACCTTTATCAAGCTTACAAAAACACAAACGAAATAACAAACACACACACACGAAGAACCAAACACACAAACGAAGAAACAAACACACAAATGAAGAAACAAACACACACAAACAAAGGAAGAAACACACAAAGGAAGAAACAAACACACAAACTAAGAAACAAACACACACAAACAAAGAAACAAACACCACAAACGAAGACACAAACACAAACGAAGAAACAAACACACACAAACAAAGAAACAAACACCACAAACGAAGAAACAGACACCACAAACGAAGAAACAAACACAAACGAAGAAACAAACACAAACAAAGAAACAAACACACAACCGAAGAAACAAACACACACTAAGAAACAAACACACAAACAAAGAAACAAACACACACAAACAAAGAAACAAACACCACAAACGAAGAAACAAACACCACAAACGAAGAAACAAACACACAAACGAAGAAACAAACACAAACAAAGAAACAAACACAACCGAAGAAACAAACACACACTAAGAAACAAACACACACACAAAGAAACAAACACACACAAACAAAGAAACAAACACACAAACGAAGAAACAAACACACACAAAGAAACAAACACACAAACAAAGAAACAAACACACACAAATGAAGAAACAAACAAACATAAACAAAGAAACAAAAATGAAGAAACAAACAAACAAACAAACACAAATGAAGGAACACAAACAAAGAAACAAACAAACAAAGAAACACAAAGAAACAAACAAACACAAAGAAAAACAAACACAAAGAAACAAACAAACACAAAGAAACAAACAAACACAAAGAAACAAACAAACACAAATAAAGAAACACACACAAACAAAGAAACAAACACACAAACAAAGAAACAAACTCACATAAACGAAAAAACAAACACAAACAAAGAAACAAACACACAAACAAATAAACAAACACACAAACCAACCCTGGAAACCCGGTGAAAGTATCCCAGTGTACCGCTCGTGTTCGCCTCAAGCCCCAACATCAACAACAGGCAGTTAGTTTCACCATCTTTGTTTCCTTGACACATAACGTACAGTCAACATTAATAGTCCGCTCATAACCTGGCTTACATATTGTTACCTTGACAGTCCTCACGTAATTCTAATAGCCCATGTATAGCATTTTTGTTTTACATTGTACACTTAAAAGAAAAAAACAAAATATATATATAGTATATATATACTATATATAATTATATATATATATATATATTTATAATCTCCCACTGAGAGATTAGAAACATTTAGTGGCTCACGTGTATTTGTGATATATATATATACAGGGTGGTGCAAAAGTAGGTTGACAGTGGTGTCCGATGGTAAATGGTAATGGCGACTGTCAACCTACTTTTGCACCACCCTGTATATATATATATATATATATATATATATATATATATATATATATATATATATATATATATATATATATATATTTAGATAGATATATAAACGTTATCAATCCTATATTCACGAATTTTGGTGAATAGATACGATATGCGCCAAGGAAGAAGTGATTCAATTATTCAGGTAGAGCGCATACCTCCGCCAGCTTAGGCGGAGGTATGCGCTTTGTCAGTGTCAGAGTGGTTAAATATTTCCTAAACGACCATTATTTGTGTTGCTTAAAGCCGGGACTTGATAATGACAAAACAACACAGTTTCACCATCAGGTTTCCTAAGTGAGTTGGCGCGCGCGCGCGCACACACACACACACATAAATGCATACACATACATACACATATACGCACACACATACACACATAAATACATACATACATACACATAACATAAATTGACCAAAAAGTGAACCATACCGCCTTAAATTATTTTCAGTGTTTTCGGTTTTATTTTTGCTAAGATTAGACGACGTTGTCAAGAGCGACATGGATTTATCACTGGGCTATGTAACGAGTCCGGCTGAGGGCCAAAAGGTTATGTCACACATATACACAGATATATACACCTGACACATACATACACACACACACACACACACACACTGACACTCACACAGACATTATACACTGACACACTCTAACACACACACACACTGACACTCACACAGGCATATACACTGACACACTCTAACACACACACACACACTGACACTCACACAGACATTATACACTGACACACTCTAACACACACACACACTGACACTCACACAGGCATATACACTGACACACTAACACACACACACACACTGACACTCACACAGGCATATACACTGACACACTCTAACACACACACACACACACTGACACAGGCATATACACTGACACACTCTAACACACACACACACACACTGACACTCACACAGGCATATACACTGACACACTCTAACACACACACACACACACACACTGACACTCACACAGGCATATACACTGACACACTCTAACACACACACACACACTGACACTCACACATACATATACACTGACACACTCTAACACACACACACACACACTGACACTCACACAGGCATATACACTGACACACTCTAACACACACACACACACACACTGACACTCACACAGGCATATACACTGACACACACTAACACACACACACACTGACACTCACACAGGCATATACACTGACACCCTCTAACACACACACACACACACAAAAATAGCTACACCTGACACACACAAATACACACTGACACACACACACACTGATACTCACACAGGCATATACACTGACACACTCTAACACACACACACACAAACATAGCTACACCTGACACACACTGACACACACACACACAAATACACACTGACACACACAGACACACACACACACACACACACAGATATACACTAGCACACACTCATAGATATACACACACACACACACGAATAGTTACACACTGACACACACAGACACAGGCACGCACACACACATATATAACATATAAATACACACTGTCACACACATTGATACCCACAGTATCATGCACGAACGACCTTATGCCACGTCTGACACTTCCTGACATCTCCAGTGGGGGTAATACCTTATAATTATACTGTATATATCTAATGTATCTATCACACACACTCACACACACATATACTATAACTCACACACTCTCTCTCTCTCTCTGTACACACACACATATACTATAACTCTAACTCTGCCTCTCTCTCTCTCTCTCTCTCTCTCTCAGTCATGCACGAGCCACCAAATACCTATCATGGTAATTCCTCTTACTTAGTGGGGGACCATACCATGCATAAATCACACACACACACACACACACACACACACACACACACACATACACTCTCTCACAAACACACACACACACACACACACACACACACACACACACATGCAGTCATGCACAAGCCACCAAATACCTATCTTGGTACTTCCTCTTACTTAGTGGGGGACCATACCATACATAAATCACACACACACACACACACACACACACACACACACACACACACGGAAACACACACACATACACATACCACACACACACAAACACACACACCCATACCACACACACACACGGAAACATACACACATCACACACACACACATACACATACCACACACGCAAACACACACACATACACACAAATGTGTGAGAGGACTCGAGAAGGTGGACAAGAAGGGTTATATTGTGAAAGATAATGGTAGAACTAGGGGGCATAGATATAAGCTAATGAAAGGAAGATGCAAAGGAGATGTGAGAAAGTATAGTTTCCCTTACAGAAGTATAAGTAAATGGAATCAGTTAGAAGAGGAAGTGGTGTGTGCAAAAAACATTCATATTTTTAAGGCAAAGTTAGATAATTGTAACTCAGGAAGCGGGACAATACGAGCCTAAAAAGCTCAACTCCTGTATACTACAAAGAAGTAAACAAATAGGTAAATACACACACATACAAACACACACACTTCAACTTCATGTATAGCCATTTACCACAGGTTCCTTGGGTTTACAGCTGCAGTGACATTTAACTAGGACACAGGTGTTTAACATTATTAACTATATTTACCTAAATCATAAAAGCAGGAATATATGCCATGCTTGTCTGGTTGTGCAAATGTTGTGGTGTATGTGTATGTGTGTGTGTGTGTGTGTATGTGTGTGTGTGTGTGTGTATGTGTGTGTGTGTGTGTGTGTGTGTGTGTGTGTGTGTATGTGTGTGTGTGTGTGTGTGTGTGTGTGTGTATGTGTATGTGTGTGTGTGTGTATGTGTGTGTGTGTGTGTGTGTGTGTGTGTATGTGTGTGTGTGTGTGTGTGTGTATGTGTGTGTGTGTGTGTGTGTGGGTGTGTGTGTGTGTGTCTTAATAAAATACACATATACACAATATATATATATATATACAGTATATACCACACAAACACACTCACACACACTATTCACCTTTATGTTTATGCTTAGTGTTGGTTTTACAGCTGTTGTCAAATTTAACTAGGACGCAGATGTTTCGATTCATTAAATCTGTTTTCCAAATCATAAACGCATTATTCTATCACAAATTCAAACTATTAATTAATCACTCCGGTAAAATTATAGTAGATCCCTGAAATCAGAGCAATATTGAACAAGCAAACCTAATAAAAAATATATATACCTTATCCTAACCCTAAATATATACCTTATCGTAACCCTACTATCCGTGTTCAGGGATATGATCGGGAATACATGGTATCCCCGGGCCCGGACAGCATAATAACACTCAGCATTGACCTGGATGGGTAACTCTATAACGAGGCCTCGAATGTAATGAGGTTGGGAACGTAATTATCTATAGTTAACCCCTTTAGCACGATGAAGTAATTATCATCATACTCCGGTTGTCATTAGCAAATGTATGTATGTGAATCTGTGTAAACCCCCTACTCCCTTGATCTCTTATTTCTCTCTCTCTCTCTCTCTCTCTCTCTCTCTCTCTCAGTACACCAACTTCCCCCCATTAAACCATCCCACCTGTGCGGTTATAAAGACATATTTTATAGGCCACCCCACTCTATCTACCATATCACATTCACACACAGACACACACACACACATATTCTCTCTCTCTCTCTCTCTTTCTGCCTGTGTGTCTTGTCTGTCTCATTCCCACTCACACACTCTCTCTCTATATTTAAATCCAAGTTAGTTGTCTTGCATACTTTTACACGATCATTTCAAGCTTAAAACTAAACTATCATGTTTTATCACCCTACTATTTCGATATCCTCGACTATGAATCACACGTAAAGGTACTATTGCAATTTACTGAATACCTGTTCGTCTAACTTATCAGTTTATGCAAATTAGTGTTATTACGTAAACAAAATTCAATCTCTCACCCTTCTGCAACATATCTCTGTTACTATCACTCTCTCTCTCTCTCTAGATTTTCGGAATGTATTATGAATCATACGTAGTGGTACTCACCCTATGCAATATCCCCCACACCTCTCTTTCTCTCTCTCTCAGTACACCAATCCCCTACCCTCTTCCTATCAAACCAACCCACCTGTATAATTACATAAACACATACTTTATAGGCCACTTAACTCCATCCATCACATTAAAATATATTATCTCTCTCTTATAGGCCTATATTATATATATATATATATATATATATATATATATATATATATATATATATATATATATATATATATATACACGTAACCGAACATAATCAACACAAGCGAACAAAAAATCAGCCTCATGGCCAAAGCATAACCTACACCTATATAACCTCTAAAGATATGAAGTTGCGAAACGAAACCTACTGCTCAAGACAATCAATAATTTATATAAATGGTACTTCCTGTGAGTCTGCTTGTCTGTTCACGAACTACTCCCTCAGTTTTTAAGATGGAGAGCCCATACTTGGCACGCATACTAAGAGAGTGGCAGAATAGGTTTTAAGCAGGGGGGGGGGGGGGGGAACTCCCTCAGTTTTCAAGATGGAAAGCCCCCCACAGGATAGACAGCCCATACTTCGATTTTCCCCCGGGCAGCGCCGGGTACCTCAATCAATCATAATCATCATAATCGAACATAGAAAACAATCCGACAAGATCACAACCTACACCAAAATAATCTCTCAAGATATGAAGTTGCAACACGAAAGATACTGCTCAACATAACAACGCATATATATATATATATATATATATATATATATATATATATATATATATATATATTATATATCTCTACTATATATATATATATATATATATATATATATATATATATATATATATATATATATATCTACTATATATATATATATATATATATTATATATATATATATATATATATATATATACCGGTATATATATATATATATATATATATATATATTCATATTTTGTTATTAATTTATTATCATTATCAGTGAGGTGAAGCTGAACGGTCAGGCTATGGAGATCGTCAACTCTTTTAAGTATCTGGGCAGTGTGTTGAGTAAAGATGGGACTATGGATGAAGAGGTGCGGGAGAGGGTACAACAGGGGAAGAGGGTTGTAGGAACGCTAAAAGCAGTAACAAGAAATAGGGTGGTCAGTATGGAAGTGAAGAAGTCCTTGCATGACAGTGTGGTACTCCCGACACTGACTTACGGAAGCGAAGCATGGACGTTGGTTGAGAGACTCCGACCAAGAGTGAGAGCAGTGGAAATGAGTTACTTAAGGAGTGCGTGCGGAGTTACATGGAGGGATAGACAGACTAATGAGGAAGTAAGAAGGAGGTGTGGTGTGGAGGTAGATGTGCTGGAAAGTGTGAAAAGGAACAACTTGAGATGGTTCGGCCATATGGAACGTATGGAAAGCGAGAGAATGACTAAGAGCGTGTACGAGAGCGAGGTGGAGGGACAGAGGGGGAGAGGTAGACCGAATGTGAGGTGGAAGGATGGAGTGAGGAACTACATGAACGAAGGCGGTGCTGGTTGGGGGGAGGGGCGTCGACTGACTGGGGACAGAGGTGCATGGGGGCGGTTCGTTCGTGGCCACCCCTTCGGGGATCACGGCGTCAGGCAATAGATAGATAGATAGATTATTATAATTTATCTATTTATTTAATCATGTTTGTGTAGGGGAGGGTTAAAAAGATTGGTTAGGATAGTATTTAACCCTTTGATCTCTAGGAGTCGGTCATAGTTCAGCATTCCTAGAAAGTTCTCATCATTTTCAGTAGTAATTACTATAGTTTTGTCGTATGATACGCTAGTCGTTACAATTGCAATAAGAATACTGCAATAAGGCTCCTTTACTTTTCATTGCAATTACATGGTATTCGAATTAGCTTTATAGAACCTAAATCCCCCCCCCCAAAAAAAAACAAAAAAAAAAATCGTCTGGCGGTGGTACAATATAAGACAGACTACTGGGTTAAAACAAAAGTACACCTGGGGGGACTTAAAGGTGACATTTGGCCACCTCTGAATCTCTCTCTCTCTCTCTCTCTCTCTCTCTCTCCCCTGGGTCGTTGTTCACGTGAGCAAAGCATGGTGCCACCACGTGCAATGTGGGGGCCGGGAGGTCAGGTGGAGGTGTAGGGCAGGTGTGAGGGAGGGAGAAGGAGGGGTAACTGTAGGTGGGGAGGAAGGGAGAAGAAGTGGGTGAGGGGAGAGAGGGGCGAGAAGGGAGGGGAAGGAAATGGAGTAGGTGTGGGAGGGGAAGGAGGAGAAGTAAGTGAGGGGAGAGAAGGGAGGGGAGGGAGAGGGAGTAGGTGTGGAAGGGGATAGAGAGGGGGAGAAGGGAAGAGGAAAGGAGGGGAGGGAGGGATGGGGTAGAGAGGAGTGCATGGAGGTAAAGAGAGTGAAAGTTTAGTGGGGGGGGGGGGGGGGGGGGGGTTAGAGGAGAGGAGGCAAACATGGGGTGCAGGTGTGAGAGAAATTGAACATAAGAAAACGGGAGTCTGTAGAAAACCGATTGGCAAACACAAAGTAGATCCCTTTAAGGGGAGATAGGCCGGTTTTTTTGACCACTTTCTCCCTCATGTTTAGCCCCATTAGTTTTCAGATGTTAAGATGTTTGCCCCATTAGTTAGTCGATTTTAAGACTTTTCACCCCATTTTTCGTCAATATTTAGACCTTTCGTGCTATTTAGGTGTCGATTTTTTCCCCTGGCGAACGATAGTGAGCCTGTAATGTTGGAAGAACCGGCCTTCGGCCAGAACATTTTTCTACCGAAAAATGTACAAATTAATCTAGAAGGGGGAACTAATGGATGTTTTTGTTTTTTTTTAAATATGATGGAGGTCTAGGGAGGAAACTAGAAAAATAATGAATACATGCAAAAATAATGAATACATGCAAATATCCCCCCAAAAGAGAACCATCCCCCCTAACACCCAACTAATCTCGTCCATGCGCTCATCTAATTTTATCGGCCCTAATCGTTCTTGATCCCTACTATAGCACTCGGTGACCTATTCCACGTATCTACAACTCAGTATTTGCCTCTATCTTCTCTGATATTATATTTATCCAATTATGAACCAATAATTGCTCGAGTTATCAGTGGGATTCGGTATATCTTTTATTTATTTATCCCACTTACCTATGTCACCACCTACAGTATATCATATTCCCTCTAACGAATGCAAGCCTAATGTCTTCAACCTTTCTTCATATGGAATACTTCTAATATAATGGATATTTGTTTTCATTCTTCGTTGTATTGCCTTCAAGATATCTAGGTCCATTCTGTTTTAAGAAAAATATAATTGAACACAATAATCCATATGTGGCCTCACTAACAATAGCTAAAAATTAAGGGGAGGTTTTTAGTTAGTTCCCTAGACCTCCATCAACCTTAAAATTACAGCCCCTAGACCCCCTAAGATAAATTTGTACATTTTTCGGTAGAAAATTGTCCCGGACGAAGGCCGATTCCTCTTAAATTACAGGCTCGTTTTCGCTCGCCAGGACAAAATCGACACCTAAATGGCACGAAAGGTCTTAAAATTGACAGAAATGGGGCGAAAGTTTTTAATAAAGGGGGCGAATGTTTTAAAATCTCAAAATCAATGGGGCTAAACATGAGGGAGAAAGGGGTCCAGAAAAAAATGTCTCAAGTGGAAATCTCCCCTTAAAGATTACGCTTGTAGATATAAATCCAAGAACTATAGTCATTTTGCCATATTTCGAACACTGATTCATTGATTTTGCCATATTTCGAACACTGATTCATTGATTTTGCCATATTTCGAACACTGATTCATTGATTTTGCCATATTTCGAACACTGATTCATTGATTTTGCCATATTTCGAACACTGATTCATTGATTTCTTGGTTTCAGATCACAGTTGATACCCCTAGTATTGACATTCTCGGTGTAACATTAACTACTAACCTGAGCTGGACACATTATGTTAGAAGCATTGCTAAGAATGCCTCTAAAAAACTGGGACTCCTGTACAGAGTTCGAGAATTCTTCACTGACGAGCAGTTGGCCGTAATATATAAAAGTCATGTGCGTTCTCAGATGGATTACTGTTCACCTCTATGGAGTGGAAGTGGAGTGGTTGCATTGAGGCAGTTGGACAAAATTCAAAATAAAGCTATTAGATTAATCAATAACCCTGCAATCACACAGGACCTTCCTACATTATCCATACGAAGAAACGTTGCATCCCTTGCATTATTCTACAGATATTATCACAGCAATTGTTCCGAGGAACTTGCTTCAATTGTGCCGCCTCTCCACATCTTTCCCCGTAGAACTAGGGCAGCTGCGCCCATGAATTTACACTTTCTCCTCCACAATGCAGAACTTCTGCTTATCAAAATTAATTTATCCCCAGAACTACTACTCTTTGGAATTCACTTCCCTCGAGTTGCTTTCCACAAACTTACAATATACAACAGTTTAAATCCAGTTGTTACAAACATTTTATGAATGGAGGATGCCTTTAGGCACATGGACCTTTTTTGTTTTATCTGTTTTTCCTTCCTCCGTTCATTGTCTCAAAAAAAAAAAAACAAAAAAAAAAAACAGGTGTGATGTTTTCCTAGTGAGCGGCATCGAACATGCTTTTTTTTTTTTTTTTTTTTTTTAAAGCATGTGTAGACTTAATGGGTTTTGAGGACACGTTTTCTTTAGCTTGAAAATGGGAAGAGGTGGGGGGGGGGGGGACGTTTTTAGCTTGAAAGGATACTAGGGAAGCGAACTATAACGAAACTCCCCGAAACAAAACAATCTTAACTTATTTTTAGTCATTAAATATTCGTCTAATTAGTTATCTGCGTGTGACTATCCATTTATTGTGTTGCTATCTGGAGTGTACAGTCGGCCAAATAAATCATGTCTTGGCACCAAGCATGATTTGATCAATAATGGGTATCAGCAATATTTTAACATGATCTCGTCTTTTCGAGTGAGATATACAAACATGTTCCTACACTTACCCACCCTATTCAACCTCTGACAGACATTAAAGCAGCAAAGAGCGAGTTAAACGTAATGCCAGCTGAGCCATGACTTATTAGCGCGACCTTACACGATTTCTCAACAAGGTTTTCGCCTAAGTTCTCCATCCGGTAACACAGGAGAACAAATTGTCAAGCCGGGTTTCTTGGAAGTCCGCTACACAGCCTGTCAATCTGGACTGTGTCTGTGTTATGTAAAGAGAGAGAGAGAGAGAGAGAGAGAGAGAGAGAGAGAGAGAGAGAGATTCTACAGGGGGTAAATCTGGTGCCATTGGTCGAGCTAAAGTTTTTTTGTCTATGTGAGTGAGGGAGACAAAAGGCAGAACTGCCTGTATCGAGTGCCTCCCCCAGAGTTGAAAAAGTTAGGGCCAAAATCAAGGGACGTTCGAGCCAAAATGCCTTGACACACTGAGTTTGAAGCAATTTAAGTTATAGGAAGAGGGAAAGACTGATTCTGGGAGAGAGTTCCAGAGCTCAGCAGTTGAATAGAAGAAAGACTGATAATAACGTTTCACTCTTGGGTTGGAGAGCAGCACAGAGTAGGGTGGGTTTGTGTTGCAAGATGGCTACTACATACCCTACGTAGAGGAGGTGGTATACACTGGGAAAGCTCTGAGGAACATTGATTATTGTAGTAACGATAGAATAGCGAGAGAGATGCAACATTGCGACGAAGAGAAAGAGATTGCAGAGAGTTGGTGAGTGGACGGGAGGTAATGATACGAAAGGCTTTCCTTTCTACTAACCTAACCTAACCTATCCTGACCTACCTAACCTAACTCAGTTCAGTTAGTAACCAGTCATTTCACAGACTGACTAAAATGTTTTGTCACTTCACGAAATAACTACGTTTCACAGTCTGACAGTAACATATATATCACACGTGTTACTTCCTCCCCCCTCCTCCCTTTCTCCCCCTCTTCTCTCTATTATCTGTCTTCCCCCTACCCTACCTCCCCTACCCTCCAACCAAAGCCACACATGTTCACTACTTCTCCCCTACCTCCTATCTCTCTCTCTCTTTCTCTCACACATGCATACATACTCTCTCACAAAATCACTCTTTTTATCTCTTTCTTTCTCACTCACACATACATACTCTCTCACTAAATCATTCAATCTCACACACACATACTCTCTCTCTCTCTCTCTCATTTTCATAGATTCCAACAAGTTCTTGATCATTCTAGGTAGATATTACAACGACGAACCACTGGCATTTTAGACGTTAGGCTTGTATATCTCAAAGGTAATTAATGCCCATAAATATTCAATCCATTACAAATATTGCGCATAACACTTAACTCGTGGCCTTCGATTAAAATGGATCATATATTTTTTTTCTGGACCCCCTTCTCCCTCATGTTTAACCCCAGTAGTTTTGCGGGTTTAAGTCTTTTTGTGCCATTTAGGTGTCGATACTTTACCTAGCGAGCGATCGCAAGCCTGTATTTTAAGAGGAATGAGCCTTCGGCCAAGACACTTTTTTTTACCGAAAAATGTAAACATGTAACTCGAATGGGGTTCTTGAGGGTAGGCTTGATGGAGTTCGAAGCCTGTTAATTGTAGGAGGCTCTTTTTAAGCTGAATATAATCGTCTAATAGCAGCCATCATAAAGTTTAAAGAACGGCAGCGGTACTGGACGGTTGAATCGTGATGGGTATATTCCTAGAGACTTTATTTTGATTACTGTATTTGATATGCCCTTTATTATACCTTATAGATGAGTTTATTACCATCAATATAATGTTATAGGGCATATTATTATTATTATTATTGACACTTTAAATACCACTTTCATATATCTTATTATAATCCATTATTGTTTATAGTATAGGGTTAATGAGAGAGAGAGAGAGAGAGAGAGAGAGAGAGAGAGAGAGAGAGAGAGAGAGAGAGAGAGAGAGAGAGAGAGAGAGAGAGAGAGAGAGAGAGAGAGAGAGAGAGAGAGAGAGAGAGAGAGAGAGAGAGAGAGAGAGAGAGAGAGAGAGAGAGAGAGAGAGAGAGAGAGAGAGAGAGAGAGAGAGAGAGAGAGAGAGAGAGAGAGAGAGAGAGAGAGAGATAGTAATGACCAAACGAACTTGTTGGTAAAAATGACCAACAGTAACTCATGTCTCTGGTAGTATCTGGCTCACACATTCTCTCACTCTCTCTCTCTCTCTCTCACTCACTCTCTCACTCATACACTCTCTCTCTCTCTCTCTCTCTCAGCCAGCAGCACGAGTCACCGCTCAGTTACTGAGTTACATGCAGTCATCCACCAACCCCAGTGCCGAGAGAACGTGTTTACTCCCACACACACCCCGCACTCTAGTTCACTCAGCCAGCCACACACACACAGCGACCACGAGCCTAAAATTAATCGCAATACACCTGGAAACAGCGGGTGGACGACGGAAAAGCGATTATTATTGTTATTCAGTGCAATTTGCTCTTTTCAATTCTTGGCATTTCACCCAAGTTTTTAAGAATATCTAAAGTTTGGGAAAGTCTTTAGCATCGTGGTTATTCTCGTCGCTGGGTGGGAAATTGTTCAAACGGCGACCTTTGAAGATTGAAAACAAGAACGAATTTGTTCCCTAGACCTCCATAAAGCTTAAAATTACACCCTCTAGACCCCCTTTCAAGATAAATTTGTACATTTTTCGGCGACCATTGGAGATTGAAAACAAGAGCGAGTGGTTGTTGTTACCGTTTTGCTTGCCGGGTTTGGTTGACACCCTTGACACCTGAAGCAGCAAGCAAAGATGGCACCCCGCAGCATGGAGGTCAGTTTGCTACATCACCGTTTGGAAAGCATGAGGAGAAATAGTTGTGAAAGCAGAACGTGGGAGAATGAGTTGAATTGTTGTTGATTATTGTCGGAACGTGTACACAGATAATATCAATAATTAGTTTAGCGGTACAGTCACTGAACAAAAACCTAGGACTATAGTCTATTTTTGTTCCAGCTGATGATAAATTGAGTCTCTTAGCAGCGAATTTCCCGATACTTAAGGGGAGGTATTTAGTTTGTTCAGTAGACCTCCATCAAGCTTGAAATTACACCCCCTTGAGTCCCTTTCAAGATCAATTTGTTCATTTTTCGGTAGAAAAATATCCCGGCCGAAGGCCGTTTCCTCTTAAATTACAGGCTCGCTATCGCTCGCCAGGATAAAATCGACACCTGAATGGCACGAAAGGTCTTAAAATGGGGTGAAAGTTCTTAAAATCGCCAAACATTTTATATCAAAAGCAATTGGGCTAAACATGAGGGAGAAAGGGGTCAAGAAAAAAATCCCTCAAGTGGAAATCTCCCCTTAATGCCAAGTTTTCACAATTAAAAAACAAATTTCGCCACCAAATCTTCGTAATAACGGACTAATGAAGATGAGGACATGGCAATTTACCCTCAGCTGAAAATAATCAGACTATAGTTTTTTCAGTATGCAATTGGGGATATAGAAATTTTTAATATATAAAAAATATAGGCATTCAATGTTTTGTTGTGTATTAATTAAAATGTATTAATTCGTTTAGCGGTACAGTCACTAAAAAATATGTGGGACTTAAAGCTTTACAGTATTTAAGGGGAGATTTCCACTTGAGGGATTTTTTTCTTTACCCCTATCTCCCTCATGTTTATCCCCATTGCTTTTGAGATTTTAAGACGTTCGCCCCATTAATTTGGCGATTTTAAGAACTTTCACCCCATTTATGTCACTTTTAAGACCTTTCGTCCCATTTTGGTGTCGATTTTTCCCTGGCGAGCGATAGCGAGCCTGTAATTTAAGAGCAACCGGCCTCCGGCCGGGACATTTTTCTACCGAAAAATGTACAAATTTATCTTCAAAGGGGGTCTAGGGGGTGTAATGTTAAGCTTGATGAAAACGTAGGGAATAAACTAAATACCTCCCCTTAATCAGTGTTGTAAACATCTGAAGTTACTTGTATGCCTGGGTACTTGTGAATTTATTTGTATGCCTGGGTACTTGTGAATTTATTTGTATGCCTGGGTACTTGTGAAGTTACTTGTATGCATGGGTACTTGTGAATATATTTGTATGCCTGGGTACGTGTGAATTTATTTGTATGCCTGGGTACTTGTGAATTTATTTGTATGCATGGGTACTTGTGAATTTATTTGTATGCCTGGGTACTAGTGAATTTACTTGTATGCCTGGGTACTTGTGAATTTATTTGTATGCATGGGTACTTGTGAATTTATTTGTATGCATGGGTACTTGTGAATTTATTTGTATGCCTGGGTACTTGTGAATTTACTTGTATGCCTGGGTACTTGTGAATTTATTTGTGTGCCTGGGTACTTGTGAATTTACTTGTATGCCTGGGTACTTGTGAATTTATTTGTATGCATGGGTACTTGTGAATTTATTTGTATGCATGGGTACTTGTGAATTTATTTGTATGCCTGGGTACTTGTGAATTTATTTGTATGCCTGGGTACTTGTGAATTTATTTGTGTGCCTAGGTACTTGTGAATTTATTTGTATGTCTGGGTACTTGTGAATTTATTTGTCTGCCTGGGTACTTGTGAATTTATTTGTATGCCTGGGTACTTGTGAATTTATTTGTCTGCCTGGGTACTTGTGAATTTATTTGTCTGCCTGGGTACTTGTGAATTTATTTGTCTGCCTGGGTACTTGTGTATGTATTTGTCTGCCTGGGTACTTGTGAATTTATTTGTATGCATGGGTACTTGTGAATTTATTTGTATGCCTGGGTACTTGTGAATTTATTTGTATGCATGGGTACTAGTGAATTTATTTGTATGCCTGGGTACTAGTGAATTTATTTGTATGCCTGGGTACTAGTGAATTTATTTGTATGCCTGGGTACTAGTTAATTTATTTGTATGCCTGGGTACTTGTGAATTTATTTGTATGCCTGGGTACTTTTGAATTTATTTGTATGCCTGGGTACTTGTGAATTTATTTGTATGCCTGGGTACTTGTGAATTTACTTGTATGCATGGGTACTTGTGAATTTATTTGTATGCCTGGGTACTTGTGAATTTATTTGTCTGCATGGGTACTTGTGAATTTATTTGTATGCATGGGTACTTGTGAATTTATTTGTATGCCTGGGTACTTGTGAATTTATTTGTATGCCTGGGTACTAGTGAATTTATTTGTATGCCTGGGTACTTGTGAATTTATTTGTATGCCTGGGTACTTGTGAATTTATTTGTCTGCCTGGGTACTTGTGAATTTATTTGTCTGCCTGGGTACTTGTGAATGTATTTGTCTGCCTGGGTACTTGTGAATTTATTTGTATGCATGGGTACTTGTGAATTTATTTGTATGCCTGGGTACTTGTGAATTTATTTGTATGCATGGGTACTAGTGAATTTATTTGTATGCCTGGTTACTAGTGAATTTATTTGTATGCCTGGGTACTAGTGAATTTATTTGTATGCCTGGGTACTTGTGAATTTATTTGTATGCCTGGGTACTTGTGAATTTATTTGTATGCCTGGGTACTTTTGAATTTATTTGTATGCCTGGGTACTTGTGAATTTATTTGTATGCCTGGGTACTTGTGAATTTACTTGTATGCATGGGTACTTGTGAATTTATTTGTATGCCTGGGTACTTGTGAATTTATTTGTCTGCATGGGTACTTGTGAATTTATTTGTATGCATGGGTACTTGTGAATTTATTTGTATGCCTGGGTACTTGTGAATTTATTTGTATGCCTGGGTACTAGTGAATTTATTTGTATGCCTGGGTACTTGTGAATTTATTTGTATGCCTGGGTACTTGTGAATTTATTTGTCTGCCTGGGTACTTGTGAATTTATTTGTATGCCTGGGTACTTGTGAATTTATTTGTATGCCTGGGTACTAGTGAATTTATTTGTCTGCCTGGGTACTTGTGAATTTATTTGTATGCCTGGGTACTTGTGAATTTATTTGTATGCCTGGGTACTAGTGAATTTATTTGTATGCCTGGGTACTAGTGAATTTATTTGTATGCCTGGGTACTTGTGAATTTATTTGTATGCCTGGGTACTTAATGTGTTGTTGTGTATATCAATTAATCATCGTTCTTAACATCAATCACCCCCATAATACATTCATAATATAATTTGATCTTATGCAAGAGGTGTTGCTTGAAAATGTAAGAATGAGACAATTAATAGTTCTGAATATAGAGCATATCGATAAATAAAATGATATAAACATAAATGATATAAACATAAATGATATAAACATAAATGATATAAACATAAATGATATAAACATAATAGTTAGTGTATCCACATATAGTCTGACACAAATCGAAGGCTATAAGTCAGGTAGTATTTATATTGGATTTAATGCTAATGTTTATTCAAATTTGATATACAAGTTTACCATGCAAATGCCAGTTCGTTGTAATAAGATCTACACCAAATTATCATGAACTTCTTGGAATCGATACGAGAGAGAGAGAGAGAGAGAGAGAGAGAGAGAGAGAGAGAGAGAGAGAGAGAGAGAGAGAGAGAGAGAGAGAGAGAGAGAGAGAGATTATTAGAGCGATTGAGTTTTTGATGGTGTGTTCGGCTTGAATAAAGGAAGCATGACTAGCGCAGAGGGAGAGTTTTAAGGCAGTCTGTGCAGTTTTAAGGGAGCCCACCTCGCTTTTTTTATCTTTCTCTCCTTTTCTCTCTTTCCCTGGCTTGTATCCCTTCGGCCCCATTCAGCCTACTGTTTTAAGACGTTTACCCCCATCCAGGTGTCAATATTTTCCTGGCGAGCGGTAGCGAGCCAGCATATATATATTTTTGTTTTGACAGCAAGCTAAATTTGCAAATTTTTCGAAAGAAAAATGTCTCCGGCGAAGCCGGATTTCTCCATGCAATGCTGGGTCGCTATCGCTCGCCAGGACACAATTGACACCTGGATGGGGATAAACGTCTTAACACAGTTGGCTGAATGGGGCAGAATAGATACAACCCAGGGAAAGAGAGAAAAGAAGAGACAGATAAAAAAAAAAAAAAAAAAAAAAATCGGTGACCCCCCTTAAAGAGATAGAATGTAACAGTTGTGGTCGTCTAGTTTCTCACTCTCTGGTAGAACGAACATTTCGAATACATATATATCTCGCACACATAGCTCACTAGTATGAAATTATTTGATCGTTAAAGGGAATAAATAAATAAATAAATAAATATATATGCACTACGCAATATTAATTTTGGTAGAGTACGTAAACGTTAGGAATCATTTACTCCTTCAAGTTTTATAAGTTCTCTACAAATTACATACAGGCCTATGGTACGGTCTAGTAAACATTTTTGTGCTGGATTTTGAGATTCCTTAATCAATTGTTCCGTGTATGTATTACTGTATATACTGTAAATTGAGCTCTTATCTTAATTGATATACAAACCTTCACATTTTCACTTCATAAGGTACTACACCATTACCAATTTTCGCAAAACATGGCATGACATTCATATAGCAAAGAAACAAATCATCACAGGTCCTCATTAACGTTTGAGTAGGACTGAACACCACAGGAAGCGAGCTTGTTTAGTATACTGCATGGGCTTGCTTCTGGTATGCTAGCCAGGACCTTCATACCAACCCCGTGTATGTGTTAGTAATATATCCTGATTCAAAGGCTGGGGTGACCCAAGGTTAATTGATACTAGTTGTATCTATGGACCTTGGTGTGACCTGGGACATCACCCATCCAACTACTACCCAGTCTCAGCACAAACACATTAACTTGCCCAGACCCATTTTGTGAGCATTCTCGGCACAGTCTGCTTATACTTATACTAGGTTCCTATTTATACTGCTAAATGAGGCATAGTGAGTAAGGAGACTTTCTCAAAGGTCTCACCCCGCCAGGGAATCGAACCCCGATCCCCGCTTAGTAGGGGTAGATAGTATAGACTGATGATAACTCAGTTCTGTAGCTAAAGTAAAGAATATAAATAATAACTAAGAATAATTGGAGGTCGGGTGAAGGATTAGGAAGAGCATTGGAGGGATAACTGGGAGGGGATTTTGGGATTGGTACGATAGTAAAGAACACGTTTGGAATTGAATTACAATGATACACTGAAAGATTATGGGATCCGGAAAGTTAAAGTTATAACAAAGTTATATATGTGTGTGTGTGTGGGGGGTGGGGGGGGGGGGGGGGCGAGACAGTTTGGGACATGAGGTCTCTAAGAATCAGAGAGAAGCAAAGGAAGAAAGAAACAATAAAGTAGAAGAGGAAAAGATGGAGGGCTGTCCTTGCTATTGTTTAAAGTTTTTCATAAGAGATGATGTTGGCTGGAGTAAAGTAAGACGGTGAACTAACTTGGATAGAGGAAAAGTACAACAAGTCCAAGATAAACGCCTGAACACATTAATAACTTGAAGGATTGTACTACGGACTTGTGTTAGGACGAAGACGGAAATTGTCGGGTGTTAGTGTATGTTTACCTTGAACACCTGCTGATCACGTGCACAGCTGATGGTATACCCTGGCTAGGCTGCCAACCCTCTATACCTACCTACCTATCTATCTATCTATCTCTCTCTCTCTCTCTCTAACTACGACACCATCCACACCTGTCTCTACCTCTGCCTATCTTTCTCTCTCTGCCTCTCTCTCTACCTCTCCCTCTCTCTCTAACTACAACACCCTCCATACCTATCTCTACCGCTGACTATATATATATCTCTCTCTCTCTCTCTCTCCCCTTTTCTACCGACAAATACACAAATTTATCTCGAGGGGGGGGGGGGATATTATTTAAAGCTTGATAGAGGTCTAGGGAGCAAACTAAGAACCTCCCTCTAAGAATGAGCCTTCAAGGTATTACACTGTATTCCTAGAACATGTATCTACCACTGTTTACATTCTCAAAACAATTTTCTATGAATTTGTTTTTTAATATGGCGGCCGTCTGTGTAATGGTGTAATTCCAGTTTATGAATTAGTCGAGGTAATTGTATGTGTCATTAACCCCTTCAGTACCGGTGACATCCTTTTCAATATATTCTGGTAACTATTAGACGAGTTCAGCCAGCTTAATAAGAACCTCTATCAATAATAAAGTGTCAACCTATCTCAACCAACCCTTTTAACTACCATAGCTCCTTCCCAAGCTGCATAATATCGTCTAAATATAGCTAGAATAATATATTACACACGTCGCTGGTACTCAAAGGGTTAAGAGTGTATGAGAGTGAGGTAGAATTAAGAAACACCCCGTTCTTAACATTAATCATCAATTACAAACCCCAATGCACTTGAATAAACTAATGAAAACATACGGTCCTCCCGGGATTCGAACTCGGGACACCACACCCAGAATATAAGCATCTAATTAGCAGAGAGGGAGAGCAGACCGAGAGTGAAGTGGAGAGATTGAATGGAGAGGTGTAGGAGTGAAGGTGGTGTTGGGTGGGAGGAGGGGCCGGCTGACAGAGGACAGAGGGAATGCATAATAACCCCCAAGACGTCGGACCCGATAGGGTGAATTCCTCGATAAGTTACGCCTCTCATCTTGCCGTAAGTTGATTTTTTTTTTTTATCGCCGTAAGTTAAAGCGGAGTTCCTTGGGTGTCCAGGTTAGAATAATAAGCAAATATGGCGTCTTTAGAGAGAGAGAGCGAGAGTGCGAGAGAGAGAGAGAGATTCTTCATTGTATCTTGGTTATCAGTAGACGCTTCTGTTCAGCTTCGGAAGGTATTTTGGCAGTCAGAGGGTTACTTGATAGAGATTGGACCCCTTTGAGTGAATGGGGTGAAGCGTCTTAATCTAGCTGAAGTAATGGGATGAAAATCTTGAAAACAGGGGAGAAAGACCCCCCCCCCCATATAAAAAGAAAAGATTCCCTCAGATCCAATAGGGTTAACAGACTATTCCCTGCTCTCGACGTAACAACTTCTACACCGTATATACAGGACAACTAGAACACAGGGGAGTTCCAAAAAAGACCCCCTCAGATCAAATAGGGGTTAAGGGACGGTATTTTCCACCAACAAAAACTTAAAATATATAACTTTTTTGTATTGGGTAGCCTAAATACACGAGAGGAAGAGTTGGCAAGGCAGTGGCTTGGTTGTATAAGGTGTTAGTAGGGTTGGTAGGTAGGTGGGTTGGTAGGTGGGTTGGTAGATAGGTAGGTAGATGTAAGTAGGGTTGTATAAGTAAGTAAGTATGTGGAAGGATGGTTGGATGTACAGGTAGGGGAAGACGTGGGTTATAGGTTAGGTCAGGGGAGATGTAGGTAGGGTTAGTAGGTAGGTAGGTTGGTAGATAGGTAGGTAGATGTAAGTAGGGTTGTATAAGTAAGTGAGTATGTGGAAGGATGGTTGGATGTACAGGTAGGGGAAGACGTGGGTTATAGGTTAGGTCAGGGGAGATGTAGGTAGGGTTAGTAGGTAGGTAGGTTGGTAGATAGGTAGGTAGATGTAAGTAGGGTTGTATAAGTAAGTGAGTATGTGGAAGGATGGTTGGATGTACAGGTAGGGGAAGACGTGGGTTATAGGTTAGGTCAGGGGAGATGTAGGTAGGTAGGTAGGTTGGATTATTTGTAAGTAGTTGAATTGGTACATGAAC